>NW_020871056.1:149638-160413 GCF_003789085.1 Penaeus vannamei
GGCTCGGACATCTTTCTTGGGCTCAGATATCTTTCTTGGGCTCAGATATCTTTCTTGGGCTCAGATATCTTTCTTGGGCTCAGATATCTTTCTTGGGCTCAGATATCTTTCTTGGCTCAGATATCTTTCTTGGGCTTCTAAGATATCTTCTTGGGCTCGGACATTCTTTCTTGGGCTCAGATATCTTTTTTGGGCTCAGATATCTTTCTTGGGCTCAGATATCTTTCTTGGGCTCGGATATCTTCTTGGTCAGATATCTTTCTTGGGCTCAGATATCTTTCTTGGGCTCAGATATCTTTCTTGGGCTCAGATATCTTTCTTGGGCTCAGATATCTTTCTTGGGCTCAGATATCTTTCTTGGGCTCAGATATCTTTCTTGGGCTCAGATATCTTTCTTGGGCTCAGATATCTTTCTTGGGCTCAGATATCTTTCTTGGGCTCAGATATCTTTCTTGGGCTCAGATATCTTTCTTGGGCTCAGATATCTTTCTTGGGCTCAGATATCTTTCTTGGGCTCAGATATCTTTCTTGGGCTCAGATATCTTTCTTGGGCTCAGATATCTTTCTTGGGCTCAGATATCTTTCTTGGGCTCAGATATCTTTCTTGGGCTCAGATATCTTTCTTGGGCTCAGATATCTTTCTTGGGCTCAGATATCTTTCTTGGGCTCAGATATCTTTCTTGGGCTCAGATATCTTTCTTGGGCTCAGATATCTTTCTTGGGCTCAGATATCTTTCTTGGGCTCAGATATCTTTCTTGGGCTCAGATATCTTTCTTGGGCTCAGATATCTTTTGGGCTCAGATATCTTTCTTGGGCTCAGATATCTTTCTTGGGCTCAGATATCTTTCTTGGGCTCAGATATCTTTCTTGGGCTCAGATATCTTTCTTGGGCTCAGATATCTTTCTTGGGCTCAGATATCTTTCTTGGGCTCAGATATCTTTCTTGGGCTCAGATATCTTTCTTGGGCTCAGATATCTTTCTTGGGCTCAGATATCTTTCTTGGGCTCAGATATCTTTCTTGGGCTCAGATCTTTCTTGGGCTCAGATATCTTTCTTGGGCTCAGATATCTTTCTTGGGCTCAGATATCTTTCTTGGGCTCAGATATCTTTCTTGGGCTCAGATATCTTTCTTGGGCTCAGATATCTTTCTTGGGCTCAGATATCTTTCTTGGGCTCAGATATCTTTCTTGGGCTCAGATATCTTTCTTGGGCAGATATCTTTCTTGGGCTCAGATATCTTTCTTGGGCTCAGATATCTTTCTTGGGCTCAGATATCTTTCTTTGGCTCGATATTTTCTTGGGCTCAGATATCTTTCTTGGGCTCAGATATCTTTCTTGGGCTCGATATCTTTCTTGGGCTCAGATATCTTTCTTGGGCTCAGATATCTTTCTTGGGCTCAGATATCTTTCTTGGGCTCAGATATCTTTCTTGGGCTCAGATATCTTTCTTGGGCTCAGATATCTTTCTTGGGCTCAGATATCTTTCTTGGGCTCAGTATCTTTCTTGGGCTCAGATATCTTTCTTGGGCTCAGATATCTTTCTTGGGCTCAGATATCTTTCTTGGGCTCAGATATCTTTCTTGGGCTCAGATATCTTTCTTGGGCTCAGATATCTTTCTTGGGCTCAGATATCTTTCTTGGGCTCAGATATCTTTCTTGGGCTCAGATATCTTTCTTGGGCTCAGATATCTTTCTTGGGCTCAGATATCTTTCTTGGGCTCAGATATCTTTCTTGGGCTCAGATATCTTTCTTGGGCTCAGATATCTTTCTTGGGCTCAGATATCTTTCTTGGGCTCAGATATCTTTCTTGGGCTCAGATCTTTCTTGGGCTCAGATATCTTTCTTGGCTCAGATATCTTTTCTTGGGCTCAGATATCTTTCTTGGCTCAGATATCTTTCTTGGGCTCAGATATCTTTCTTGGCTCAGATATCTTTCTTGGGCTCAGATATCTTTCTTGGGCTCAGATATCTTTCTTGGGCTCAGATATCTTTCTTGGGCTCAGATATCTTTCTTGGGCTCAGATATCTTTCTTGGGCTCAGATATCTTTCTTGGGCTCAGATATCTTTCTTGGGCTCAGATATCTTTCTTGGGCTCAGATATCTTTCTTGGGCTCAGATATCTTTCTTGGGCTCAGATATCTTTCTTGGGCTCAGATATCTTTCTTGGGCTCGGATATCTCTCTTGGGCTCAGATATCTTTCTTGGGCTCAGATATCTTTCTTGGGCTCAGATATCTTTCTTGGGCTCAGATATCTTTCTTGGGCTCAGATATCTTTCTTGGGCTCAGATATCTTTCTTGGGCTCGATATCTTCTTGGGCTCAGATATCTTTCTTGGGCTCAGATATCTTTCTTGGGCTCAGATATCTTCTTGGGCTCAGATATCTTTCTTGGGCTCAGATATCTTTCTTGGGCTCAGATATCTTTCTTGGGCTCAGATATCTTTCTTGGGCTCAGATATCTTTCTTGGGCTCAGATATCTTTCTTGGGCTCAGATATCTTTCTTGGGCTCAGATATCTTTCTTGGGCTCAGATATCTTTCTTGGGCTCAGATATCTTTCTTGGGCTCGGATATCTCTCTTGGGCTCAGATATCTTTCTTGGGCTCAGATATCTTTCTTGGGCTCAGATATCTTTCTTGGGCTCGGACATCTTTCTTCTTGGGCCTCAGATATCTCTTGGGCTCAGATATCTTTCTTGGGCTCAGATATCTTCTTGGGCTCAGATATCTTTTCTTGGGCTCAGATATCTTTCTTGGGCTCAGATATCTTTCTTGGGCTCAGATATCTTTCTTGTGGCTCAGAATCTTTCTTGGGCTCAGATATCTTTCTTGGGCTCAGATATCTTTCTTGGGCTCAGTATCTTTCTTGGGCTCAGATATCTTTCTTGGGCTCAGATATCTTTCTTGGGCTCAGATATCTTTCTTGGGCTCAGATATCTTTCTTGGGCTCAGATATCTTTCTTGGGCTCAGATATCTTTCTTGGGCTCAGATATCTTTCTTGGGCTCAGATATCTTTCTTGGGCTCAGATATCTTTCTTGGGCTCAGATATCTTTCTTGGGCTCAGATCTTTCTTGGGCTCAGATATCTTTCTTGGGCTCAGATATCTTTCTTGGCTCAGATATCTTTCTTGGGCTCGGACATCTTTCTTGGGCTCAGATATCTTTCTTGGGCTCAGATATCTTTCTTGGGCTCAGATATCTTTCTTGGCTCGATATCTTTCTTGGGCTCAGATATCTTTCTTGGCTCAGATATCTTTCTTGGGCTCAGATATCTTTTCTTGGGCTCGGATATCTTTCTTGGGCTCAGATATCTTTCTTGGGCTCGATCTTTCTTGGGCTCAGATATCTTTCTTGGGCTCAGATATCTTTCTTGGCTCAGATATCTTTCTTGGGCTCAGGACATCTTTCTTGGCTCAGATATCTTTCTTGGGCTCAGATATCTTTCTTGGGCTCAGATATCTTTCTTGGGCTCAGATATCTTTCTCTGGGCTCGATATCTTTCTTGGGCTCAGATATCTTTCTTGGCGGACTCTTTTGGGCTCAGATATCTTTCTTGGGCTCAGATATCTTTCTTGGGCTCAGATATCTTTCTTGGGCTCAGGATATCTTTCTTGGGCTCAGATATCTTTCTTGGGCTCAGATATCTTTCTTGGGCTCAGATATCTTTCTTGGGCTCAGATATCTTTCTTGGGCTCAGATATCTGGGCTCAGATATCTTCTTGGGCTCAGATCTCTCTCTTGGGCTCAGATATCTTTCTTGGGCTCAGATATCTTTCTTGGGCTCAGATATCTTTCTTGGGCTCAGATATCTTTCTTGGGCTCAGATATCTTTCTTGGGCTCGGATATCTTTCTTGGGCTCAGATATCTTTCTTGGGCTCAGATCTTTCTTGGGCTCAGATATCTTTCTTGGGCTCAGATATCTTTCTTGGGCTCAGATATCTCTTGGGCAGATATCTTTCTTGCTCAGATATCTTTCTTGGGCTCAGATATCTTTCTTGGGCTCAGATATCTTTCTTGGGCTCAGATATCTTTCTTGGGCTCAGATATCTTTCTTGGGCTCAGATATCTTTCTTGGGCTCAGATATCTTTCTTGGGCTCAGATATCTTTCTTGGGCTCAGATATCTTTCTTGGGCTCGGACATCTTTCTTGGGCTCAGATATCTTTCTTGGTCTCAGATATCTTTCTTGGGCTCAGATATCTTTCTTGGGCTCAGATATCTTTCTTGGGCTCAGATATCTTTCTTGGGCTCAGATATCTTTCTTGGGCTCAGATATCTTTCTTGGGCTCAGATATCTTTCTTGGGCTCAGATATCTTTCTTGGGCTCAGATATCTTTCTTGGGCTCGGACATCTTTCTTGGGCTCAGATATCTTTCTTGGCTCAGATATCTTTCTTGGGCTCAGATATCTTTCTTGGTGAAGTGATTCGGGGTCCGAGAAGAGTTTCATCTGTAGGGATCTCCGGGGGCGCCTTCCCTCCCGTTAGCCAGCCTCTGTTTCTGTTCCACGCAGAATTATTACTAAGATCATCATAATCATCCTTTAAACTCGAAAAAGGGGGGTTTTCGACTCATCTCTGCAAAGGCTGTATTTCGCTAGATTTTGCCAGTTTTTCGACTTCTGAGATTTTTCTACTTTTAACCTTTTTCTCATTATAGATGGGCTTTATAATGACAATTATCATAATTATTGTCATTATATACAAGTGCTTATGTAGACCTTGTCTGTAAGAGCTCAGGGACTGACCACGACCCTGAAATATCCCTTACTATATATTGGCTTTATTAGGGGGGGGGCGGGATTTAAAAAAAGATTCAGAGGAATGACATTAATTTTGATAATGGATTAGATGGGGAATTAAATTACATAGACGAACATTGTTGCGTTTAATGCGTTTAACGGTGACATTCTTTTTGTTTCGTTAGTCTTAAAAGGACATGGAAGACTAAGGTATGAATTTCCTTGATAGATGTGCGTGACTTCTGGTTAATGTCTATGATAGATTTAGGTTTGGTTAATTTCCATATTTACTCTGCTTTTGGTTTGTTTCCTTAATATATGTACTTTGATGGATGTACTTAACTTTTGTTAAATTTCCTTGATGTACTTTACTTTTGGTTAATTTCCTTGAGAAATTACTTTACTTTTGGTTAATTTCCTTAATATTACTTGCTTTTGTTTAATTTCTTTCATGTACTTTGCTTTTGGTTAATTTCCTTGACAAGTGTAGTTCACCTTTGGTTAATTACCTTAATGGACAGATCATACGAACCTTTCTCCCCTCCCGACTCAGGTGGCGATCTTGCAGTCGGCCGGAGCAGCTGGTATAGTATTAGCGCAGCTGGGTATAGCTGGACTGGCAGCTGGTGGAGGCGCCGTAGGGGTCGCTGCCGGAGGAGCAACTGCAGCCGGGGTCAATCAACTTGTAGAATTGGGACAAAACCAAGAAAATAAGACTGAGAATGAGACTTTGGAAGATAAAGATGGAGAGAAGAATGATAAGAAGGAAGATGACAAGGAGAATGAGACTTTGGAAGATAAAGATGGAGAGAAGAATTATAAGAAGGAAGATGACAAGGAGAATGAGACTTTGGAAGATAAAGATGGAGAGAAGAATTATAAGAAGGAAGATGACAAGGAGAATGAGACTTTGGAAGATAAAGATGGAGAGAAGAATGATAAGGAAGGAAGATGACAAGGAGAATGAGACTTTAGAATATAAAGATGGAGAGAAGAATGAGAAGAAGGAAGTGACATGAGAATGAGATTGGAGATAAAACGGGGAGAAGATGATAGAAGGAAGAGGGAAGACCAGAAGTGAGGAGACAGAAGGGGAGGAAGAAGGAGAAGTAGGAAATGATGGGGAGGAAAGAAGATCAAGAAATGAGGAAGAAGGAGGAGGAGGAAATGATGGGGAAAAAGAAAGTGGTCTAGGTGATGCTGGAGAAGGAAAATTAGAAATGGACGAGGAGGAAAGAAAACTAGGAAATGGTGATAACCGACAAGGAATGAAATAATGAGGAAGCAAAAAAATAAGAAATGAAGAATTAGATTTTAAAGCAAAATTTGGTGATGTTATCGCACTGTCATCCGCTTGTGAATATATATCTATATCCCCAATTTATCTGTCTGTCTCTTTATCTATTTTTGTCTGTCTGTCTATCTGCCATATCTATCTGTCTACCTACTTATCTATCTGACTACCTATCAATCTGTCTATCTGTGTATCTGTCTTTCCATATAGATTACAATGAAGTGTGTGCCTTAGTGATAAGACATCTTTATTTTTATAATGAATATTATTTCAGATAGTTCATCTTTTCTTTAATAGTATTGTGGTTGCTCTGATTCAGCGATTTATCAGGCTAATATTATTATGAAATTGAAAACCTATAAATATATATATATATATATATATATATATATATATATATATAAATATGTGTGTGTGTGTGTGTGTGTGTGTGTGTGTGTATGTGCGTGTGTGTTGTGTGTGTGTGTGTGTGTGTGTGTTGGTGTGTTGTGTGTGTGTTGCATGCGTGCGTGTTTCATTTTTCATCGTGCAATATTATTACGACAGTTAAAGCATACATATACATGTGTCATGATATTAAATAAAGGCCTTTACGCTGCTTCCTCTATGATCCCCTAAATTCCAAAGGTCGTTTTTTATTCCTCATAGACCAATGGAAGAAGAAAAATGATCATAATTGATAAGTGATATTGCCGAAACCTAAATCAGTGTCACTTTTGAGACACATTAGTACAGTTTTTGGTCTATTGTGAACCTCAGAAAGTCTAATAATGGAAGACAAGCTCCTGCATGATAATAAGAGCTTTACAGGTGATATCAATGCCAAGATTCTTACTACAGTAATCATGTTCAATGCCAGTGGATACTGTATTTTATAAATCTTATTACTGGTGTTAGAGGGAGCGAGACAATGGTGAATACTATGAAGCAAAGATATGTCGTTGATGCTGCATTTGACACACACAGAGAAGTGATGTTATCGGCTAGATGGAATGACTCCAATTATACTATTTTCAACCATTCGGGGATAAAGCGTATCCCGTTTTCACTCATGAGGGCAGAGGACCCAAGAAGTCAAAAGTACGAAACAGACTTCGGTAGCAGGAAGGGCGTGGTCGCAGGAGCTGTGCTTATGTTAGGGTTGAAGAAGCTTTGGGCGATCTTGGTGTTAGTTCAGGAGATGCCTGATGATGCCCTGGGCTAACTCTCTGATTGTATGCCCAGAGACTCAAGTATAAGGCCTGGTTCTGAGAAATATGATGAGAAAGGGAGATATTTTGAATATGTCAACAGAGATGAAACATGAAACAAACAACTTTTTTCGATTTAAGTATAAAGTTCAAAATCAGTAACTTGTTTCCCATCTTTGATTAGACGCCCCCCCCCCCGGCCCCCATATGGATGTTCGGGACCACCGCCCTTCACCCCCCCCCCTCTGCACGACACTGGGTTACTTCAACTCGAGGTCAAGGTCAAAATACCAAGTCGTTTTATGAAATTGTCACCCTAACATCCCAACAAGCGAACAATCAGCCTTTTATCTAGGTGTGTTTACATCCCCAGCTCTACCCAATTTTGGAAGTTCAGCCACGAACACAATTGAGTGAAATTATATCAGTGTTACCCTGCCGATGTCAATAGCGTAATAGCGTATGAACTATAAGAAGAGGTGGAAGATTTATTTGTCTCTTAAAATCTGGGCGATGCTAAATTGTAGACTCCAGTTCGCCGTTTCTCCGAGGAACTACTGTATAGACAATGTGTGAGTATGTTTACTAAGCAAAATTGAAAGTTCTCTTTGCACGCAGTGTTTAACGTAATCTCAGTTTGTCATTCCTACATAAGAGGCCACTGAACAAAGAAGGAAACCACACCACTTCGAGGTGGATAAAAGACTGTGGTAGACAAAAGAAAAGAAAACAAGACAAAACTACACTTAGATCATTGAAATTACTTGAAGCACATTCACACAAGAAATATAGATATCTATTAAAAGAAGAATTTATATTTCTCTTGGATGATAATGAATGGATGCATATATCCACATTGTGGATGTATATAAAGATAATAAAATCTAAGCTATTATAGGGTCTTCTTTTCTTACTCAGAAGGAGTAACCAAAGAAAATATACGACGTCTATAGAGCTAACTATGCTATTCGAAGTAAAAATAACACAAAGCTGTCGATTCGTTTGACTTTCATATGATTCATACTTCTACTGTTACGTAAAGGTCCTTCCCCATTGCCCTTCTCCTAATGTAATCTCGTGTATATATATTTATTCATCATTCTTCTGTTATGGCTCTTTTTCCCTCACCCTTTCTCCTCACGCAAGATAAGGCAACGTCACTAGTACAATTAAAAATAAAAACAAACAAAGAAGCCATTACACATTGATAGGAAAACTTCGAAAAAATAGAGAATACTGAATTTAGGATAAAAGCAAAAATACAAATGGTTTTGAAACCATGCGAGGAAAAAAGATGAAAGCCAAAGGGAATGAAGAATGGAGATGTAAGAGGAAGAAAAAAAATGATAAAGGAGATACCGAAGAAAAAGATAATGCAGTAATAACATTAGAGAAAAAGAGGGAGGATACGAGGAATAAAAGAAAGGGAAGAAATAGTATAAGACAAACGAAGGAAACGAAGGAAAGAAAGAAAAAAATGACAAAGTTACAAGAAAGAACAAAAAGACACGAAGATCGAAGACAAAATTAATGTAAAAGAACAAATTCAAAGAAAAAAAGAGAAGAAGAAAGATAATTGAAGAAAATGATGGAGAAGAAAGGAAAGAAGAAAGAAGAATAGTAAAAAAAATTGAGGAGGGAAACGGAAAGAAAAATTAAAGAGGAAATCAGAAAGAAAAAAAAAAGATGATGAAAACAAAAAGAAAAGTGAAAGAAAGTAACAGAATGACAAAGAGAAAGAAAGCAGGAAACAGAAGGAAAAGAAGTCAAATGGGAAAAAAAGAAGGAAACTACGAAACAAAGAAAGAAAGAAGGGAACTGAAAGAAACATAAAGAAAGAAAGAAGAAAACAGAAAGAAAGAAAGAGGAGAATAAAGAAGCAGAAAGAAGAAAACAAACAAACAAAGAAAAAAAAAGAAAGAAAGAAAACAGAAAGAAAAAAAAGAGGTGAAAAAGACCCCTCCCCCCCCAAAAAAAAAGAGAAAGAAAGAAAAACAAAACAAAACAGAAAATCGAAAAAAGAGGAAGGAAACAAAGAGAAGAAGATAGTAAATAAAAAAAAGAGCGCACAGGACGACGAAAATCCCATGATCTCTTTCTCTCGCGGCGCCAATCAGCTGTTTCAGGTTGAGGATCGTAATTGCATCGATTGAAGATGGATTTCAGTGATTGACTCTCTCGTTGCAGGGAAATCGAACAGCGGATTTCCCCCAGGATTTATATGTAGGGATTTATGTTGTGTTGTGTTGTGTTTCGTGTTGTGTTGTTGTTTGTTGTGTTGTGTTTTGTTGTGTTGTGTTGTGTTGTGTTGTGTTGTTTTGTGTTGTGTTTTGTTGTGTTGTGTTGTGTTTTGTTTTGTTGTGTTGTTTTGTGTTGTGTTATGTTGTGCTTGTGTGTGTTGTGTTTGTGTTGTTTTGTGTTGTGTTTTGTTGGTTGTTTGTGTTTATGTTGTGCTGTGTTGGTTGTGTTGTGTTGTTTTGTGTTTTGTTGGTTGTGTTGTGGTGTTGTTTGTGTGTGTGTGTTGTGTGTGTTGTGTTGTGTTTGTGTGTTTTGTGTTGTGTTGTTTTGTTTTGTGTTGGGTTGTGTTGTGTTGTTTTGTGTTTTGTTGGGTTGTGTTGTGCTGTGTTGTGTGTGTGTGTTGTGCTGTGTTGTTGTTGTTTTCGTGTTGTTTTGTTGTGTTGTTTTGTTTTTGTTTGTGTTGTGTTGTGTTGTGGTTTGTTGTGTTGTGTGTGCTGTGCTGTGTTTTGTGTTGTGTTTCGTGTTGTGTTGTGTTTTGTTGTTTTGTGTTGTGTTATGTTATGTTGTGCTGTGTTGTGTTTTGTTGTGTTGTGTTGTGTTGTGTTGTGTGTTTGTTGTGTTGTCTTGTGTTATGTTGTGTTATGTTATTTTGTTATGTTGTTATATTCTGTTAGGCTTATGTTATGTTATTTTATGTTGTGTTATCTTATGTCATGTTTATGTTATGTTATTTTATGTCATCTTATTTTATTTATTTATTTGTTTATTTATTTTCATTTATTTTTATTGGTTCATTTACTTTTTTTTTTTTTTTTTTTTTTTTTTATCAGAGACGAAATCCGCGAGTTCTCAAGCCATAGTTTTTTAAGGGAAGATTATTGTTAGTTATATCTTCGAGGTTATTGTTGTTTGTATTTTTCCTTTTCTCTCTTTGTCCTTTTCGCTTGCTTAATTAATGTAGGCGTTTTGTTATTCATATTAGTTGCACATTCAGAACCACACACGCACGATGCACACACACACACACCTAGGTACACACGCACAGACGCACACACACGCACGCGCACACTCATACGCACACGCACACACACACACCTAGGTACACACGCACAGAGGCACACACACGCACGTGCACACTCATACGCACACACACACACACCTAGGTAACCACCGCCAGGCGCACAGACCCACTCACACACACACACGCGTTAACATATATATATATATATATATATATATATTATATAATATATATATATATATATACATACCACACACACATATATATGTATATGTGTGTGCTGTCCATA
>NW_020871056.1:175513-188013 GCF_003789085.1 Penaeus vannamei
GGTGTAATAGACTTGTTTTGATTGATTCTTTATCAAAATTACCTAATAAAATTTTATCCATTTCATCTCTAGATGCGAAGTAATTCACTCTCATTTACACTTTTTCTACAATGAGCGTGATTCATCTCCCATTGGCTGGAAGTTCTGCATGTGGAGATACACTTATTATGTTCTAGTTCTGAGATTTGCTGTTACAGAACTCGATGCTTGATTTGCACTCTAGATAGAGGGATTACTGATGATTCTAGGTACCTCAATTCATGTTTTGTGGAAAGTGCATGATATTCTATATTATGCTGATTATATCTCTGTTGAAGACATTAGATTTAATTAATTTCCTTTGCATGTTTGATGTGAGTAACCTTTAGAAAAGATGAAAGTGTTTTGTTACACTAAAGACCTAACCATTAAGAGTAGAAAGCTGTCTTTGCAATTTAGGGGAGGAATTGAGTAAGATAAAAATGATAAAAGAAATAAGGATGTAAACAAAGATTTTTCCCCCTTTATCTTCCTACTTATCCAAGATGAAAAAAAAAATCTGTACTTGAATAGTTTATCTTTTGAATTTCAGAACATTTGTTGGTACCCTTTATATCAATTTATTGTTTTATCATTTTTTCCATTGTAAGGGTAAAATAAGTAAATATGGTTAAGAAAAAATATAAGGTTTATCTTAATCTTAGAGTACCTTTCTAATATTTCTGTGACAATTTAGATGTAGGGACCCCTTACAGCAAGTGCTGTATATTTCATTCACCAAAGACTACAGAAAATGCTCTTTGTCACAGTTACTAGTCAGAGAATAATTACTATATTTAATTTTGTATACTTTTTCTCAGTATGGCTATTTATATGGTTTACCATAGTGATGGTAATGATGATACTAGTATACTTATTACTTCAATGAATTTGTCATTTTGTTGTTGCACATAAACTTATTCTTTTAGGTAAGTTTATGTGCATGGTTTCACTTTTACATATGGTCATTGATAGTAGATAGATAAAGAATGTGTTTGCTGAAGCTGATGTGACAGAGGTGAAAGGTCACAAATTTGTTACAGTTTCACCTACTGTGGTCAGCAAACAAACTTGCTGTCTGGAGAGAGCTATTAGATGCTAGATAATGTTTGAGTACCCATACAAGCTTTCTAGTAGGTTGTTTGCTGCCTACAAACTTACAGGTGTATGGGTTTACTGTGTATTTAACAGGTGGACCATACAGTACAGTATTGTAAAGATTATGGTGTGAACATAGTCTTAGAATTGAAGAATAAAAATGAACTTGTAGTAGTATGTCGTATTTGGAAAGAGATGATTATTTGGATAAAAATAGAATTAGTGTGATAATTCTTTTTCATCTGTCTTGAAGTAACAAAATTACATCCAAAAGATGTCAACTTGTCAAAGTATAAACTAATAGTAGATAAATTTGTATATTTATAATATTTTGCAATGAAAGTGCAAAGGCAATGTGTTTGAAATATATGACATCACATATTGACTTCACCACTAGCATCTCTTATTAACAAAATACCATGTCAGTTGTAGTTCATGTAAGATACTATGTACTTTTTTTAAAATTTAAGAATGAATCATTTTGCAGGGTGAAATGATCTTCATTTCTGTGTAGATGTGATTGTGGTAAACTTATTTCATAGATTTTTTTCTTACTTAAAAGAAAAAATTGTATTCAGCATTTTTACATGTGCCTTTCTTTTCTGGTGTTTATATTTAAAAAACAGAATTCAGATGTTTTCATTTGCCTTAAGAACTCCTCTTGCCATAGGGAGCTTCATACACCAAATGATTTACAAGGAGAAATTAGTGGGATAGGAAAGATAATTTCCCTTCCATCTGTGATTTTGACTGCAACATGTACGACTCTCTAGT
The DNA here is from genome assembly GCF_003789085.1 of Penaeus vannamei. Classification (NCBI taxonomy): domain Eukaryota; kingdom Metazoa; phylum Arthropoda; class Malacostraca; order Decapoda; family Penaeidae; genus Penaeus; species Penaeus vannamei. The sequence continues at coordinate 177,404 of NW_020871056.1, forward strand.
GAATGAGGCTAAAAGTGGTGTTGAGAGGCTAAAGCTCCTAGATTTCTACAGTACTGACAAAACAAGCTAACTGTTTAGTACACACAACTTGGATTGGGCACATGTAACATGCTGTGTGATGTATTTACATACCACCTGTTGGTAATGGGTTAAGTGTCCTTGTAATTTGTGTTTTTATGACCATTTATTATATAAGGTAGAAATGTGAAATTATAGAAGAATATGTTATTTTTCTAAGATGATCAGATTAACAAAAGGTAAATTTCAAAATAATAGTTTATATGTCCATGATTTCATTGGATAATTCATCTCACTCATTGTTATGTGGTAGGGGTGTCATGTTACATGTGTAGAGGAGAGTTGTTGATATCTTGCACCCTAATGAAATGCAAAAGTGAACAAATATGATAATGTTTTGTTATTTGTTTTATTGTTGCTTGTTGAATTGTCTGATGTTGCTTTTCTCCCAGACAGATTTTATGGTTTAATCTCTTCAGTTTGTCCTACATTATCGAGGAATTATCTTTGTAATAAGAGTATATTTTCTGATGCTGTTATGTTTTTGTTTTTTTTCTTGCAGTATTATACATTGATTCATCTTTTTCATAGAACATTAACTTTTCCAGAAAGATAAGATATGTCCAAGTCAGAGAGTAATTCTGATTGTCCTCCAAGAAAGCAGCCTCGCCTTGATTGTGAAATGGATGAGAGTCGGGGATCATGTGGGAGTGAAGACAGTCCAGGGAAGGAGGAGATCACGAGGGCCTGGCCCACAGGTAAATCTTTTCTTTTCTCTCTCTCTCTCTTAAACTCCCTTTCCCATATCCAGATCTGTCACACAACATGTGTTCTAGCAGCTTTACTAATTGTATTATTGATCTCTGGTTGACAGTGCTGAATTCATACTTGAAATAGCTAGAAGATATTCAGCTATCTCCAGACTTGCTCCTACTGTGATAAAATGAAAATACTTGAGATGCAGCCATAAGTTTTCTTTAAGAACTAGTCTGTAGTCACAGATTTCAGTAGTATGAAAAGCAGAAAAATAGTGGAACTGGGAGACTTCTTATCTTTTTGTGCATCAAGAATTCCCAAAAACTTTGGCCCATAATTACCTGCATTGCTATAAAGATGCATAATATCAGTGATTATATATAAGGTATTCACATGTGTGTGTCACTATTGTCCTGTCAATGAATGTATGTACAGTATTCACATATGTATGTCTTCCTATTGTCCTGCTGTCAGTGGCATGCAGGGGGGGAGAGTGAAGGGGGGTGGCCATGGGCAACCAAATGGGATGGCTTCTAATCAGATAGGGAAATAAGATGGTGATTTTGAAATTTATAATTAAATTTAATCAAGTGTTCATTTCATGTTTATACGTTTACATATTCAAAGTATCTCCCGGTCTCATATTTCTCAATACTGGGCCCTTGTACTTGAGTCTTTGGGGCATATAATCAACGAGTCTGGGCATCACCAGACCTCTTCGTACTGCTGCCTTTTGTAAAGTTTTCTGTTATAGGTATTTCAGCTTTAAAGATTGATTTATGTTGCTTGACAGCTACTTCAGATCAAAAGGAAAGGATAAGTTGAAAAAGTATTGAGAATTGGTCATAAGAAAAAATTGTTGAGATGGAAACCCTGTAAAAAAAAAAATAATAAAAATAAACGCAAGCATCTTCCTCCTATGTGTGGATCAGGGTGGCTATCATGTCATAAAATTTGACTGGGGGCTGGGATGATATTGGTACTGCAGCCAAGGAGAGCAACCACATCCTTGTTAACACTTGTTGGGGGATCCTCCAGAACTGCAGGGTTTACTGGAGTGCTGAGTTCTGTGGTACCAACCATATGCTGGTTGTGGCTACCCTTTGGGCCCATTTCAAAACCCCCTGTTCTCAATTTATACCCTAGAGTGTTTCGACTGGACAGACTGAGGGGGAAGGAATGTTCCCGAAGATTCACAGCAGCTATCTCTAATAGAAAACCTGACAGATCCTGTAGCTCTGTGGGACTCCTCTAAAATACTTGATGTAGCTCAGGAGTCTATTGGTGAATACCCGAGATCAAGGCAGAACTTCATCTTGCAGAATACACTGGCAACCACAGATGTATGTTGTGTGGGTTGACTGAATGGCAATCTGGTTTTGCAACATTCCTTGCTGCACAGGACTCATTGTTGAGAAGGGACAAAGAACAGTATATGAGGAGTCTTGCTGAAGAGGTTGAAGGTCATTTCTTAAAAGGATCTATGTCCTGCCTATCAAGCCCAGAGAAAACTAAACTCCAAGCCCCCCCCCCCCCACACACACACACACACACACACATACACACACACACACTCACAGATGACTGCTGTCCGCTCAGTGGATAGACGGATCATATCAAATAATGTTGGGGTTTGGGAATGTTGAGCTGAGCACTTTGAGCTGCTGTACCAGGTTAACCCTCCAGCAGTTAGCGTGGATGCAAGTTGCATTGCAATCCCTGTGCTGGATCCACCCATCAGCAAAGAACCTCCTAGCCTGACTGAGGTTAGGGAGGCTAAGCTAAAGGGTGTCAAAGTGGCAAGCATATGTAGCAACGCTGCTGAACTACAAAAGGCTAATGTGAACCTAGGTGTGGGGCTTGCATTCTGTCCTGGCTGCCATCTGGTAGTCTGCTACCATTCCCCCTGACTGGATGAGGGGTGTTGTCATCCCTCTCTGGAATGGGAAAGGGAATTGTTGGGACTGCAGCAACTCCCATGCAAAATTAAGAATGGTAGTGATGAATAATAACGTATGGAACAGTATTGAATTGAATTACCTGATAAATACTTTGGAACAGTGTTCTAATATATCAGAAATTCTTTTCAGCATTTTTAGACTTCTTTGTATTGTCATAAGTGTTTTTGCTTCAGTAATACAAGCATATTTTAGTATATTACCATTTTTTTTATTTTAGAAATAGGAAAGTATTGTATTTACTTGACACATTTGATAGGGCATATGTTGGAATGGAAGCAGTTTTGCTTAATAGTAATTCAAATTAAAACTAAATGCTAGATATAAGGACTGTGTTATTCTTATTTGTTTTCTTGTTTTTCTTTCCACAGCAAGTTTAACAAGAGCATCTGGTGGCAATGATGTTTTAGCAGATCCACGCTATGAGGGATTCCAGCTGTTGGATGAAGTACATGATGGAGATGATGATGACAATGATGAACCAGGTTTTGTTAATTTGTTCACTTTAGATTATAGGGTAGAATTCATAAATCATTTTTGTTCAAGATTTCTTGTTTTTTTATAAACTTTCTTAGAAGACGACGGTATCACCTTATGAGACCTGCTTGACATTTTTTTTTTTTTAAGTGTAGAATAGGGGAAGCATTTTATTTAGTTTTGAAGTGAGCTAAGGTTACAAATCTAGGAAGATGAATGATATAAAGCATTTCAATCCAAAATGTATGAGAAAGAGTATATTTGCTCAAAACTTGTTTAATTATTTCTCAAAATTTTACCTTTCATTTCCAGATGGACAAGATTCAGAGGAGGATTATGAGTATGATTCAGAAGTACCTGAGGAGGAGATTGATGCCCTGCTGGAGGAGGGCTTGCCTGAAGAGATGAAAGGGCCAAGAAAAAGGAAAAGAGAAATGGCACTTGGAGAAAATGATGAGAGCCCCTATGATGAAAGAGAAAAAGTGGTATTGGTTGGTAAGTTCAGTACCGGGGCAGGTGATCATCGCTTGAAACAAATTTTCAGCAAATTACTGACTTTTAAATTATTTATTTTTCTAGGGTACTCTTATTTAGATTACTAGATTAAAAAAAATATATTATTGAAAAAAAGGGAGAGTGGATAGTGTTTGCTCCTGAAGTAGCCAAAAGAACATTGATATTTGGAAATATGTCACTACAATAGGGAATTATTTTATTCTAATACTGCTGTGAGATTTTGCATTTGCTCTGCAGATGTATCAAATCAGTCAGTGACAGAACTAATAAACATTATTTCATTGAAATATCCCGCTGTTGTAAAATACATGTGTGAAGATAGACATGTGCTCACTTACAGATATATATTGCAGCAATAGAGATAGTAAAGGATTATGGTTGGATATTGATGTGTATTTACACTTGGTATTATCCAGACCTCTCAACAATGAATTAGCTATACCATAACTTATTGCCTCTCACTAAAATCCTTTTCAAGTTTAATTAATTATCTGTGTATATTAATCTTTAGTCTTAAGTTTCCTAAACTTTTCCTTGATGAGACTAAGCAAAATCAGACTTGATTTTACTAAAGCTGGTGTTATTGGACTTGTTTAAAGTATTGAAATATGATGTATCACAAGTTACTATACTCTGTCATTCAGTCCACTTTGACACTGTATTATATATATGCCATACATTGCAAGACTTTACTGAGATATAAACTGTGCCATGTGACAGCATACTTTATACTGCATAAAATAGGAATGTCTGAGTGTTGATATTGGTTAAAAAGGAGTATCAGGGTTTAAATTTTTCCCTTTCACTTTCAGAAAAAGGAAATAGTCACTTTGAAGTACTACCAGAAGGATGGGTTCAGGTGACACACAACAGTGGAATGCCTGTTTATCTTCATAAACAGACAAGAGTTTGCACAATGGCTAAACCTTATTTTTTAGGACAAGGTAGTGTCAGGGTAAGCACTTTGCAAGCATTTCTGTCTGCCATTGCTTTAACAAGGTGTATGCATTACTACATACTAGTGAAATAAGAATATCACAAGTATTGATAATAAGACGTAGGAGAAAGGATTATTTTCTTATGCATTTGTATTTGCACAAAACCTTTGTGTGCTTTTATAGAATTCTTGTTTGCATATCAGGACTCAAAATTAGGAGTATTTATGCATGTATTTTTTCAGAAACATGACATACCCCTCAGTGCTATACCTTGTCTCCAGTACCTGAGAGCTCTAGCAGATGAGAAAACAAGCAGTCAAGAGAGTAAAGAAACCAGTGAGAAGGAAACCTCGGAAGGGGAAGAGAGTCAGCAAAGCAGGCCTGGAATCGGCATGAATGCAAGTCAGGTTAGCTTCAACATTTTTCGTAAAAGTTTTGACCATGTAAAATTAAATCTAGGAAAGACTCGTTTTCTTGAATCATCAATAATATTATGCTCACAAATGAAATCAAGTTGATTACTTTTTGTGTAACACCAATTTATCATCTTCAAAAGGGAGTATTTTGTATTTTAAAAAATTAAACAAACAACAGGTGGACGATCAATTGGGAGTCATTGAGAATGGGATAGACGCTGTGAAGGCGACATCAGTTAGCAGAGCCACATCATGTCCGGTGACTGGCGGAAGTTTGGCAGCTGCTTTGGCTCTCAATACAAATAAGGAAGGTGTGCATTATTTCATTTTGTTTCACAGTGGAAGGGACTGTAAACTTCTTGTGCCACACCCATTTTATGAACAGAGAAAGGAACTTCCAAGTACTGTTAATGGGTAGGCTTTTAAAGGACATGACAATGCATTTATTTTTCCTTATTTATGCAATATTGCTTCAACGTCATTTCCTTTTTTGATTTCATAGGTAATGAAGATGTGTAATTGTATCCTATTATTAGTATTATTCTCAGTCTTGATGCCACAATTATAATTGTTATTGCTTTCATTTATAATATATTACCAGTGTTACAAAATTGCACAGGTTGTTTGCAAGATATGGGTATGTTCTTTTCATTTTGTAAATGTTTACTTAAGTGTGCTTTTCATTGTTATTTCTAGGTGTCTGCATTTGTTATTCCTTTATTGATACTGCTTTATGTTTTGTTAATAACATTGTTGATAAATGTACTCATCTTTTTTCTCTCTCTCTAAATTAGGTTGGTCATAATTTAATACAGTATTGTCAGTAATTTTAAGAATGAAACTTTTCTATTGGCATATCTCATTGGCTCATTTGTTTATTCTATTCCCTGAACTGAATTGAACTGAACTTCCTGTGTTGATAGGAGGTGCCCCGCCTGCTGGGTTGATGGTAGGCAATGCCAAGATAGAGACAGCGGTGGAAAATCTGCAGCAGCAGTCTTTGGACGAACTTGAAGTCAGGGAATACTGCAAGAACCGATTTCTTTTTAAGAGCATTAAGATTATTAGGTTCAAGTGAGTGCTGAAAATTATTTTTCTCTTATAAATTGAGAAGTAAGGATTAATATTATAATATGTTTTAAATTAATTTTTTGAGCTGAGTTGATATTGAAGTTAACATATCTGTAGAAGAAATTTCATATTTTTTGTTTCCACTTTTTTTTTATGGAGGGTGTAGCATTTTTTAAATTTATATTGTATATTTGTGTAAATGTCTTCTGATAAAGATTTTAAATTAAAGATCCTGGGCAGAAAGAAGAAGTTTCCAGAAGATGAGCAAGAAAAAAGATAGACCGCAACTCCCAGAAGGAACTAAACTTATATCCCTTAGGAGACAAGGTGAGAGCCATAGAGGACTGAAAAGCTGCATAATATGTCCCTTGAGATGTATGGCTACTACTGTGGTTCAACTGGTCCTCTCTTCGTCTGTGGCCTGACTTGTATCTGAGTGCCCAACCAGGCATAGCGTTTCAACTGCGAAAAGCACTGCCATAATAGACCGCACATGCCTCCCACTTTAATAACACCGCACATAGTGCTTCTTGTTTGACCATCATGGAGCACAAGGACTTATTTCCTATTTCACCATAGTTTCGGGTTTCATGGTGTATATTTTTTGAAGAAAGAAGCACGGAAACAGATTTACAGATTCAAAATATTATCACTAGTCATATGGACCATCGATGCAAGTGTAGATCCTGCTTCAAATTAGCCATTTCTTGTTTATTTGTTTTTTGTAATAAAAAATGGATTTTGTGATTATTAATTCTAAATGTTTTATATAAAATTCTCTGATATAACTTTTGTTGACTTTATATTGATATTGATAATTTCTTTAAGCAAATTGCAAACAATAATTCTAAATTGCACCCTGGAAAGCCCAGAAATATCTGAGGAGAAACACGGTCACCATCGTGTTATCACTGGCTTCCCTCAGCCCCCAGATTTTACACGAAAGTGACCGATTTGGCCCAGAAAGCCACACTTATAGCCAGACCTGTGCGTAAACAAGATCAGTTGAACTGTGCCTTTACCATTCCAAAGACATTTTTTGTTGGAAGTTAAATGTTGTGAAGAGGCTTTTGTTGTTTATGTGTTGTTGTGACATTCACCTATACTTATTTCCTGTTCAAAGGGAATAAGTATAGGTGAATGCAGGTAATGAGATCTCTTTTTTTCATGAACTCCATGAGCGGCTATATTTTCTTGCCATGGATTTTATTTTGTACATGATTAAATGCATCACATGAAATCCCATTCTCCTGCTTGTAATGCTCATTATAAGACCGTCATGATATAATACAGGAAAATTGTTGTCATGGAAGTAAGGTAGTAATATGATAAGATATAATGAACTGCAATATTAAGCAACAGGTGTATATTATGTGAAAAGTACATCCATGAAGAATGCCTTATCAGTCTTTGAAGTTGGAATGTTAGCAGAACAAAAGGATTTATATTACTTTAGCATTAGTTGCTTTATAGGCCTATACATGGTAATAGTTTGATACTGTGAATAATCTTCTAGACATGACATGTTGAAATGATGATAGTGGCTACATTGCATTTTAAAATGTGATTGTATGACATACATATATTCATGAACTTTAGAAGAAACTATGAAATGATCTCTTTTTATGCAATATTCTTTTCTTTAACAGAGGAGGATGGTGTTCCAGCAGCCAGCAGTAAGAAGGAGTGGATTATGAATCCCAAAGGAAAGAGCTATGTGTGCATTTTACACGAGTATGTGCAACATGCTCTTAAAAAACAGCCAAAGTATGTCTTCAAAGAAGTAGGTAAGCGGAAATGTTTGCTTGTTTGGCCATCACTGAAGTGATTGAGGAGTCACAGCCCCTTAAAAGTAGGCTTAGTAATTTTTTAGCCTTGCCTTATGGGAAATTGTATATGCTGCAGCCAAAATTGTAGCATGTGGGGAAATTACAAGTTTCCTGTCCTTAAAATTTTCCCCCTTGAGTGGCTTACTGTGGGCAATGTCTGGTGCTTGGTTAAATATGGTGCAGCTGTTAGGATTGGGTTAACCCAACCATATGTTTTAGAAATTTTTTTTTTTTCTAAATGTTTGTAGAATGGTGTTAATTTGCAAATTTTGGAAATAGGTGTTTAAGTGTGCTAATTTCTTTTATGCTGAAACTTTTTGCTAAAAAGAAAATGAAGAGAGTGCAATATTTGCTTAAACATTTTGCCATCTTGACGGATATAAATTGATTTGAAATGTCTAAACTGATAATTTGACCCAAAACGTAGTTGTGCAAGACTTTAATGACTGATGTGCAGTCACTATGTCATATCTTAAATGATTATAATAAAGATCAAAAGAATACAAGGTAAAAATTAGCCTAAGTATCATATGACAAGGTAATAACTAAGATATGACAGTGGAAATTAAGTCAATTATTCTAAACATCTCCGTTTGTATATGCCTAAAAGAATTTAATTGAATGACATAAATCAGCTGTCAGTGATATTAATGATTTTGCTATATGTGTGTTTATTTGATTTGTATATGAATTTATGTATGTAGTTTTTTAATACATGTAACATGTAATGTAATATATGCATTCTTACACAGATAGTGACACTGATATTGCTAATCAATATTGCTTACTCTTCAGAGAATGCTGCCACACCATATGCTGCCACCATCATCATCAATGACATGCACTACAGCACAGGTTATGGTAGTAGCAAGAAGCAAGCAAAAACAGAGGCAGCTAAAGCAACACTAGAAATCCTTCTTCCTGAGTTGGGTGAAAAGATCCGGGAGGAATCAAACACTAAGGGAGATGCGGATTTGTCTGTAAGTTCCATTTTTGTGGTAACTTGTAAGGATAATTGTGCCTTTGGCATATTTTGTTTTACGAGAGAAGTGTCATTGTGAAGCCATTTTTCCTTTCTTTCTTTGATTCTAGTTATTTTTATTAATTACATGTATTTTCCTTCCAGTTCTTTGATGAAATTCGCATAGAAGACCCAAGGGTACCAGAGCTCTGCAATAAAACAAGTGAACTTTCCCCCTATTCAATTTTACTCAACTGTCTTCAGAGAAACTTTGGTCTTAATGGTGCCAATATAGAGTCCAGATTAGTCACCCAGAAAAATCAGAAGAACGAGTTTGTGATGACAGTTGGAAAACACACTGTGCAGGTCCAGTGCAAGAACAAGAAGGATGGGAAACAGAGAGCCTCACAAGCTATCCTTCAGGCATGTTTTATTTTCTTATCTTTTTAAAATATTGAGCCTCTTTTACTAGACCATGTGTCTGCTGTCCCTGATATTGGGCAAACAGAGTGCTAGTTGAAATGTTGATTTTCCTCTCTACATTAGTGTAATGCATCCTTTTCAGTTAAAATGGGAGAAACATATACATTAAAATATTATTTTTATTTAATGTTAACATCAAGATTTCACCCCCTAAACATTACACTACTGAATCAATTTGTCTAACTTATCCAATGTAATTCTGCAGAAACTCCACCCACATATCAGCAGCTGGGGCTCGTTACTAAGGTTATATGGTAACCGGTCAATGCAGACTATGAGAGAAAAAAAGGCTGAGGAACAAGAAATCACCTTACTGCAATCAAATGCCACTGTGAACCAGCCAAACACCTCCATCATAAACAAACTAAAGCTGGAGATGCTCAAACTGCAGGAAATGAAGGTAAGGCAATCTCTCTCAGAACCAAGTGGATGATATAAATGACACTGAAAATAGTCAACCATGCACTCTCTAGGATATGTTTGAACTTGATCTGTTTTGTTTTTGTTTTGTTTCCAGAACTCCATTCAACCAATTGGAAGATTCCTCCCTCCCGAAGATGTTGCCCTTCCCTCTGCTTCAGGAATCGATCTTAATAATGTTGATCTATAAAGGAAATAATTTATCTTTCTATTTTATGATGTGAATGTGAGGGTAATTACTTGAGCTGTCTCCAAGTTATGAATGTATGTACCAGTTTTTTATTAAACTTTTTATCAATGATATTGAAAAAAAGAAATGTGATATTAACACAAGGTGCCCACCCTTATGCTGTGATGAACAAGACCATAAAATTGCCTGTGATATACAAGTGCATGAAGTCCCAAGTTTGTTTTACAGGTAGCCTATCTATTTTTTATCACAGATGCCAGTGATTTCTGTACTTAATAGAGCAGCTGACTCATACTGTTAAATCAGATAACAGATCTCACTTTCATGTTTTTAACCATGTTGGAGTTATGCAGAAATATAACTGAATGAAAATATGTGGAAAACAACGTTCCAGTTACATGCGGTCTTTCACTTTTTCCATATCATGCTATTATGATAGTTGTTCTCTGTGCACATCATTTGCCCCATGTTTTCAGTTTAGAATAAAGAAAATGCTTTAAAAAGAGACCAAACTAATCAATAAAAGAAGTAATTATTTCAGTGTTTTACTTTTTTCCCAAATGAACACATATTGTAT
>NW_020871056.1:195513-198013 GCF_003789085.1 Penaeus vannamei
CCCAGTTACTACTTAACAACTGCACTACACTTTACATTATGGCCGTTAGCTTAAGCACTGTCGCTCCTCCATGCACGTCTGGGCCTACCCTAGCCATACGGACAGTCTAGACGGTCTGTGCGGACACTTCAACTTCCATCCCGGAGACGAATTCAGAGACAGGACCGGGCATCAGCACCCTCTCTCATACCGTCCGTATGCCTTCCCGTATTCCTGGATGGTACGTGTTTTGTAGACGAACTTATTTGTCCTTGCGTGAAAGGAGCGGGGGATGCATAGACCTACATACGTACAAGTATTTGTGTGTGTGAGTGAGAGAGAGGGAGAGGGAGAGGGAGAGGAGAGGAGAGGGAGAGGTGGGGAACGAGAAGAGAGAGAGAGAGAGAGGAGAGTGGAAGTGAACCACATTCCTTGTAAAATCCTTTGCTTTATTTCAGACTTACGATCAAAAAAACAAACAATGCCTCAGATTAAGACAAACACCTTGCATGGACTGCCAAGAAGCAACAGTAGGTTTCAAATACGTTGTTGCTTTGAAAAAAAAAAAAAAAAAAAATTCTGGTTTACACAATGCGTGTTTTTAATATCATGATGTTACAGTGCAGGGCATGGGTTCAGAATTTCTTCCTTTCTCCATTGGTCTTCCTGTTTCTAATTCCCATTTTATGCCGTATAAACATCTCAAAATTTCCATTTTATTTTTTAGAGATTTTTAGCCCTCCTGTATTAACAAGCCTTCTATCCTTCATGATCTTTTAATCATCCTTAATATCTAATCCTTCTAATCTTACCGACTTACAACCTAATCGCAATCTTAACCTGGCTTTTCACCCCCCCCCCACCCCCACCCCCACCCCGCCTCCCTTCCAAACGCCGACCCATGCAGAGCGACCCGTGTCATGCAGACCAGGATGCGCGTGACGAGTACGCTGTCATGTGCGAAAGGTTTCTCTCGGACGCGGCAGTTGGCCAGACGGAGGTCCTCGCCCATCACATCGGTAAGAAAGTATTTTATAGCGCGCTTGCTTGCACAGTGAAGGTGAGTCACAGGCGGATGCGGATATGTACATACACACCCACACATACATATAATCACTCATATATGTGTGTGTATGTATATATATATATATAATATATATATATATATATATATATATATATATAAATGTGTGTGTGTGTGTGTGTGTGTGTGTGTGTGTGTGTGTGTGTGTGTGGTGTGTGTGTGCGCTTGTGTGTGTGTGTGTGCGTGCTAGATTATTTTCCATTGGATATCAATTTTAAACACTCCTGTCTAACAAAGCGAAACACAGGAAAATGCAAATAACTCAGCAACTTGCCAAAAATACTGAGCTTACCAGCATTTCTTTTTAACACTATTCCACGTTCCTGTAATTCTGTCTCCCACTGACTCACAGAAACGTGCATCTTTGACGTGTGTTTGATGAGCCAAGAAGGAGCTAACTTAACGACGGTCGAAGAGTGGCTCGAGGAACTGCGCCGCATTTTGAAGATGATTGTCGACGTAGAAAACGGATCGTTTGGTAGTTGGAATATCAAAGAAAATGGGATTTTGGGTGCGTAGACCGCCAGCATAGAAAATGGGAAATGGAAAGTGGAATCTCTGTAGGAAATGAGATTTTGGGTACGTAGAGCATAATTAGAAGATGAGTTTCTTGGTAGGTGGATTTTGGAGAAAGGGGAGCATCCAATAGAAATGCGATTTTTGGAAGGTGGAATCTCAACAAAGAAAATGGGTTAGGTAGGTGGAGCCAAGGTCTATATACTTATTTAGGCGTCGGTGGAGCCTCAGTGCTGAAAATACGTTTCATGGTAGAATGGTATTGGGTTGGCGGTACGTCATAAGGCCAAAAAGAAGAAAAATTAGTTCAGGGAACCCGACAGCATTTTTTGTCGAAGAAATGGGGACGCAAATGTTTTTATTTCTAAATACGCGTCTACCACAAATCTAAAACCCTGGTTTTTCAAAACTGCCACCAAAAACACCAGCCCTAGCGCCCCCACGGCTAGATCATGACTACCAAAGCACACTGAGCAAACCTAGGGACTGCATCACGTCTATTGGCACTGGAAGATGAGCGGTTATACTGCATAGGGCGAGCGTGCATCTGGATATCAAAATGACAGCCCTTTGAGGTTTTAAAATAATGAATAAGATTTGCATTTTGAATGTAAACTTGTTTTATTTTTCCAGTGTGATATATTGGTCTGGAAGACATGTGAGGTGGTGTTCATGAATAGGTTCTTTACATCACTTCTCAAAAATGAGAAAAAAAAGAAAGAAATATATATATATATCCGCCCACCTCCATAGGGAGTCTGTTACCTGAACCAATTTTTTTTTTTTTTTTTTTTTTTTTTACTTGGCCTTATAGAAAATCAGATTCTTAGTAGGTGGTGTATAAAATCAGATTTTGAATAAGGAGCGTCAGATAGAAAATGTCACTCTGGGTTGGAGGAATTTCAACATAGAAAAAAGAAC
>NW_020871056.1:205513-208013 GCF_003789085.1 Penaeus vannamei
GCATTGCTCAGTGGCTATGCCTCCTACATAATAGAGAGGAGTGGAGGTAGGTTGGGTGGAGTGTCAGAATAAGTTGTTTCATAAAGAATGATATTTATTAGTTAGTAATAATGCATATGTCGCATCGATTGTTAATATCCACATAATTATTAATGATAATAATAATAAAAAAGATTAAAATAAATAATTATACCAGCAATAAAATAATGATAATCATTGTGATTATAATGATAAGTAGCGATAACAATGGCAACGATGATAATAACAATAATGATTATGATAAAAGACATAATAATAATGATAATGATAATCAATATAATAATAATGATAAAGATAAATAATGAGAATGATAACAATAATGATAATAATAATAACAATGATAATAATGAATAAAAAATAGCGACTACCCGAGTCATATTTTATCTCAACCTAATTTTCAGGAAATAGCATATACACTGCTCCACGCGCTATATCAAAGGGTTAAGAGTCAGTGTCCAATTCCACACGCACTTTACACAAGCCAACAGCGAATGAAAAGCCACGCAAAGCCACATAGCTTAAAAGGTTGGTTGTATTTTAACTTGACAAGCACACGGGGTGACAGGGACTACCTTGTTGTTTTATTTTCGTATTTATAAGTTGATTGTTAGAGGGTTTTTGAGAAATTGGGAGAAAGATTATGTTCGTGGGTTTGTTGGTTTGTGTGTGTGTTTTTGTGTTTGTTGATGTGTGTGGTTTTGTGTTTTTTATTTTTTGTTTGTGTGTGTTTTTATCGGGTGAGAGAAGAAAAGAATGTGTGTGTGTGTGTGTGTGTGTGTGTGTGTGTGTGTGAGTGTATGTGTGTGTGTGTGTGTGTGTGTGAACCAAGTCTTATTAAACATAGGAAAACACAAAACAGCCCTGCACGTTTATCAACATAACGTCTATGAAAAAACACACTGAACTGAGGACTGTACAGAATTATCACTATTTAACACAAGGACTTTCGATAGACTAGTGACCTATCCCCTTTATATATCGAAGCTATATTTTTCTTTTATCAGGTTGTGGATTGCTACGGTATGAGGAATAGGGATTGACTATATATATATATATATATATATATATATATATATATATATATATATATATATATATATATATATAGTATATTGTTAAGTAGTTTTCAATCTAAATCCTTAAATGTTTTGCCAATACTTCCTTGATTCTGTTATAAGGTATCTTTTTATACCTCATGGGTTCTGGCTTTCCCTAGAATATCTTTATTGGGAGAGTAATCAGTAAGAAAACAATACCTAGAGAGGCAAGCCGTGTATATGTAATAGGATTAACTTCCAATGCGTTCGTAATACTCGAATAGAATTATTCAAACACTGGTTTTGATGGGAATATCAGCAGACAGACCACCGTCGCAAAATTTCTGCTCCAATTGTTATAATCTCGGCATCCTGCATTAAGTGAATACAGAGATTAATTTAGTTTGGGCCTAAATGTAGAGATATCATTGGTGGAGAGGCAGGATGTATAGGAGAAGTGACAGATCAATATGCACTTTCGTCTTCTACTCGACCAGTAGTTGGAATAAACTACAATTGTCGGAACAATTGTAGGGGCTTTCAGTAGTGCCTGTACACGGAAATATTCCCAAAGAGAGAGCTTGCGTGTTGCTAAAATCCTGTCGATGTTAGGCAGTCCATTATTACTTTTTACTTTGTGCATCATATATAAAGGGTATATAAGAACAAATTAATCTAAAAAAAAAAAAAAATAATAATGATGGTCTGCATAAACAGAACATTATTATCACTCCAATAATATGTTGCATTTGCTTCCTGAACATTTCTTACTGACATTAGCTTCATTTTACCACAACATCCCTTCGCGACTCGGCAAACCTACAAAATCCTTTTACGTATTACCTCTTGGTTTCGACTAACTGTCTGTTACTCTAGAATATATTTTTGTCAATATACCAGCAGTAACTGTACAAAGAAACACTGCATCAAGGAAAGGAAAGCGACCTAGAAACATTTGTGTGTGTCGGTGAAAAATACGTTTAGATAAAAAAAAAAAGTCATATTTCTATTAAACATTTGGCTTAAACTTTTGACATTTTCTTTTCTGTTAAACACATCAAAGGATTTAATCAAAAGACGGTCTTCCCGTTTACCCCCTGGTTTCTATGACAACTGAAGAAAAACAGAAAAAAATAAAAAATATCATCGAAAATTATCATGGGTCAGCAACTACCAAATCCATTAAACAAGAAAAAAGTAACAAAAATACCTTTATCGATTTTGTGACGCAGAGAGAGAGAGTTAGAGAGAGAGAGAGGGAAGAAAGTCAGAGAGAGAGAGAAAGAAAGAGAGAGAGAGAGTCAAAGTCAGAGAGAGAGAGAGAGAAGGAAAGAGTTAGAGAGAGAGAGAGAGAGAGAGTCAAAACCAGAGACAGTGAGATTTTCATACAGACAAACAGAGACAAGAAAGAAAGGACTACAGAA
>NW_020871056.1:213013-215513 GCF_003789085.1 Penaeus vannamei
GTTTCCACATTTGCATAGTGGAACAGTCACTATCTCTTTACTATATATGTGTGTATGTGTGTGTGTGTGTGTGTGTATGTATGTGTATGTATATCTATCTATCTATCTATCTATCTATCTATATATATATATATATATATAATAAAAATATATAATATATATATGAATATATACATATATATACATATATATGTATATATACATATATATAATAATATATATATATAATATATATATATATATATATTATATATATATATATATATATATATACACTTCTCTCCTCTCCATTGTGGATAAAAATATATATTTTTCTTAACATTCTTTTTCTCTTAAAATAAGCTAATGAATATTAAATAACACAATCAGCTGAATGAAGTTGAAGGAAAGTGCAATGCAACCGTTGAATCATGAACGTTGTTATGTTTGGGTCTGCTCACTAATTGCACTTTTCTAGAGATATCAAATAACATTTTGTTGATTTATTTCGTCTAACAGTCTCCTTGTGTCTGCCCTATTGTTTTTTGTTCTATTGATTTTCTTTCTCTATATCTCTCCCTTTCCATTCTCATATTCCTATTTTTTCCCATGTCTTCACATTTCTTTCTTCATATCCCGTTACATATTCTGTATTTACAACTTTCATTAATTACGGTGCACAGTGATTAATCCTTATATAATAGGAATTAAAAGATGATCAAACTGTCCTTTTAGCGAAAGAGAAATTGAATATACCACATGATATGAGACACCTGCAGAGAGCGTCTGAAACTTGACGAAACAGTACATGAAACAGTGAAAGAAACAAAGGCAGCAGAATCCAGGCTGTGTATTTCTTTTTCCAGGACCTTGTGAGTCGACGGTGTGAGGGAGCCGATGTACGTTATGAAAAGGAAGGAATTTTTACGTAAAGATTATGATAAACATGAAAATAGATTAAATAGAGTACGAGATATACTGGCAATGGCTTTATTGGAAGTGGAATAATGGCACATGCACTGGAGACTAGATATGCGATGAATAAAATTTCAGGTCTGCATTTATGCGATTTCAATTTATCTGGGTTGACTTAATCTGAGTTGTTGACAGATGTAATTACATAATCGAGTCAGGAGCGAAATATTATTAAGGTATAATGAAATGAGACTTGAAAGCGTGTCAGGATCAGAAAGGTCAGTGTTGAAATGAAACAATTAAATCGAAAAAGTAATTCCTCAAATGGAATGAACATTTGCCCTTGACATGCGATATGGGTGGGCGAATAAGAGAAAGTGGTTGGGCGAATAAGACAAAGTGGTTGGGCGAATAAGACAAAGTGGTTGGGCGAATAAGACAAAGAGATTGGGCGGATAAGAGAATGAAGTGGGAACAAATAATGTAGATTGTCTAATGTTAACCGTCTGGTGTAAAGAGATATTCTTGAGACAATTTTAAAGATTCCTGAGTTAGATTTATCCTTAAATATGAAGTGCATGCAGTATGTAAATGGCTTCATCAGCTGATTTTTAATATATACATAAAATTCAGTATCCCCCTCAGCTTTTAAGGAGATTATTCATTTGTTTTTAAATTATTGGGAAACCTTTATTCACACTACATGCACTTCATATTTAAGGATAAATCTAACTCAGGGAATCTTTAAAATTGTCAAGAATATCTCTTTACACCAGACGGTTAACATTAGACAATCTACATTATTTGTTCCCACTTCATTCTCTTATCCGCCCTATCTCTTTGTTTTATTCGCCCAACCACTTTGTCTTATTCGCCCAACCACTTTGTCTTATTCGCCCAACCACTTTCTCTTATTCGCCCACCCATATCGCATGTCAAGGGCAAATGTTCATTCCATTTGAGGAATTACTTTTTCGATTTAATTGTTTCATTTCAACTGACCTTTCTGATCCTGACACGCTTTCAAGTCTCATTTCATTATACCTTAATAATATTTCGCTCCTGACTCGATTATGTAATTACATCTGTCAACAACTCAGATTAAGTCAACCCAGATAAATTGAAATCGCATAAATGCAGACCTGAAATTTTATTCATCGCATATCTAGTCTCCAGTGCATGTGCCATTATTCCACTTCCAATAAAGCCATTGCCAGTATATCTCGTACTCTATTTAATCTATTTTCATGTTTATCATAATCTTTACGTAAAATATTCCTTCCTTTTCATAACGTACATCGGCTCCCTCACACCGTCGACTCACAAGGTCCTGGAAAAAGAAATACACAGCCTGGATTCTGCTGCCTTTGTTTCTTTCACTGTTTCATGTACTGTTTCGTCAAGTTTCAGACGCTCTCTGCAGGTGTCTCATATCATGTGGTATATTCAATTTCTCTTTCGCTAAAAGGACAGTTTGATCATCTTTTAATTCCTATTATATAAGGATTAATCACTGTGCACCGTAATTAATGAAAGTTGTAAATACAGAATATGTAAGGGATATGAAGAAAGAAATGTGAAGACATGGAGGAAAAAATAGGAATAT
>NW_020871056.1:218013-228013 GCF_003789085.1 Penaeus vannamei
ACACACACACACACACACACACACACTACACACAGCAACATTGCACCAAATACCTATATATGCACACACACGCCACAAACAAACACATACGCAACTCACACTACCAACCAAAACTTGCATGCTAAATACACAACACACATGCACACACTCAACACACACACACTCACACACACAGGTTCACACAAAAGCACACACACAAACTCACACACGTAACCTAATATATTAACATTCGCGTTTATATACTTCTAAATCAACATTCGCCTAAAATCAACGTTTTCTCAAAATTCCACAGCCGACTCACCCCTGCTCATATTCTATTTGCCATTCCTCTCCAACGTACTTCAAAAATTCTCTCTCTGTCGTAACATTTCCTGGCGTATTATCTCCATCCGCGGCCGCCTTTCCAATGCTCTCGCACCGGCCGCCAAATACAAGTAATCTCCACTTGACACGAACGGAGTGATGAGGGAAAGTTTAGTCTAGTCCCGGATTTAGCCCTTTACGGGTTATAAAACCCTTGGAAGTTGCCTCCCTGGAAGCTTTCTGGCGTATTATCTCCACCTTGACCCCACCCAGACCGCCTCATATCTCTCCCCCCCCTGTACATCTTCCTGGCGTATTATCTCCACCTTGACCCCATAGAACCTCATCTTCCACCTCCACCCCCTCTGTACATTTCCTGGCGTATTATTATTGACCCCCCTAGACAACCCACTATCTCTCTCCCCCTCCCCCTGTAGTAACCTAGCGTATCTATCTCCACTCGTTGCTTACCCCCTAGACCCCTGCCATCTTGCTCCCCCCCCCTGTACATTTCCTGGTATTATCTCCAACACTTGACCCCCCCAGACCTCCACAGACTCTCCTCCCCCCATCCCTCCCCCCGCGCGGTGGGCCCCCTCCCCTTTTGCAAAGTTTTGAACCGGACTCCTCTTGGACAAAGTCTTGCCCCTTAATTGGCATGTCTGGATGGTCTTTTCTCTCGCTAAGGTGTGAGGATTTTTCTTCCAAATGCAGAGCTGGTGCAGTGGAAGTCGGTGGGAAGAAACCCATTAGGAGCGTCCCTTTTTCTCTTTTTCTTTTTTCTTTTTTTTTTGATGGAATGGGCCATTAGATCTTATATTGTAGTGTATATTGGTGTGGCTGGTGTGTATGTGTGGTAAAATATACATACATACACACACACACACACCACACACATGTATATGTATATATATATATATATATATATATAGTATATATATATATATATATAATATTATATATATTTATATATACCGATAGATAGATAGATGGGTGTGAATATGGATATAGTAAATATGGATCATATATGTATATATATATATATATATATATATATATAATATATATATATATTATATATATATATATATATAGACACATGAACAGTATTCATGTTGACAAATGTCAACATGCGTATTTCGTCAGAAATACATATATTCAGACAGATAATTATAACTACTTTGGATAAGAAATGAATAAACTTATTAATTTTGCAGTCAAGAAAGAAATATATGTGCGTATATTTTTGCGTATATATATACATACACACACACACACACAATATAATAGATAGATAGATATATATATATATATATATATATATATATATATATATATATATATATATATATAGATAGAGAGAGAGAGAGAGAGAGAGAGAGAGAGGGGGGGAGAAGAAAGAAAGAGAGAGAGAGACAGAGAGGGAGAGAGATTTTCGAAAACACCTAAACATGTTTTCATCCTCAAGGCAAAACACATTTCTCCCTGAAGCCGTGATTGCGTAACCTGGCCTCCCCGTCAATATATTTGCTCCCAGACGATACCCGATCCCTAATGAAGGTCACAGGTCAAAGGTCAAGGGCACAGTATCTCTTTAAGCCGCATCGCAAGTGCCCTTTCGAGAGCGGGAGAGTTCTTAGCCTTTTACCTGAGATGAAGCGTCTCGGCGGAACCTCCTTCTAAGACTACGAGAAGATGGTTTCATTGCGCTTGGAGGTTCCTCAGGATTTGCCTTAAGACGTAAGAGGTTTTGGAGGATGGGCGTCGGAGGCTTTGGGGCTTGGAGGCCGGGCGGAGAATGGGCGGAGGAGATGGGCGGAGGGATGCAGGGAGGGGGAAGGGGCTTGTCCCATCCTTTCTCTCTCGTTCTGCAGTCCTTTTCTTTCTGTCTCTGTTGTCTGTATGAATATCTCGCTGTCTTTGTTTGACTTAGACTCTCTTCTCTCTCTCTCTCTCTCTCTCTCTCTCTCTCTCTCTCTCTCTCTCTCTCTCTCTCTCTCTCTCTCTCTCTGCGTCACAAAATCGATAAAGGTATTTTTGTTACTTTTTTTTCTTGTTTAATGGATTTGGTAGTTGCTGACCCATGATAATTTTCGATGATATTTTTTATTTTTTGTATGTTATTTTTTCTGTTTTTCTTCAGTTGTCATAGAAACCAGGGAGTAAACGGGAAAGACCGTCTTTTGATTAAATCCTTTGATGTGTTTAACAGAAAAGAAAATGTCAAAAGTTTAAGCCAAATGACTTTTTAATAGAATTATGTCTTTTTTTTTTATCTAAACGTATTTTTCACCGACACACACAAATGTTTCTAGGTCGCTTTCCTTTCCTTGATGTAGTGTTTCTTTGCACAGTTACTGCTGGTATATTGACAAAATATATTCTAGAGTAACATACAGTTAGTCGAAACCAAGAGATAATACGTAAAGGGATTTTGTAGGTTTGCAGAGTCGCGAGGGGATGTTGGGGTAAAATGAAGTTAATGTCAGTAAGAAATGTTCAGGAAGCAAATGCAACATATTATTGGAGTGATAATAATGTTCTGTTTATGCAGACCATCATTATTTTTTTTCTATTTTGTAGATTCATTTGCTTTTATATACCCTTTATTTCTGATGCACAAAGTAAAAAGTAATAATGGACTGCCTAACATCGACAGGATTTCACCAACACGCAAGCTCTCTCTTTGGGAATATTCTCCGTGTACAGGCACTACTGAAAGCCCCTACAATTGTTCCGACAATTGTAGTTTATTCCAACTACTGGTCGAGTAGAAGACCAAAGTGCATATTGATCTGTCACTTCTCCTGTACATCCTGCCTCTCCACCAATGATATCTCTACATTTAGCCCCAAACTAATTTAATCTCTGTATTCACTTAATGCAGGATGCCGAGATTATAACAATTGGAGCAGAAATTTTGCGACGGTGGTCTGTCTGCTGATATTCCCATCAAAACCAGTGTTTGAATAATTCTATTCGAGTATTACGAACGCATTGGAAGTTAATCCTATTACATATACACGGCTTGCCTCTCTAGGTATTGTTTTCTTACTGATTACACTCCCAATAAAGATATTCTAGATATTCTTGGAAAGCCAGAACCCATGAGGTATAAAAAGATACCTTATAACAGAGTCATATTGGCAAACATTTAAGGATTTAGATAAATATCGGTTTCTCAGAAGATTGAAAACTATTACAATATACATATATAATATATATATATATATATATATATATATATATATATATATATATATATATATATATATATATAGTCAATCCCTGTTCCTCATACCGGTAGCAATCCACAACCTGATAAAAGAAAAATATAGCTTCGATATATAAAGGGGATAGGTCACTAGTCTATCGAAAGTCCTTATGTGTTAAGAGTGATGATTTTGTACAGTCCTCAGTTCCGTGTTTTTTTTTTGTTTTTTTCACAGACGTTATGTACAGAAACATGTGTGTTTCTGATATTTACAAAAGACTTGGTTCACACACACACACACACACACACACACACACACACACACACACACACACACACACACACACACACACACACACACACGATGCACACACACTCACAAACACACACACGCACGCACACATCACAAAAACACACACAACAACAAACAAAAACACACAAAACCACAAAACACACACACCAACAAACAACGAACATAATCTTTCTCCCAATTTCTCAAAAACCCTCATATAATCAACTTATAAATACGAAAATAAAACAACAAGGTAGTCCCTGTCACCCCGTGTGCTTGTCAAGTTAAAATACAACCAACCTTTTAAGCTATGTGGCTTTGCGTGGCTTTTCATTCGCTGTTGGCTGTGTAAGTGCGTGTGGAATTGGACACTGACTCTTAACCCTTTGATATAGCGCGTGGAGCAGTGTATATGCTATTTCCTGAAAATTAGTTTGAGATAAAATATGACTTGGGTAGTCGCTATTTTTATTTATTATTATTATTATCATTATTGTTATTGTTATCATTATCATTTCATTATGATTATCATTATATTATTATCTTTATCATTATCATTATTATTATTATCATCGTTGTCATTGTTATCGCTACTTTCATTATAATCAAATCATTATCATATTTTATTTATTATTTATTTTATTTTATTTTTATTATCATTATATTTTTTATCATTATATCATTATTTTATTATTATCATCATTATCATTATTATTATAATTATTTTATTATTATTATCATAATTATCATTATTCTTATCCTTAGCCTTGGCCTTAGCCTTCCCATCATTATAATAATGATAATGATGATATTAATAGCAATAATGATAATAATAATAGCAATAATGATAAATATTATTATTGTTATTAATATAATTTATATAATTCTTATTTTTAACTTTTAATATATTGATATTATATCTGCATCATTATTATTTAATTACTAATATTATTATTTTGTAATCATAATTTTCTAAATAGTCATTGTAAGCAAATTCTCATTCATAAGACATTAAAAAAAATAATAATTGAAAAGTGAAAGTGTTTATGTGTGTCAATATGTGAATGTTTGCGTGTTGTGTGTGTGTGTGTGTGTGTGTGTGTGTGTGTGTGTGTGTGTGTGTGTGTGTGTGTGTGTGTGTGTGTGTGTGTATTACATGCGTGTGTATGTTGTTGCAATAAGTTTGGGATTATTTTAACAATAATTAAAATAATATATGCATTTTACCCATTTCCACAAATCTGCAAAACATATATTAAAGTGTTACGATTTCAATTCACAATTCACTTTTGATCTTGAATATTTCATGAACCTTCGAGCCTTCAACACTGACATATTTAACGCAGAATAGACACTATAAATAGCCTTTTCACATCTCTTCTGTACTTTGGCTTTACCCCTCTCTCTCGTTCCCCGCGTTCCATGTTCTAAGACTTTTCCCTTCGGAGTGGCATCGCCTTTATAAACTTGGAGTCAGGGTAAGGAATTTCCTATTGCACTGATATGTTCTTTAAGGGACTGTGTGGAAGGTATATGGTTAGTCTTTAAAGATGAATGGTTTGATTTTCTGCTTGCTGGCTGAATTCATAATTGCGAGAGGAGGGTGGGTAAGTTCCTGTATGAAATGAAGGGTCTGGTAGATACTTTAAACAATATTAAGTCAATATTAAGAATGATAATAAGAAAATAGAATGAGTAAAACGTGCAACCGTGTGTAATTACTTCATTAACAGCTTCGGTGGTGGGGATCCGAACACAGGTTGAATATGCCGCAAGTAAATTGAAACTTCGGGCATTAGCACCCCCTTCGCCTAGGAACCTGCAGAAGTCCGGTCATTAAAAGAACCTGAACTTCAACGCAACTGCAAAAGGTTGGTGTCTCACGGCGGCCCAATGAGGTGGAGGAAAGCAGGAGGAAGGAGCAAGATTTGCTTATGTGTGAGGACCGACATTTTATGGGGTCCTTTGGCGTATTTTTTTATTTTTTCATTATTGTATATCGTTTGTCGGTACATTGTTGCATCGCTACGAATAAGAAACTAATGAAAGATAACCATTCCAATGTAGGTAAAAGTAGATAAAAGAGAGAGAAAAAGAGAAAAGAGGAAATGAATTCTGGGGGATAAATAGCTGGATATTAGCCAATCGAGCAGGGTAGAAGATTTAGACAACAGTCAAGAATTCTTAGGAAATAAAGATATCATGGATATTATGGAAGCGAATGCAGAGGGACCGACGCTATGTGCAAGCAAACCTGTATCTAGGTGTTCTTGCCAGATGGGTGAGGATTCGTGGTTAACAAATTTTGTAAATAGAACCTCGAGAAGAACTTGGAAATAAATGATTTTAAGAAACTAGCTAAAACCGATCTGTTTCAGATATAGCTAAAAAACAAATAGTATAAACCCTATCAAAGAGGTAATTACTCTAATTATGATACATAAAGAGGTATAACAGAACTGACAATGATGTTTTTTAATAATAATAATAATTAACGAGATGAAGGAAATATACCAATACTTGATAATCTATTGTGAAGGGAGTGTTATAATCTAGGAAAACAAAATACTTAAAACCCTCTCTTCAGGAATCAATCTACGTAATATACAAATTTTGTATGTACAAATGTATAAATATACTTATAATATATATATATATATATATATATATATATATATATATATATATATATACATACAAATATAAATGCATATATATACATACATATATATATCTATATATAATATGAATATCTATCTATCTAACTATATGTGTGTGTGTGTGTGTGTGTGTGTATGTGTGTATATATACATATGTATGCACACACACACACACACACACACACACACACACACACATATATATTTTGTTTATATATATACAGAGACATACATACATATATATATATATATATATATATATATATATATATATATATATATATATATATTATATATATATACATATGCAAAAATCTCTGATACGTCTATCAATCAAACCCATTTCAACAATTTCCATCTTAACACTCAAATCTTGTGTGGACAAACGGGACTGCCAAGGTCATCATTTATGCAATTGATCAGTTGCAACAGTCAAGAGAAATGCAGTTGACTCCAACGAAGCACAAGACGGAAAAGAGTGAGTGTCCAGCGCAGTGACCTTTAAAGAGTGACCACTGTGTAAATAAAGGTTGAATTGAATATTGACGAAACTCGGGTGGCAAAAGGTAACAAAGTGTAATTATTCTTAAGTTGACTTTATATATGGTTATTTTTATCATGTTATTGATTAGTAACGTAGTGACTTGAAGCAATAATGACTAAGCCTACGTGAAACATTGAACAATACAGATTTTTTTTTTTTTGATTTTTTTTTTTTTTTTTTTTTTTTTTTTTTTTTTTTTTTTTTGTATATTACTACAGGGTCTAAAGGACCACATCGATCAGGGGCAGATACATTGAAATCTTAACCTGGTTTTGGGGATAAATAAAACTACAGCAACAAAAACAACAAAGATAGACATTCATAAAAGAAACAAATAAAATAAAAAACGAATATACACTTACATTTATAAATATAAGATTAATCACTAACTAAAAAAAAAAAAAATGATTTACTAATTTTTAAAAATCTGTATATAAAATAAAAAAAATATACATTTAGACGAATGAATATAAACGTACTTAGATCAGAGTTCCTATTATACATTGTCCATCATCGTGCTCGTCGGAGTGAACTAAAGATCAATCTATTAACCCAAAAGTCACTGTTGCTGAAAAGCTACTCAGTATATCAAGATTTAAAGGAGAGTTATTTATTTAAAATTATCCCTACNCCCTCCCCTCTCATCCTTTCCCTCCTTCCCCTCACCCCACACCCCTCTCCTCTCAACCTTTTCCCTCCCTATCCCTATTCCCCTTCCCATCCCCCATTTCCCTCCCCTCCCCCTCACCCTTCTCCCTCACCCTTCTCCCTCCTTCCCTTTCCTTCCCCTCCCATCCTCTCACCCTCCTTCCCCTCTCGCTACCCCCTCCCCTCACTCCTCCAAACCCATCCCCTCAACTTTTTTCCCTCCTATCCTCTCCCTTCCCCTCACCCCACACCCCTCCCCTGTCAACTTTTTCCCTCCTATCCTATTCCCCTTCCCTCCTACCCATATCCCTCCCCTCCCCTCTCCACCTCCTCCCACCCTCTCCTACCCTCCCTTCCCCTGTCACCCCAAGCACAGCGAGAGAAGCAACACGCCAGAATGTCGTCAAGAAGACACACCAAGCACTTGCAAGTAGCTTACGGCAGATCTGCAATGCGGAGGAAAGCAAAGCAGCAGAGAGGGGCAAGCAAGCAGAAGGAAAAAGCAGGTGAAGGAAGAGAGCAGGGAAGCAGGTGAATCCAGGGGAGAGAGTGGCAAGGCAGAAGGAAAGGCAGGCAAGCAAGCAGGGGAGCAAGCAAGCAGAGGGAGGAGGAGAGGAGAGCAGGGAAGCAGGTGAACCAGGGGAGAGAGTAAGCAAGGAGAAGCAGAAGGGAAAAAGCAGGTGAAGGAAGAGAGCAGGGAGCAGTGAATCCAGGGGAGAGAGCAGCAGGCAGAAGGAAAAGCAGGTAGTAGCAGGGGGAGGCAAGGCAAGCAAAGCAGGTGCAGGGGAGAGAGTAGCAGGAAAGCCAGGGGCAGAGTCAGGAAAGCAGGTGAAAAGCAGGTGAATGGAAGGAGAGCAGGAAGCAGGTGAGAGAGGCAGAGGTAGCAGGTAGAGGGGGAGAGAGCAAGCAGCGTGAACCCAGGGAGAGAGTAAAGCAGGGGGAGCAATGCAGAGCAGAAGGAAAAGCAGGTGGAGGAGAAGAGCAGGAAAGCAGGTGAACCCAGAGGAGAGAGCAGGCAGAGGGGTAAGCAGGTAGAGGAGGAGAGCAATCAAGCAGTGGAAGGAAGCAAGCAGAGGGAGCATTGAGGAAAGCAAGCAAGCAGTTGGAGGGAGCAAGTGAGGAAAAATAAGCAGGTAGAGAAGAACAAGTGAGCAGGGGGGAAAAAGTAGGTGAAGGAAATCAAGAAAACAGAAGGGGACAAGCAGGTAGAGAGGACTAAGCAAGCAGGGGGGAGAAAGTCCAGCAGGCGGAGGAGAGCAGGTTACACAGAGGAAGCAAGCAGGTAGAAGAGAGCAGTCAGACAAAAAAAAAGGAAAGCAAGCAGCCTGAGAAGGGCAAGCAAGCACAGAATAGCAAGCAAGAAGAGTGGGACAAGCTAGCAAGCAGAGAAGACCAAGCAGGTGAGAAAAACAAATAAGCAGAGGGAAGTAAGCAGACGTCGAAGAGCAAGCAAAACAGAAAGCAAAAACTATCAAAAAGCAAAGAAAGCAATCAAGCAATCGGAAAAAGGAATGAGAGAAGAAAGCAAAAGCAGGCAGAGGTAAGCAAGCAGTCAGAAGATAGAAAGAAAGCAAAGGAAGGGAATAAAGCAAACGAGAAAAGATAAACAAGGAGGAAAAGATAGCAAGTAAGGAAAGCGAATGAAAGCAAGTAGGCAAGCAGATGAAAGCAAGCAAACGGAGGAGAAAAAAGCAAAGAAAGCAGGCAACAGAGGAAAGAGAAGAAAACGAAAATAGAAAATTAGCAAGCAAATAAAAAAAACAGCAAGCAGAGAAAAACAAAACAAACAAAATCAAGAAAAAACAAGCACACGATTGTAGAAAAAAACAAATAAACGAAGCAAGCAAAATAACCAAACAAACAAACCCTAAACAAAATAAAGAAAGAAAAACAAAGAACAAAGTAAAATAAATAAAATAAAAAAGATAAAGTAACCAATTATAGTACGCAAGCAAGCAAGCAAGCAAGCAAACAAGCGAGGGAAAGCACGCAAGCATTATGAAGGCAAAAGCAGAGGAAGTAGAAGCGGCCGGATTTCCTGGGCCTCAGCGAACGGGTGGAGGGGGGAAGGGGGAAAGGGAAAGGGAGGGGGGGGTACGGCCGACTGGTATGGCTCGCTCTGCCTCTGCATAAACCCTTTATTTTGCCTTTTTTTTGTTGTTGTTGTTGGTTTTGTTGCATCTATGTTGCTGCTATTACTACTACTTGTACTACTGATGCTGCTATTACTACTACTTGTACTTCTGATGCTGCTATTACTACTCTGTACTACTGATCTCTATTACTACTACTTGTTACTGATGCTGCTATTACTACTTGTACCACTGATGCTGATGATA
>NW_020871056.1:233013-250513 GCF_003789085.1 Penaeus vannamei
AAAGGCATTATCAGTATTATCATTATTATTATATTTATTATTATTATTATTATTTAATATACAAATAATAACAACAATGATGATGATCCGTAGTAATGATTAAAATAATAATCACAACGATAATAATGATACTAATAGTAATTATCATTGTTTTATATTATTATTAATTAAACCATTACCATGATTAATTTGATAGTTATTATCATTACAAAAAATATTAATAACAATTAGTTATTATTGTTATCATTTCACCATCATTATATATATCATTATTATTATCATACCATTATTATTATTATTATTGTTGTTATTGTTGTATATGTGTGTGTGTAATATATATGATGATTGTAATATATATTCATTTACAACTAGTTTTATTTCCTTTCCTAACCAAATCTGGTTTCCTAACGATACTCATGCACTGAAAGAACGTGAGGACTCGCCTTCATGATCAGGGTCTGAAGCTTCCTGATGAGAATTGTTGGCAATGAATCTTCTGTGCGCAATGAGATGAGTCAACGCCATTTAAATGTAAGTTCAATGATCTGATTAACGACGGATTCATGATAGTGGGAACAGGAATGCTGAAATTTCTGTTCGCTATGAAATTAGTTAATGCCATTTAAATGTAAGTTTTAGGATCTGATTAACGACGGATTCATGATAGTGGGAACAGGAACGCTGATTTTTATGTGCGCTATAAGATTAGTCAACGCCATTTAAATCCAAG
This sequence comes from Penaeus vannamei, assembly GCF_003789085.1. NCBI lineage: Eukaryota > Metazoa > Arthropoda > Malacostraca > Decapoda > Penaeidae > Penaeus > Penaeus vannamei. The sequence goes on from NW_020871056.1 coordinate 233,744, forward strand.
TAAAAGGAACAACAGATTCATGTTAACAACAGATTCATGTTATGCCTGGAGGGACTAGGAATGCTGAATTTTATGTGCGCTTTGAGACCAGTCAACGCCATTTAAATGCAAGTTTAAGGAACTGATTGACGACAGCCTCGTGATACGCCGAGTGGGAAAGGGAATGGTAATTTTCAAGTGCGCTTTGAGACCAGTCAACGCCATTTAAATGCAAGTTTCAGGATTCGATTAACGGCAGATTCGCGACGTGCTTGGTGGGATTAGGAATCCTGCAGACGGGGACTGACCGAGGACGATTTTCCCGTGGCAGGTCGGGACAGCTCAGGCCAATAGAGGACCGGAAGAGACGAGCCTGAGGCTGACCGGCAGCCGGCGACGCGGTCCTGGTATTCTGTGCCTCTGACCTGGAGATCATTATCCCTGGGGAAGGAGGTGAATGGGTAAGACCGATGCGGTTCGGTCTATTGTTTTAGTTGTACGAGCATCACTGTTCATTATTCCTAGCAAATATAAATTGAATATTGTATGTACTTTCTTACACACACACACACACACACACACACACACACACACACACACACACACACACACACACACACACACACACACACACACACACAGCATACATATGCGTATATCCTACAGCATATTGCAATATTTAACTTACCTAGTATTTTTTAAAAGGAAAAAGTAACAGCTGCTACAGAGCTGTGGTGAGAGCTGGTGAAATTTTTTCTCAGCACTCTTCTGGCAATATTCTTTCAGGACCTTGATAAAGCATTTGATGTTCTGAATTCTAGACATGTCTACGATTTAAAAGAAAAAAAAAATCATCTAAGTGTTCACATTTGGACTGAACTTCAAGATCAGGAATGTGATCTCACAATCCTTACGTATGTCGTATCCTCATGTAGATTTCAAAATACCTAAAACCTATTACCTTGTCAACGGGCTTTCATTTTCACTGGTCCAAAACGTTACTTCTAATACAATCAATATATTCTTACTGCTAGATGAATCATGCATTAGAGAACGTCTTTCTCGAATAAGTACGTGATTTTGAAAATAGCAGTAAGTCTTTGCTCGTCTTTCTTATGAAGGCTGCTTCTGTAGAGGTAGAGAATGATTCAGGCCGAATACATTAATTCTTGTTGACGGTGACTGAGATAAGGGGAGCCTGCCATGACTGGCAGGGAATTGCAATCAAGATTTAGCGCTACTTTAGGGTGCAGCGTAGTGACGGGCTGATGAAGGTGCCGAGGCCTTTGGAGAGACCAGCAGGTCCCTCTCAGTGAGAGAGAGAGGAGCACCCACGGACTGTACCAGGTGTACACGTGTGTATATACTTTAATATTTTTTAAGTAATTTTTATTTTTTTTACAAAAGTACGAGGATGTTAACTATTTTTTAGTATACCCCGCCAGTCCTTTTTTCTAGAGCACCAGCTTTTAAGAAAACTAGCTATGAGCTTTAAAAAGTGAAAAACGTAGTTATGGCTGAAAGTTTTCTTTAAATTACGATTTTTAAAATCTAAGATATATTCTTTTTGAAGTAGTTTTTTTTTTTCTTTCCTAAGGTTTTATAATAACGTAGCGCATATCTGGAAAGCAGCCATAAGAATCTTTTTCCTTAAAAGAATCTAAGGAACTTGAAGAGAGTAAACATTCACACCTTGCTACAGGCCAAGCTGAGGCAGGGGACACCATAGGGCTCGCGTCCTCCCCTTTTTATCTTGTGGATTTTTTTTTTTTTTTTTTTTTTTTATTGGTGATATTCTGCCGCACGTAAGGTAAAGTGGTCGTGAGAAGCGTATTTTAAGTGGCAAAGTATTAATTTAGTTGAATATACATTCGAGCTAAGAACCGAAGGTTGGTGCTCACTTTTTTTCATCTTTTTTTTACTTTCTTTTGAAGTTTTGAGAGTACGGCTTTTATTTTTATGTACTATTGTATTTTTTCAAGTTCTTCTGAACGTTTTTAAGTTTTAAAGCTCTTTTTTAAAAAGAGACTACTCCCCGCCTCTTGTGTTTTTTTTTTTTTTTTTTTTGTAATTTTGTTTTATGAAGTGTTTGTTTTTTTGTGTGGCTTTATAATAAATTAATTTTAGATCATCTGTGATTTTCTTTTTAACTCTTGCAAGTTTTTTTTTAAAGTAATGGTGCTTGCTTGCTGTTCACCTGGAAAGATAATATTAGTTACTTGCTTGCTGATCCCCTAGAAGAGTATCTATACTAAAAAGGTGAAAACCCCGTGCTCGTCCTCCCTGCTCTAGTTACGTTTACCTTGTCTTGCTAGTTCATACATTCTACACTACACACATCACAACATTTTTACACAATCTCTCCCTCCTTTGCACAAGTTTTTCACACATTGCCTTCTCCCAACTAACACCCCTGTACGTACGAAATGGGTGGCGGCAGTGAGTGCTACTATGTACATTTCTGCACAGTAAGGCGTGGTAATAGTATGGTAATAGTTAAAGAAAAGTTTCGTACACTACAGCTCCATATTTAACATTTAAACTGAAGAACAGCCATCCACATTTCGCCAGACAAACTTCTGAGCTTTCATGGCTTGCAGGAATTAGCAAAGGTCATTTGACTTATCCCTTGCAACACTTTAATTAATATATCCAGAAGTTGGAAGTGATGTTTTCTTCCTTTCACGAAGAAGAAGAGGCAGATGTGAATAAAGGTGTGATACGGCAACTATTTGTAATTCAAGAGTGTAAATACCCCAGACTGTGATGATCGTTCTCTACAATCCTACTGTAGAACACGCATTTACAATTACTTACAAAAAGAGCATATGGGGAAACAAGTAAATTACAGAAATAAGAAAAAGCAGAAACAATGAACAGCTTCACAATTGCTACAGTCATAAAAACACAGTAAAGTGGCATCAGACAGCCTGGATTTTTTTTTTTTTTTTTTTTTTTTCCGTAGCCAATATCAATCTATATTTAATGAGTTTGCTGTCAAATCGATTTCTAATAAGTGGCAGCGTGACCGGAATCCTAGGCATCATCGTATGAGAATAAGGATAAATCAATAATTTTAATTGTAATGAAACAATTAAAAGTACTGGGTAAGATTCAGTAATACCAATATGCTTCATAACTAATGTCAACGAATGGCTGTTGAACAAACAAATATACCATTATGAATTTTGTGTGTGTGTGTGTGTGTGTGTGTGTGTGTGTGTGTGTGTGTGTGTGTGTGTGTGTGTGTGTGTGTGTGTGTGTGTGTGTGTGTGTGTGTGTGTGTGCGTGTGTGTGTGTGTGTGCGTGCGTGCGCTGCGTGCGTGTGCGTGTGCGTGCATGTGTATGTGCATGTAAATATGCCCAAAAATATGCATCTTAATAGGTCTGACTTTGCAAGGGCTCCACCAACTCCTTTCCCCTTCGCTGGCTTCTCCCGTGACGTTNTGGAGGAGGAGGAGAAGTGGAAGGTGGTGATTATGGATGCTGCCATGGACCTCACTGGTGTTGGAAGGAGTTCGCCGAGGTAACCCCACGGGATGGGACCGACACCGATCGCGTGCGCCCCCACGTACGCCAGCATGGATACCAAGGTTACCCACGACGCCCCTTCCACCTCCAGGAAAACCGTAATTCCGGCGACAGCCAGCGCCAGAGCCGATATCACCGCCGACGTCACTAGCACCGGCTTTCGGCCAAGGCAATCCAAGATGAAAGCCGACATTAATGTACCGCCAAAACGGGTCAAACCGACGAACACTGTGCAGTAGAAGGCGTCCAGCTCTACCTCTGCGCTGCGAAACATGTAGACGGTGTAGCTAAAGACAGGGGCTTTGCCACCGAGTTCCCTCAGGATGAACAGAGCAGTGATCAGCACCACGGGGCGGATGTTACGACCTCGGCGAAGCTCTTGCAGCTGTTAGAAATTACAATAGAGAATACCAGAATCATGTGATGCCCGTAAAAAGATGAAAAGAAAAGAGATAAATGAAATAAATGAATAAAGAAAACCTCAGTATTAACCTGGTTCATGACATTGGCCTGCTTGAGGGTCGTGGTGCTCCTGATGGCGTCCAGTTCCTTCGTGACGTCAGCGGTGTGACCCAGCAGGACTCGCAAGGACCTCTCGGCTGCGTCGATCCTCTTCTTTCTCACCAGCCAATATGGCGACTGAATAAAGATTTTAAAAATCAAATTAAATTCTCAAGAAATCAGGGAGGAAAAATAGAAATATTCATGCATAAGGCAACTCAGATAATGTCCAGGGTGCATAGCAGTGGTTCTCAACCAGCAGGCAAATGTCTGTATATATTTGTTTTTCCTTAGTCATAATCTACTACTAGGCAATGGATTTTCCGTTGATTTAACATGTGTATGAAGAAAATACGTGTAAGTTTGATAGGTAACCTATAGTCCAGACAATATGCAGGCACAGACAGTATCCCCCTCATTTCATAACAATTCCGAATCATTGAATACTACCAAGTATATTTGAATCCATCATATACTGAATATATACAGCAGACTAATACTGGCAACTTCTCGGATTTGGAAATAAAGCAAGGTTGATATTGCGAGGGTCTGGCAACGTTCCTGATGGTTGAAAAAGGTAGTTATATGGTGACCTATTCATATTCTAATGTTGATCATGTAATTTCAAAGTATATACAGTATATAACAACGGAAACAGACTCTCTCACTCCCTTCCTCAGTCGGACGCTTACTTCAGGCACGAGAAGCATGAGCAAGACCAGCGGCATGAAGGGGGCGGCCGACACCGCCGTGGCAACGTCCCAAGGCAACAGGTAAGCCAAGACGTAGGAGAGCAGCATCCCAGCACAGGCCATTACCGCAGGCAAGGTCCCTGCCAAGCCCCTGATCTTGACGGGGGACAACTCAGCGATCAGCGGTTGTACTATTGTGGAAAAGACAGATGTGCTGACCGCCAGTGCAGCTCGGCACACGTACAGCAGAGGGACCCACGGCGTATATGCCTGTATAAACCACAAACCGGGCACGGGGCACATCGCCAGGAACAGGAGACGGCAAGGACCCACGTGTTCCCCCAGGGTTCCGGCCAAAGGACTGGCTCCAATGCTTACTACTAAGTTTAAGGACGCTGAAAATGATTGGAAGAAAAAGGTTAATGTAGATGAAACAAAAGCTGTGGTAGATTTATTTTTATTAGCTATTATTCCGAAAATAGTCTTTATTGAAAACTGTGGATCAAATTGATTCACAAGCTATGGGTCATACCTCTGACACCAACAAGTCCTATTAATCAAACAATATTGCATGAAACTTAGAATTCACTTTTTCCATCATTGCAGAAAGAGAGAGAAACTGGATAGATAAATAGAGAGAAACAGAGAGAGGCACACTTAACTAATAACTGTATAGTAACAAGCATAAAGACCGCGAGAACGTCGTCTCACTCTAAATAGCTACCTAACCAAGTCACATCCTGAACGGTAACCGTGAATCTGGTCGTGTCTTCTTGCAGCTTGGGCAGCACCGCCGTCCACCCACTTATCATGCCATTGAGGGTTGGCAAGCAAGCTACTATCAACACACACAAGATCTATGGAAGAGGATATTAACAAGGGTGAAGATTTGTGTTGTTCTTTACCTACAAAATAGTATGAGTAATTAAAAAGACGAGAAAAGAAATCTTATCATCGAGATTTGTTGTCAATGTTATTATCAGTATTATCATGATGATATTTTTACTATCAAAATAACGATGATGTTAATAATAATAATGATAAGGATAAAAAAATGATAATGATAATAATGGCGATAATAATCAATAAGGATAATAATAATAATGATAGTGATAACAATAAGAAAAATAGCAATGAGGATGATGATAATGAGAGTGATAACAATATGAATAAAAATAACAATAAGCATAATGATTGTCCTAACTCCTGCCCCTAAGCCCCCTGGGGTTAATGGGAGGCTCGGGGGAGGTGGGCCTTGCCAGTCCTCCCAGAGATAACCCTTCGGCAAGGTCTCATATAATTGGAAATGCTGGAGGGAAGGGAAATGCCCGTTCTAGGCGGGCTGCAGGCCCCGTTGGGAGGGCGACTGCTGGTCCGGTATAGCCCTAGGGAACCCCACAGGTGGATGTTGGGTCCCGCAGCCTGCCACCCCCTTTTATGTGGAGTAGCGTCGGCGGGGGTGGCAGAGGTGGCGTCCACCCAGAGTGACCGCCCGAGGGTAAACCTCTGGTAAAAAGTCAGGGCTTGGAACATCCACTCTTTGCGTCAGGTTGCCTTTTCTATCGAGGGAACTGGGGAGGCTGAGAGTGGAGGTGGCTGCTCTCTCAGTGCAAAGACCTGGCACCAGCATGATCAGTGTAGGTGGCTATACCTATTACTGGTCAGGCCGCAGCAATGGTCTCCATACCCTCATTTCGATGAGGGTATAATGGTATTGGCACTGAAAGGGACTTTTTTTCGACTTTCGATTTTTCTTGCCGATTTTGATGAAACTCACACCCTTTAATTTAGACCCTCTGATCCCTGTGATTGATTTTTTTTTTTTTTTTTTAATCGGACAAACAGTTTTTGAATTACTGTCAAAACGGCAAAAATTCTTTAAAATCCAGAAAAAAAATACACATGCATTTTGATATGGTTTTTGAACAGATTCATCCTAGATCTGTTGCTTGTTTGAAGCAGATTTTTCGATGTAGACTTTTTTCCTGTTTTATTTTATTTTTTTTTTTTTTTTAAGATTTCTTGCAAAAACGACAAATCTGTATTAAAAATAAAAAGACACAGGAAAAAAAGTCTAAATCGAAAATCTGCTTCAAACAAGCAACAGATCTAGGATGAATCTGTTCAAAACTCATATCAAAATGCATGTGTATTTTTTTTCTGGATTTTAAAGAATTTTTGCCATTTTGTCAATTTTCAAACTGAGAGCTTCGCAGTTTTTCAGTGTTTTGACAGTAATTCAAAAATTGCAAAATCCATCTCAAACAAGCACTAGACTTTTTATTCAGCCACAAAATGAGCCATAAAACTTTTATTTTGGATTAAAATTGTATCTGATACAGCTTTTGTGCCTACAATGGTGGTGTATCAACATATCAGCATTTTTCGTTTTCTTCCTTTTTCCATGTCTATCTTGGTATCAACAAAACAAGGTATAAGATTAGTCTTCCTACACCATAACCCTCTATCATCGATCTACATTCCGAAATCTTTCGGACATTGCCAGCACGTAAAGGTTTCTCAAAATCTGACGTATAGTGTAGAGTGGTGGCAGTGATCTGGGGGTCTATAGGCCTACATTGACCATTTTGTTTAATTCTCAAAAATCCCCCCCCCCCCCAAAAAAAAAAAAAAAAATACAGCCATTCAGATTTCATATCTGAATAGAACTATCCTTCTACTATAAGGGTGGGGGGATATTTTCCAAAGCCCACTATCTCGACACCCTAAAAAGGGATACTGAAAATATATGTCAGTTTTATAAGCACATGAAAATGTTATAAATCCTTATTGCATCATGTAATAAATCTATTATTCAGCTACAAAATGAGCCATAATACGTTAAAATCGGACTGAAAATACGTGTGCTATGCGTAAAAATGTGAAGGACCTAATAATCGCGATTTTTATCCTTTTCATTATTTATACATTTTACAAGACGAATCATGTACGAATTACTTGTATATAATTATCTATTATTTACCTATTATTGTTGCTCTAATGGGGTATTACATATGATATTGGTTGAAAAAGTAAGCATTCACCAGATGGACGGGTATCATATGCGTCCTTTTCTCAGCGCGGCCGGGAGTGGTGGATCATGAAATACGTCTCTTAATTAACATATGCGGAATATTGGTGTTTAAGTCTACGGAGTCGCGTGGCCAATTTTCACACTAAGACTCCAGTGAAAAGACGAAATACTATTACAAGGCGATGTAAGAGTATGTTTATAAGGTATATAAGCACATATAGATCATTTGCGTGTACCCCATGACCTTTTGTTTATTTATATTGTTCTGTTTGTTTCTTTGTTGGTTGTTTGTTGTTTTTTGTTTGTTTTCTGATATTGCTAAAAGTTATGAACACTTTTTAATGAGATTTTAACCAATGGTGTGTTTTAATCTAACTTAGACTCTTATTGCACTTTGGTGGTGATGCATTATCGTTTAATGGACGCCAGATTTTTTTAATTATTCCTAAAAAAATGAAGGTTGATCTCATCTTACGTGATATTTAATAAGCTTTCAGAAAATAATCTCTTTTTTTTATTATCTCTAATCATTTCGTCACAATTATTGATGTTCTAAGGTAACATGAAAACATGATATTTCGGTTGACATCGAAAATGGCTGCAACCACCTAAAAATAACGGCCGGGCCTTGAATTTTTCAGGGGAGAACCTGAGGCTCTTGAACTCCTTGAAAATGCATTAAACTCGATTTCGGCAAGATGGGCGAAAAATGGCGAAGCAAGACCAGACTGTCCCCTGAAGCTAGCATTTGGCTTCATGTCTCTTATTGCTGTGTACAGAGGCTCCTACTGATATTTGTAAACTCGACGTGAAAGAGATGTTTTATGTCAAACTTGCATCAGTGTCAGACAGTTGTCCCCGGCGAGATATATTGTTCTGGGTGACTTTAACGGTATCTGGCTGTGATCGACCTAGGAAGTCATGGCTTGGGCAGATCAGTCAAACCTGTCGTGAGGAGCTCGAGATAGGCCGAGTCCCTGCCTGGCGGCTTGCCATGAGGGACCCTCAATGGAAACGAGGTGGAAGCGGCTTTGCGCCCCGACCGTTAGGAGCTCGAGATAGGCCGAGTCCCTGCCTTTACCTCCTAATGATGATGATAATGATAACAAGAATAACGATAATGATAGTATTCTTAAAAATGATGACAAAAATGATAATTATAATGAGGATGACAAAAGTGATAATTATAATGAGGATGATCATAATAGTGATAGTGAGAAAAAAAAACATGAATATAAAAGATAATGGTGAAAATAATGATAATGAAAATAATAATGATAATGATAACATTAATTATTATGATAATGATTATATATATATTATAATGATTAATGATGATAGCGATAAAGAGGATAATGATTTAAAAGAATAATAAAGATTATGATCATAATTTTGAAAATGAAGATAATGATAATGTAAATAATTACGATATTAATAATTGATAATAGTGATAATGATGATAATAGCAACAATACAAAATGATAGTAATAACGAGAGTGATGGTTATGATAACAATAATGATAATAACAACATATAATAATGATAGTAATAATGATAATGATTATGATAATTATAATGATAATGATAATAGAATAATAATAATGATGATATTAATAAATATAATTACAATAATAATGATAATAATAATAATAATAGACGATGATAATGATACTAATAATAATCAGGATAATGATATAAAAGAATAATAAAAATTATAATAATAACAATAATAACATTTACTATGAAAATAATAAAGATGATAACAATTACATTGATGGTAATGATAATGATGATAATAACAACAATACCAATAATGATGATTATAATGATAAAAATGATAATAATGATAATAATAATACTAAGTCATAATGATGATAATAATAATAATAGTTATAATGATATTAATAATAATGATAATGACAAAAAACAAAAAGACAATAATAATGATGATAATAATAATAGTATTAATAATAATGAAAATGAAAATGGTAATGTCAATGATAGTAATAATAATAATAATGATAAAAATAATAATGATAATAAAACTCATTTTTAATATTATTATAATTATAATAATAATAATATTATTATTATTATTTTTATTATTATTATAGTAATAATACTGATGATAACAATAATAACAATAATAATAATAATAGTAATAATAATAATAATTCTTATATCAATAATGATAACATAAGTATAGTAAGATAATATCTTACTACTGCTGCTGCTGTCATCATTATTACCATGATTAACAGTAGTGATAACAGCACCATTATGATTATCCTCATAATCATAATTATTTGCATATTTCATTATAAGCTTCCTCCGTTTTCTCTCTTTTACGCACCTGTCTTGGGCCGGCGGGGGTTCGCGCTGTATCCTTCACTTTCTCCTTCGTTTCTCCTCCACAGGTATCCATGGTAACGCTGAGGAACATACAGAATGAAAAAATATATATATATAAATATATACATATAAAATTTTTTTAGGTGGTAGCGAATTAGTAGAGCAAATAGTGGAAGGTAGGTGGAAGAAAGATGGGGTGTTAGTTGCGGAGGCCAACTGGGAGCAGGTTTCGTTTTCGGAAAAGGAAGCTTTGTTTCGCGTCAGAATCCAATCGACGCATGGCTTTTTCGTGTCCATGGCAATTATTGGCGAATAAAATAGAAATGTAATCTCAGAAACATTTTCTACTGAATTTGTCTTATGACTAATAATAATAGTAATAAGATATATGGCATGTATGTATATGTGATGTATACATGTGTACACATATATGTATGTCATACGTATCCCTCAATGGGCGATTTTCCCCCATCTTGCCGAAATTGCGTTTAATGCATTTGCAAGGAGTTCCTAGGCCCCCGGTTCTCCCCTGACATTTCAAGGCCCGACCGTTATTTTTTAGGTGGTAGCAGCCATTTTCGATGTCGACTGAATTTTTTTTTTTTTTTCATGTTACATTAGAAAATCGGCAATTGAGACGCAATGATTAGAGATAATTTTTAAAAATTGGATTTTTTCTGAAAGCTTTTTAAATTTCACGTAAGATGAGACCAACCTTCATTTTTTCGGAGTAATTTTAAAGATCTGGCAAGCGTCCAAACAACAATAAGGAAGAAATTTTTCATACAAATAAATAAACATGATATGCCGTTCATATGTAGTATTTTATTTTCTTTATGTTTTCATCATACATAGCTTGATCTATGAGCAAAACATTTCGAAAATACACCCCCCCCACCCCAAATGGGGGTAGGATTGCCAAATGATCCAGATCACCACCAAAATTTTAGGGAACATTAATTAGCCTAAGACAAACCTCAGGTTAAAATTATTAAAATCTGTTCATAAGTTTTCGAGTTAGAAAAAAAAATCCTGCCTCCAAACCATGGTCCACATCACCCCAAAGTGTAATAAGTGTCTAAAATAGGTTAAAACACACCTTTGTTAAAATCTCATGAAAATGTATTCATAACGTTTAGAAATATCAGAAAACAAACAAACAACAAACAAAGAAACAAACAGAAGTAACAATATAAATAAGAACAAATAGAAGTAACAATATAAATAAACAAACAGAAGTAACTATAAATAAACAAAAGGTCATGGGGTACGTGAAAATGATCTATGTGTGCTTATATACACACTTTTATATCGCCATGTAACTGTTTCTCGTCTTTCTGCGGGGTCTGAGCGTAACCCCGTAGAGTTAAACACCAATATTCCGCAAATGTAAAGAGACATATTTCATGGTCCACAACGCCATGCCGCGCTGAGAATATGATACACGTCCAACTGTAGAACGGTTATTTTTTCGACCTATATTATACATTGTAAAAGCCCATTAGAGCAACAATGATAGGTAAATAATAATTATATCATATACAAGTATTTCGTACATGCTTTGTCATGCAAAAGGTAAACATAATTTGAAAAGGTAAAAGATCGCGATGTTTGGGTCCTTCACGTTCTTACGCATAGCACACGTATTTTCAGTCAGATTTTAAAGCATTATGGCTCATTTTGTAACTGAATATTAGATATGTTACATGCTGCAATAAGGATTTGGAATATTTTGATGTGCTGCTTATAAAAATGACATATTTTCAAAATCTATGAGGGTCTTAACAGTCACCTTCGGAAAATATTGTTTTTTTTTTTTTTTTTTTTTTGGGGGGGGATTTTTAAGAAAAAAATTTAAATGGTCAGTGTAGGCTAGCCCTATAGACCCCCCCAGATCACTGCCACCACTCTACACTCTATGTAAGATTTTGAGAAACTGGCAATGTTCGAAAGACTTCGGAATGCAGGTAGATGATAGAGGATTATGGTGTAGGAAGACTAATCTTATACCGTGTTTTGATGATACCAAGATAGTCATGGAAAGATGAAGAAATGAAAAACGGTACACCTCCCTGGGGGGGGGGGGTAAAAGCATTCTGGGCACAACGCACATTCAAAATTTACATATTATGGCTCATTTTGTAGACAAATAAAACATCTACAACTTGAAATTGTGGATTTTGCAATTTTTGCCTGTGCTTCTTGTGAAAGTGAGAAAATCTCTCTCTCTCTCTCTCTCTCTCTCTCTCTCTCTCTCTCTCTATATATATATATATATATATATATATATATATATATATAATATATACATATAGATATATATATATTATATATATGTAGATATATATATATATATATATATATATATATATATATATACATACATAAAATACATAAATAAGGAACATAGTGATGGGAATTATTCGTATTGGCTTCTCCGCTTGACCACAGTAAAATGTTACGCCTAAATGTCGCGTCGTGAAGTAAAGCCACATTTTCGCGGATGCTATTTTTCATCATAGATATAAATATAAATGTAAATGAATATATATATACATATATACATACATATATGTGTATATATATTCACACATATATAGATTATACGTAATAGCGCTCCTGTACCCCACAAAATGCATACCGAAAGTGTGTCATTGCATGAAAAGTAACATTTATAGTGTACTGTGAAATACAAGGCGATCTGTCAGATATTCATTAATATAGAGATCCCGATAAAGAAAATGATTATGTGATCTAGGTCTGGTTTCGAAGATGTCATTAATATTAGTAATAGTGGTATAAATAAAAAAATAAATAACATAATTATTATAGTCATCATTAAGCGTTTACAAGTATTATATATAATAAAGGAAATATATTTGGCTGCTGAGATTTTAATAATTGTAATTATTTTCTGAAATCTATATTCCAAACCGCTTCTGATGCCATCTGTTTTTAAATAAAGTAAAAGATATAGACATCAGGCATAGCAGTTGTACATACATTTCACTTGTGCACTCGTCACTGTACTGTTACGGAATTATAATGGTAGCAATTTGCGGCCCTTTAAGCATTGCAAGTGACACTATGGCGGTGTGCGCTGGGTGTGATTACACATTTGAAAAAACAATTTTATAAGCAGGACGACACTGCAATAGTTTTAAAAAATCACGGCGTTCTGCCGAAAACAATTATTTGTAAAACTGTGGAAGAGAGTGCGCCAACGATAAGGCACGATATACGTTTCAGTGCTACCGGCAGAAAAGGAACCCAAAAACAAGAGTGAAGAAATGTAAATATTTCATTGTTCAAGGACACTTGGTTGGAAAAGGCCAAGATCAAACCTAGTGAAAATCGTTTCCTGAACATTTAAGACCTTTTTTCACAAAAGAATATAGCGGAAAACCTAGGCTGGAGCCCCCACACAATAGTTGACTGGCGCTCTTTTTCAAGTGAAGTGTGTGCGAATGTTATAAAACTTCGGGGGACTTCTCGGGAAGAGGAAGGGTCGTCGAGTGCGACGGAAGTTCCTTTGGTGGTGGGGGGGGGGGGGGAGTTCAACCGAGGCCGAAAGGCGTTCAAAGGTTTCTGGGTTTATTGGGGCCTATGAGCGTGGCACGAAAAAAGTGTTCTTTACCAAAGTAAAAAACAAACAAAACACACGAATATTATTAAAGAACACATATCTCCTGGTGCCACTATATATGCAGACTAGTGGGGAGGATACAACCTATTAAAGAAAATAGGATACAATCATCAAACTGTAAACCATTCTATTGAATTCGTATCCTCACACAACAAAAGCGTACATACGCAAAACATAGAACGTCTTTGGAGCTCAATCAAGAGTTGGGAACAACGACCGGGGAAACTGCAGCAATATTACGATCAGTATTTTGCTCGCTGTGCGTTTCGTGCTCGGTATAAACCAAAAGGGCATTTATGTGCATTCCTCCGGGCCGCTGCACACCTCTATCCCCCACCACATTAAAGTCTGAACCTCAATGTAGTAGTAAAATATTTGTAAACGTTGCATTTACCATTTACTAACTTTAATCGACCATCACTTTAAGCGTTAATGTCACAGTGTGTACATACAATAGCAAGACATGTTTTGATACATTTAACCGGAATGGATTTAGTAAAGTCGTACCGCAAAAAAAAAAACACGGCTGATACAAAATATAATACTCATTGTCACTTCGCATAGAACGATTTTTTTAAATAATATTGGAATAACGTGTGCGTGTATAAGTATATGATTAAATATTTTGTATATATATTTTCAAACACGATTATTACAAGGACGCTGATTCAGCAGCTACCCACGCTTAATTTTTGATGTTAACGATATGATGTAACGTTATTTGCTATAGGCCTACCTAAAGCATTAGAGTATTAATCCTCACGGTCGTGATGTATTTCGAAACACATCATGCATGTTTGTGTGCATATATGTATATGTATGCGTATATGTATGTATATATGTATGTCTATATTATCCATGTCTATATATCCATATATGTACATAATTGTAAGAATATATCGCGTGTAACAAGAAATCGCAAAGGATATTGTGTTATTATCTTATTGCATGTAAAGTATGGTATACCTTGTGTAGTTGACAATTACTATCAAATCGGTGGTTTGTGCTGTACGACAAAAGTTGACCAATGAAAACTTAAGTGACGTCACTTTAACTGACCAATCAAAATACGTTAAATCATGGAAGCTCTGCTCTCCTCCCACGAATGGTTCAGTCTGTCTTTGTCCGTTGTTGAGAGGGAACGAGTGTTGAAAATTTATATTTATATATAAAGCCGGCTTATTGCTTGCCGGTGCAAGATGAAGCTACTGTTGTATAAGGGTTGCTTACACAACTATAATGCCGTGACTAAGATGTTGCAGAAGAATGTGGCCGCAACGTTTTAAAAGGTTAGTACGGATACAGGAAACCAGGTAATATTTGTTCTCGGACAAGAGCTTACAATATTATTTTTTGCATTAAAATTGTGATGAACGGTCGGTTTATATAAAGGTAAAGAAATTGTAGATTAATTATAAATATAGTGTGCATTTGGTGTAAAAACGAGTCCATAAAAAAAATTAAAGTGGTTAACGCAAGTGATTCAATAAACTTTATATAATTTATCATGCATAAAAAACAACGATTTATAATATACAGACATAAGTTGCTGCGCTATTTATTTTAGTTATTATTACGACATACTGCATTTTTACAGCGACACCGACGCAACCACCAGATTAAGACCCAAAACTTGGTCTCTTGCGACCCCCCCCCCCAATCCTACCATTTTTTTTTTTTTTTTTTTTTTTTTTTTTTTTTTTTTTTTTTAACAGAGAGGGGAAGCCCTCGTGGACCCCCACCCCCTTTACAAGTGCTTTGTGCTAACTTGTAAAAAACGAACATGGCGAACTCCTTCTGTGTGAGGGTGTGTACTTTGTGATATGCAGCGAATATTTGTTATTTTGCGGTAAATACAACGGTCCGATATAACTAAGATGGTATCCATTTCGCCCAAGTTCTGTGCGTCGATCTTGGTAAATTGTACATCATTACCCACGGTTGCAGTATGTTAAAGGGGCATGAAGTTCGAGCGCGACAAATGCGAAGGTAAATTCTATCGTACGGTATATTAGACCGAATTTGGTACGGAGTTGCCGGCATGAAGCTGCAACGGCTTTCAAAGCAGCTGCCGTTTAGAGAAAATAAAACTCAAAATCGATAACGACTAACAGACGTAATTGATTCCGTTCAAGTTAATATATTAGACATGTGTGTTATATCAGAGACAGGCACGGAGAGCGCGCCGATCACTGTAAGCGCGGCGCAACATTTACTCGTACTGACAATATCGTCATTTTGAATTACGGTTTATTTTTACGCATATTTTGGAGACATTCGCATCGCTGGGGAATTTACTTTGTCCGTAGAGTTGTTCACAATTTTAGGGACCCATTTAGTATATTATTATGAATTTAGGTTAATATGCATTTGTATTCATGTCAGTTTTATAACAGACAGTTTAGGAAGTCGGCGAAATACCGTCTTTCCACAGGTTATCAACATTGCCATCGGCGAACCTCAAAAAAATCTTTACTTCTCAACGAATAACCTCTAGATTCGTTCATGTCAATGGATTACCTACACAAAAATATGAAAACTGTTTTGAAAGCAAAACCCCACCCTGTTATGCATACTGACCGATGTTGATTAGTTCTAACAAAAAATCAAGTAAAATTTAATGTCTTATCGTTTCTGAAGTCGGAATGCTTTTACCCAGGTACTGCATTTTCAATAGGGCGGCTTTCGCATTATTTCCTTTTTTTTTTTTTTTTAATAATTCAAAAACTGTTCGGCTGATTTCGAAAAAAAAAAATCGACCACAGGCAATGGGAAGGGGCCAAAATAAAAGGGTGTGAGTTTGATCAAAATCGGCAGAAAAAAAATCCTGAATGCGCCAAGAAGTGGGAATATTAGAATTATGGCAAAACTACGGAAAATACCTCATATCAGTAAAGTTGGAATCCGTGGCCTCAATCCAGTGGGTCTGCCGTAAAATTGGGCTGCAATGTGTTGCATTATATACAACAGCGATAGGGAGAATTGCCTTCTCATTTATTTGTGACTGACTGGCATGTGGCTTTGCTAACTACGAT
>NW_020871056.1:255513-258013 GCF_003789085.1 Penaeus vannamei
CGAAGTAGTTCCCTGCCTAACACCACGTGGAAGTCCTTCGATGGCCAAGCGAGGCATGTCACTCAAACCCGACGAAAAATGTTTGGCCGAATATTGTCAATGTTTGAGAAACGGCTAATGAAACAACCTCCAACCAGCTGATAGAAATCGTGACGTTACATGTGAACACGTGACCTCTGTCTCAGGGATTAGACACCGTTTGAATAACAATACATATTTCCTATTATAAGCATTACTATTTGTCTTCCTTTTCTACAGTTATTATAATTTTTCGTTAAAAATCAAAACATTAAAAGCATCTCCAAAATTAAAAAAAAAAAAACATTCCCAATTAGTCGATTCACTGAAGCCCATCACCTAAAAAAAAAAAAAAAAAAATATATATATATATATATATATATATATATATATATATATATATATGTATATATGTGTGTTGTGTGTGTGTGTCTTAGTTATCAACTATATGGTATGGCGTTTTGCGTGAGAAGGGATTCAAAATGTATATGAAATATAAAACAAAAAATTCTAACTAAACAGTTTAAAACTGTGTATAACTGCAGGTCTTTCACACACAATACATACACACATTGTTGAGGCCTGATTACCTCGACCACGGTTTTGCATTCAGTTAATAATTTTGTTTATTGAATCCGTGCTTAGATCTGATCTATTAGTTCACAATGAAAATTATATATAAAAACTGATTTTTTTGTGATAAAGGGCAAGAATGACATTTTATTCTACATACACACACTGTAAACAAGCGTGTATTGACAAAAAGAAGAAAAAAAAAAAATAAACAATCAAAAAAGGTAGAGCAAGATTAACTAACATTAATCCAAATGAAAAAGATTTTTTCTTCAAAATACCAGATATACAGCTATTCACTCTCTCTGGAACCACCTAGCTTGTTGTTGCTTGAGGTGGAACAAGCGAACATGTATTTTCTCGCTCAACTGATCGAATGTGGATGCGCCTCCTTCTAAAAACGCTAAGACTTACGGAATAATAACAGAAAAAACTATGATCAGATTTTAGCACAAGATAAGGGACATTATGAATAACCGAAACGAATTAAATATAGTTTCTTAACTCGTCACGAAGCATTAACTTCGCATTTCCATGGACGACACACACACACACACACACACACACACACACACACACACACACACACATTGATGAAGCATCTATGCATTCTATAAAGATGAATATAATGTAGCATAATTTCTGTTTATTCAAATTAAGTATTTGGTTCTGACGAAGAGGAAAAACGTATATCATTTTACTAGAGCGATTATGGTGCAGCTACGAGAAGTTTTGTGATCAACTATTTGAAGAAACGGAAGATTAAGGGGACCTTCTGGTGATTTTTCGGCGATTTTCGCCCCTCTTGCCGAAATTGACTTTAATGCATTTTCAAGGAGTTTCTAGGCCCCCGGTTCTCCCCTGAAAATTTCAAGGCCCGACCGTTATTTTTTAGGTGGTAGCGATTTTCGATGTCGACCGAAATATTATTTTTTTGATGTTACCTTAGAAAATCGGCAATTGTGACGCAATGATTAGAGATAATAAAAAATTTCTGAAAGCTTATCAAATTTCACATAAGATGAGACCAACCTTCCTTTTTTTTTGGAATTTAAAAAATCCGGCAAGCGTCCAAAAAATGACAATGAAGAAATTTTCCATACAAATAACTAAACATATGTTATTCATATGGTGTATTTTCTTTTCTTTATGTTTTCATCATACATAGTTACTTTGATCTATGAGCAAAACATTTCGAAAATGCAAACCTCCCCCCCCCCACCATGGGGGGTAGTTTTGCCAAATATTCCGGATCACCACCAAAATTTCATGGAATATTAATTAGGCTAAGACAAACCTCAGGTTAAAATTTTATTCAAATCTGTTCATAACTTTTCGAGTTAGAAAAAAAAAATCCTGGATCCAAACCATGGTCTGCATCACCACCAAACTGCAATAAGCATCTAAGTTAGGTTAAAACTCACCTTTGGTTAAAATCTCGTTAAAATGTGTTCATAACTTTTAGAAATATTAGAAAACACAAAATAACAAATAAACAATCAACAAACAAACAAAGAAACAAACGGAAGTAACAATATAAATAAACAAAAGGTCATGGGGTACACGAAAATTATCTATGTGCTCATATACCTTATATACATACTTTCACATCACTATGTAAATGTTTTTCGTCTTTCTACGGGGGTCTGAGAGTGAAATTTGGCTGCGTGACCCCGTAGAGTTATTCCGCAGATTTAAATTCCTCTTTCTGAGCCATTCATCTGGGCAAGAACACATCCTTCTGAGACGTATCAGAGACCATCTACTGAGGCACCAGAGGCCGGAGCAATCTGGATTCACTCCTGGTCAGTCCACAGTAGACCGAATCCTCGCGCTTCGAGTCCTTGTAGAGCGCCGTCGTGAGTTCGGGCGTGGGATGTAGCGGCCTACAATGGCTTCGCTGGCAATC
>NW_020871056.1:265513-275513 GCF_003789085.1 Penaeus vannamei
CTAACCCACACACCCTAATTGCCACACCGATCGCCTCCAATATACTCAATGAAGAGAAATATTTAACAAAGATTAATAACAGTCTATGAGTGTATAGCGTGTATTACATAATGATTATATATCAGAATTACATTCCACTGACTAGGAAGCCATTAGAGTAAATTAAGGTACAATTTGTTGTTGAAAGTTAAAGATAATAATTCTTCCATTTAATTTGAATGTTAATGATATCAGTTATTTACTTTTGTTGAATCGATGCTTGTTTAGACTTAGAAGTTATATCAGATATGAAGCAAAATGTTCTCTCTCGCTCTCGCTCTCTCTCTCTCTCTCTCTCTCTCTCTCTCTCTCTCTCTCTCTCTCTCTCGCTCTCTCTCTCTCTCTCTCTCTCTCGCTCTCTCTTCTCTCTCTCTCTCTCTCTTTCTCTCTCTCTCTCTCTCTCTCGCTCTCTCTCTCTCTCTCTCTCTCTCTCTCTCTCTCTCTCTCTCTCTCTTCTCTCTCTCTCTCTCTCTCTCTCTCTCTCTCTCTCTCTCTCTCTCTCTCTCTCTCTCTCTCTCTCTCTCTCTCTCTCTCTCTCTCTCTCTCTCTCTCTCTCTCTCTCTCTCTCTCTCTCTCTCTCTCTCTCTCTCTCTCTCTCTCTTCTCTTCTCTCTCTCTCTCTCTCTCTCTCTCTCTCTCTCTCTCTCTACTGAATTTACTCTGGGATTCACAAAATATAGAATGCAAATAGAAAAAATAGATAAATAATAAAATTAGCAACAGAAATATCCATATCTGTATTTATATCTATATCTAGCCCCTATACCTATAACTACTTCTATATCTATATCTATATATGTAGATATATATTTACATCTATATAATATCGGTACAAGAGAGAGAGAAAGAGAATTGAAAAAAAGTCTATAGATCCTGTTTCCCGCCAAATGCCTTCCGAGTGTCAGATGGCGAATAAAAACCACATTCGCTTTTATTTGATAATCATTTTCATATCAAAATTCTTCATGGTTCATTCTGTTGTGGCCATGAATTCAACAGTGAGTACGTTATGAACATCGGGCGTTGTCATTGCAAACCATAATAAACGTGTAATTTCGTTATTGTCAATAAATTCGTTTCTCTCGCCTCTTCACATTTATATTTCCTCTGCGCTATGTTAATGATGCATTTGTTTCCTCAACTCATTTCTATTTCCGATAATATTTTGGCGGATGTCATGATCGCGCTTTTGATTGAAATGTCAAATTCCGGTACAAATTTCGTCGACTTTTTCGTATTTCATGCAAACATACCAGCCTCGATTAAAAAAAAAAAAAAATGGCGCCGCGATTCCCCCTCTGTAGTCTCGCGTTTTCTCGTATTCTCTCGTCTGTCTTCGCATACTCCTCCATTAACTCGCCTATTTTCACATTCTATCGTATACAGTATATATAGATAAAGAAATCTTCGTATTTACAATGAGAACATACCACACTTAATTACTCCACATAACGACGCGCAATCACACGGCATGTCCATAATTCAAAACAAATACACACCAAACAACACGAAGAGCACAAACACCCCAGCCAAACAAAAGAGAATCGCCTCCAACCGCAGCATTCCGAGGCGAGGGGAGAAGGCGAGCGAGAGACTGGATCCCGATTTCTAATGCTGCTTCGGAACTCCTCGTCTCGCTCGTGCAGACAACTTGTCCAGCAGGACAAGTGGGCCGCGATCGGAACTTCCGAGACTCTTGCTGCCCAGAATGCAACCGGCTCGTAAACTCATTTATCATACCGGTGCATAGGCTTTGTAACTCCTTTGATATCTAACTTACCTGCAAATGACGAACACAAGAATACCCTTTGGTAATATCTTGTGGTTACCTACAACTGCCAATGTTTACATACAAAAGCTATTGTGACGTCATCTCGCCCACCTTCGCAGGAGGACGAGGTGGACGAGATGGACAACTTGTCCGGGACGAAATGGTAGAGGTTCCGAACGGTCAAAACATCTCGTCCAACTGGTGTGGACGGGCAGATTGAGCAGTTCCGAACGCAGCATAAGTTGTGCTTGAAATACCGAACCAGGGGCCGGATTCTCAAAAGAGCCTTAAGTTCAAGGCGCTCTGGAGGCCTTAACCGTCCTGCTGTATTTTCCCTTATGTAAGAGCGAAGAGTGTTGATTTCCCGTCCGCCATAAAGCGCTGAAGGCTGCTCTCCCCCTGCCTTAACTCGCACCAATATGGCGAGTCCCTTGCTCTTTGTATAGGCCGTTAGATCGCTCGGCCATAAGTTAAGGCGCCTTAAGGAGATGCGGCGCCTTAACGCATTTGAGAATCTGGCCCCAGCTTTGCAACTACTACGGCACGTTTTCTGTGTTCAGCGGGATTACATAGAGAACGGGAATTCTAAGGGGAACAAAAATAATGAAGGCTTCCCTTTAACGAGAAGCAACTTTTTTCTGAGAAAGGTAATGGAAATAATTACCGTACAATAATGTAAAAAAAAGGATGTACAGAGAATAATTTTTATTTAATAAAAGAACATTACATTGATTCATACGACGTGCTGCTCCAAGGGAAACCCGACACGTATTAATTTCACAAAGATAATGACTAAATTAAAATATTAACGTGTATTGAATATAATATAAATAAATATTAACGTGTCCCTTCTTCCGGAAAGCTTAACTTATGGCCGAGCGATCTTACGGCCTATACAAAGAGCAAGGGACCCGCCATATTGGTGCGAGTTAAGGCGCCTTAGGTTAAGGCAGGGGGAGAGCAGCCTTCAGCGCTTTATGGCGGACGGGAAATCAACACTCTTCGCTCTTATAAAAGAGAAAGAAATGTATGAAATCCTAAATGATAAATTTCAGCCAGTGTTTGTTGAGGATCCATAATTTGATATAGCAAATACCCATACAAAAACGTAAACATCGAAAATATCACCCTCAAAAAATTAAATAAAAGATCTACTAAACGGATTAGACAATGCCAAAGCAGAGGGACCAGATGAAATTTCTAACTGGGTTCTCATGGAATGTGCCGAAGAACTGTGTACTTCTTTATTGTTAATATTCCAAAAATCATTGAGACAAGATAAACTGCCAAAAAAGTTGGAAACTCGCAAATGTTACACCTTTATATAAAAGCGGCGACAAAGAAAACTAGCGAAGCATGCACGCTGCTAGAAAGAATAATTAGGGTACAATGGATTGAAATACATGATAAACGTGAAATATCAAATAAACAATTTGGGTTTTGAGAAGGAAGGTCATGTAGGTCATGTGTAACAAATCTCCTCTGTTTTTTTTTATGATAGTATCTGAAATATTACAAGAAAGAGACGGCTAGGTGGATTGTGTGTAAAACTTTAAAAAGGCTTTTGATAAGGTGTCTCACAGAAGACGACTATGGAAATTAGAGTACCTAGGTGGAGTGAAAGGCAAACGGCTCGCATGGATGAAAGACTTTCTTAATGAAAGACAGATGAGCACAGTAATTAGAGGGAAGCATTCTACACGGCAACGAGTAACTAGCGGAGTTGCTTCAAGGATCGGTGTTGGCGCCGATTATGTTTACTATTTTCGTTAATGATTATGCTGTTAAACTGTATTACAGGAAGAGTGAAGATAGATAAAGAAGACTTTTTGATCTTGAACACAAGAAGAACGAGAGGACACAACAAAAAGTTGAAAGTAAAAAGAGGTGATAAAGATATAAAAAATATATAGTTTCCCAAACAGAACTATTAAAGCATGGAACGGTCTTCCCAAACACGTAGTGTGTGCCAAAAATATGCATCAATTTAAAAAGTTGTACGACAATTTAAATATAGCAGACGGCACCACCTGAGCTTAGCTCTTCTTCCGTATTGAAACAACTAGGTGCATTTGAAAGGTCTCGAGGTCCTGCGTGGCTTAGGCTATGTGACGTTCCGATAAGGAGTCCCTATAAAGGACCTATAAAATACTTTATGGGTCCCCACAATTGGCACATGTACGTGACTGAGCAGGGCAATTTGAACGTCCATGACCAGGTTTGGGCACATAGAGGGTAGCAGGCTGTGAGGCGACAATGTTTGGCTGGGTGGTCAAAATGCCATTTCTGACATTGAAGAGGAAGAGGTCTATATGGTCGGACATGGTAGGACAATCCACTAATATATATGTGGTAGGTCATGTCTACCGAAGCTAATCTTGGCAATATTGACATGAAACTGGACTATGGGAGGTATAGTGTAACCTGCATTGCCACTGCATCATAATCAGCAAGGCATAATCATTTTCACAGTTTGACCAGCCCTTGCTGTTGGTAGGAAAAGCATTTAGGGGGATAGAAACAGTTCCAGTGCAAGTATTAAGAGAGGGGTGAGGTTCGGCAGGAATGGGTTTGCCAGTAAGGTCAGTTTGCCAGTGAGAATCGATCCCACTTGGCTGGGCCAAAGAGAGCACTCAAACGGTTTGTAGAAGTAGAGTAGAAGGACGAGGGCGAGAAGAAGATGGGGTGGTGTGGAGTAGTTCTGTGTGTGTGGGGGGGGGGGGCAATAAGGATGAAGAGTAGTAATAAGGGAAGAGGGGATAGACATTAATGAGGTGAAGTAGATGGAGAGGAAAGTATTGGGAGAGAGGAGGGGGTGCTTTCTGGAGGTTGAGTAATAACCTGGGTGGGCGTTTTGGAATGGACAGAGTCGTCCAAAAGCGTCAAAGAGGGGGTATTGGTATCAGTGGTCGGAGCCGTGGTCAAAGGAGAGGCAGGGGTCCAAAAACCATCAGTCAGATTCAGTTGGTGAAGGAGCATGCCTTTATGCCTCTATTAAGAATCTTCATTATTGGCCATGGTGAGCCTAAATACCCCTAAGGGTCCCCATAAGGGATAAGGGCTAGGCAATTAACCAATTATCCTTGGCCATAGCTCCATGAGGCCGTTCATGACTGACACAAAGCAAACTTTTTATCCTTTCAGCACGGCTCTTACACCTTAGGAATGGGATAAAAGAAAGGAATGAAGAAGGTACGGAAAAAGACCAAGCAAAATTAGCTGAGGCGAAGGCAGAGGCCCAAGGTAGGGGTAATCCCCTACATTGGTTCTCAGTCTCTGTCTCCTAAGCCTTCCCATGACAACAACGAGCAAGGTATTGGTAGAGTAAGACAAGGAAAGGAGTAGAAAAGACCTTGCCAAATTAGTCGAGGCAAGGGCTGTAAGACAGGATAGATCCCCTCAGTCTTCATCTCCTACGCCCCTGCGACGACAGCGAAGAAGGGACTGAGAGGGATGACACAAAATAAAATAATATAGATAAAACTATAGATAAAATGATAAATGATCTGATATCTTGATAGTCTTTTAGCTTAGTTCTTTTCTGAATATTCTAGTACTTTAATCATTGATTTTTTTCAGCCGTACCGACATCTAAGGTCATTAGCGGCTTACTCAAAATATAGCGATAAGGTGGGGCTTGGGGATGAAGCCCCCGACGAGGAAGTTTTTTTTGTTCATAATGCAATGTCTGTGGATTCCTAGAATGGTTAATGGTCAAAGCAAATTAATGTGCCAAAATTAATTTTGGCAGAAAGGGTAATGGTTAATGTTTAAAAAGCAAAATAAATGTGCTGGACATCTAAGGTCATATAGCTCTCTAGGAAAGTACAGTACATGGTGGTGAAGGGTGATAGTTGTTATGCGTCAACTATATAGAGTAGTATTGAAAGGTTAAAGATGGATCAAGGAGTTGATGAGAGAATGGGCTGTGGGGGTTTGGGTAAGGGGATTAGATCAAGTGAAAGATATGTATGCATCTGAAGAAGGAAAACAGATTAAAGCAGAAAGTGTAGGATTCTGTAAGGATTTCTGATAGGTTGGGAGGTCGGTGAAGGAAGGATAGGTGGGGGAAAGCAGAGGTGTGGGCTGTGGACAGGACAACAGAATGTGTGGAACTGAAAGAGGAACATTATTGGGGAGTTGGGAATTAGTATAGGAGGATGTGTAAGAAGTCTCTTGGAAGCAGATAATGGATGGGTTATAGGAAGGACATGACGAAGGGAAAGTCTATGAGAACGGAAACAGTGAATATTCCAGGGTAGGAGAGCTATTGCTTATATATGTATGAAAGTATATGAGTGATAACGGTTACATTGCGTTTTGGAGAATATGAAGGGGAAAGGGCTAGGTGGTGAGATAAGGAAGTGGATGGGGTGGTGGTGTAGTATCAGGAGGTAGAGGATCTGGGGAAGGGCGTAGTTGTGACATAAGGGATTCACGTGCGTATCCAGGAGGGAGTGGAAGGGATAGAGGGGATGGAGGGAGGGTTAATGTATGTGTAGTTGAAGCTGAGGTGGATGGGTTGTGTTGGGAGGGAGTAGGAGGAAGGGGTGTAGGGGGAATATGAGTAGGAGGAGGATGGATATCTGAGGGGGATGGGCTGTGTTGGGAGGGAGTTGGAGGAAGGGGTGTAGGGGGAATATGAGTAGGAGGAGGATGGATATCGGCAGTGTGGAGGGAGCAGGAGTTGTGGAATTTGTGGGTGGGTTTCGGTGTCATTTTGGAGTTGGTTGAAGAGTTTTTTGAGATGATGGTTTTCTTATAGGATGGGGGAGAGGAGACTGATGTCTGAGGAGTAAAGGCAATGGTAGGTGAGGGTGAGTGTGTGAGACCAAGTTTTTATCTGAGAACTGCCACCTCAGATTCAAACTTGCAGGTGGGGCAGCCTTTGTAAAATACATTATAGGGGCCGCCGCAATTAGCACGTGCATGATTGTGCAGAACAGTTTGATCGGTTATGGCCAGATTAGGCTGTGCACTCTGTGGAACGGTAGTGTTTGGCAGGATATCCTAAACACCAACAGTTTTGACGTGGACGGAGAGGGGGTTGATATGGTCGGATAAGGAAGGATTGTCCACCAAGGTCATGTCTACTGAAAGTAATTTTGGCAATGTTGGTGGGTTTCTTTCAATGACCTCTAGGAGGAATGGAATAGAACTGTATTGATACATCATGGTCCTTGAGGCAGGCGAGTAAGTCTTCTCCACATTCTGAACAATCTTTGTTATCGATAAGGTAGTTTGCTGAGGAGATAGAGACAGTTCTGGTACAAGTATTAGGGGTTGGATGAGGTTCTGCAGGAATGGGGTTGCCAGAGAGATCAGTTAGATTTGATAATGCTAAAACTTTAGTTTCATATGTAACTGTAATGAGACAAGAACAGTCCGGTCGAGTACGGAAGGGTGTTGTCTGAGTCAGGAGCTGTTGGGGGGATCACGAAAAATCGATCCCTTTTGGCTGGGCTAAATAGAGTATGTAAGATATTTGTAGAGCTGAAGTGGTAGAAGGACGGGGACGTGTGTAAAAGGGAGTATTATTGAGGGGGCTCTTACACTTTAGTTAGTAGATAGCAGAAGGGATTGGAGAAGGAGCGGAAACGAAAGAGCTGGAGGGAGAAAAGACCATGTAAAATTAGCCAAGTTGAGGGCTGAGGCCCAAGGTAGGGGAGATCCCCAGCATTGGGTCCTAGTCCCCGTCCCCTAACCTCTCATAACAATGACGGGCAAGGGATTGGGGGGTGGGGGTAAAAAGGGTAAAAATGAGATAATGATTAGGACTAAATGTGTTGGGTCGCTAAGGTTGAGGCGAGGGCTGAAGTTCACAGTAGAGGTGACCCCCTATACTGGGCCTCAGTCTTTGTGTTTAAGCCCGCCACGAAAAAACAAGCAAAGGGATTGTTTTTCTTCTGAATGGAAAATGAAATGTTGGATTATTGTACCCTAATCAGCTCTTGGTTTGAGAATACTTCAGTGTTCACTTTGAGTTATTCATATTACTTTTTTTCTCAAATACATTTCCTTAGCTTGTCATTGGGATGAAATGAAACAAAAGTCATCTAAAAACACTAAAGATTATACTTCTTCAATATTCAATATCAAGGTATATGATATACATACAGTAATGAAAAAGACAGCTGACAACAGCATGGAAAATATGATGGCTAGATGGCAATACTCAACACAAAATTGGCAGATTTATATATATATTTTACATACTATACAAAAAATAAGCCTCCTATAAACTGCTACCTTAATGTTGTAAACAAGTTAAATATCATTTATGATAACTCCCAAGAAACATATAAAGTTGCTTTCCAAAACTCAAAAAGTTCAGATCACACCAAGGAAATATGAAATACATTTGTGTTTTAACTTGCAATGACTATCAAACACAGCTTTGCCAATCTTTCTGTTTTAACTGTCCCACTATTTGGCATTTTTACAGACCAAAGACAACTCTACTATATAAGTGGGGTATAATAGCATACATAGAGAAAAATGTTCATGAAGACATGCAATGTTGCTCAACATATCTATCAATGGACTTGTTGATCCTGTCCAGTGCTCAATATTGCATGATTCCTCTTGACATTCTAGTAGGCTAACTACCATACAAACAGCCTATTATTACATAGTGTTCACAGGTAATTCTGAGCTGAAAATTCTATATAGGTTTATGTATGTGTATGCATATAGCTGTGCACTTTTAAGCCCTTTCTTTCATAAGAGGCTATAGGCTATTGACTAACTGAGAATGCCTTCTACATTGTATGGTCATACAGCTAGCATAATGGAAACCTTGCTATATTAACTTCATCTTTTCAGTTTTCAAACAAACATGTCATAAAAGTATTTTTACAAACAAAATCCACAGAACATTCAAATTCACACAGACAATCCATATCTTCTGGAAAATTCCTGTGATTATACTGCAAGCTTAACCCATCCTCTTCTTCAGATTAAGATTCACCTACACCTTCCCTCCCTGACCAACATGTTTTGGATCTTCTCTTTCTAGTAACAAGTATAAGCTAAAATGGCATATATCCTCGATGTGAACTTTTCATAATGCAAAAGCTCAATGAGATGGTGACGGAATGAAAACCTTATGCAGAAAGATCATAGAAGCAAGCATAGAAAGTGACAGTGTAACTCTAGTCTTGTGAACAAAGGCCTTCTCTTCAGAGTGGACAGGAAACAAAATTCCATTAGATTTCACTTTGACTTCCATCTGGTATTTGGATAAAGTTGAAACCCACACACAGAATTATCCCTAGATATTTACAGATTCTGTACAAGATATTTACAGTGTAATTAAACAAAATATTATTTTTGTTTTTTTTTGTTTTGTTTTTCTCTCTACCCCTGTAACAAGATTCATATCACTTCATAATACACAGCAACCAGTAATACAGAACAAAAATGTAAATAGACTATATTTCAGAAATATATATTCATCTTTATTAACTTAGGTAAAAAGGTTGGGTTGGTTATCAAAAAGAAAGAAAGGAAAAAAAGATTGCAGCAATAAATCCATGTATATGAATAAGTACAGTCTTTCTATGCAAGATTTAATAACTTTCAAGGAACGAGATCATGTTCTGCGTCCCCCATTTGTTATTTTTAAGAAAATGCAAATAATGATATTAAGAACTACCACTCATTTCTTGGCAATGTTTTACTTCTGAAACTTCTAGTTTTGGTTTAATTAAGAATATGATATATTGAGGAATTTCCACTCAGTTTGTCTCCTGGTATATATGACTGTTTCATCTAATATATATACATACAACATACACCACAAGTTAAGTCTAACCACATCAATGATGATGTGCCTTTGGTGGGCATGTGGATTATCATAGCGCAATCGGCCCTAGGGCAAAAATATTGTTCCAAATACCCTTTACACATTATCCATACAGAAACTTTTATAAGATATTCTTTTACATCAAAATAAATTTGGTGCAATCTACATAGTCACTTGTAATTCACATAAGTACTTGTGCAATTTACTTAATAGATTAGCCTTGATTCACCACCTTATATATACTGTATTCATAAGGCAAACTTTTTTTGAATCTCAGTTCTCATTCCAACTGCCTTGTTTCTGTACAACATATTTTTACTCTATAATTACTACATGGCCATAGTCTGCTCCATTCCACTGACTAACCATAGCAGAAACCTACAT
>NW_020871056.1:285513-288013 GCF_003789085.1 Penaeus vannamei
CATGTTGAGCTCTTTCTTGTTGGCTTCTTCAGTCTGTGCTGTATTCTTAGCATTGTTTCCATCCTTTATGAACTGTGGAACCTCATGAATATCTACCCTGGTCTTAGCTGTGACTTTGGCAACAGGTCGGAGTTTATTGGCTGTGCGAGGTCTGGGGAGAGTTCCTCCACCTTCATAGTTGATGGTGTATTCATTTGTAGGAGTGATGTCACCAAATCGTCCAATTGACCGGCTGGGGGTGGGACGGACCTAAGCTTTGCATGGCGCGGTCTGCAGCTTTGCCGTTTCTCAGGAGTGGCCAGTGTACCCTTAATTGCGCGACATGCAGGTTGCTGCATCCATTTTGCGTTGTATCTCCCGGCTTGTCCGGTTCTGTGGGCATATGTTTTGTGTTAGGTCTTCTTTCCATAATTGCACTTTCTGGCCGTTTCCTCTATACCTCTTCACACTTCTTCCTCTGCCCCAGGCTCGATATTATTGCACTGCTATCTTTTTGCACATTCTGGTCTATACTTCTGCATTCTCTTTCGTGTCTCAGGCGCAGGATAGTTTTTTGGGCATTGTGCGCTGTCATCTTTGGACAACTTCGCCCTGGAGGCTGATGGGCTGAGCGGCCCTGCACTAGGCCGACGAGAGTTGCACTGGTTGCTTTTAGGGAGGAGTGGCATGAGATTTTGTGCGATGGTGGACATATTGACCATAATCTGAAGCACCAGGCCATATGCTGGCTAGTGTACGTCATACGTGACTCGCATGGGTCAGTTCTGCTTCGCTTATTTCATCCTTATTTCACTATGTGCTCACATTATTTGAGTCTAGAGTCACTGTGGTGCCTGAAAAGGTCCGTAATTCTGGATAATGTCGTGAGCGGATTTTTTGAGTTCGGTTTGTTACTAGCATACCCTTGTGTTCTCGTGGCCATTGTCACAGTGTGTCTGTGCAGGAGAGATTCTATATATTTCATGAAGTTCTCATAATTTGTTGTGTTTACTGTATGTTATGATACTGTCCTTGATGTTTGTTCTCTTGTAAATTTGGGTCTTATTCCTTTCTTATTGTCTCGATAATTGGTTCTTTGAGATTTTAGTATCGTTTGAGTTTTATGCGTCTATGCTATCTATCTTTGAAGAAAATAAAAGTTAAAATCCATAAATCAAATATTTGACACTTTGATTGCTATGTAAATTCTATTCATATCTTAAAGTTGTGTTTATTTTATCTTTTTTTTTATGCCATTATTTGCTTAATTCTCTATGTATTCATATAATCTACTTTACCTTAGTCAGTTATTTTTTAGGTATTACAATTATGTATTATTTTTATTTTTATCACTTTTCTTTTTTATTGTTGTTGATTCTCCATTTTGTATATCTGCCATATTATATCTCTAAGATCCTTCCAAAGTTTAGTTATCTTGCGTCATTATTTGCTTTTCTTATTCTATTCACGTATATGTCCTTGTGCTTTAAGAACCTTCTGTTTTGACTTCTCTCTATAAACCAAGAGATTAGTTGCGGAATCCATTCGTTCGCCTTTGTTCTAATCGAGTTTTCTCCACTTGAAGACAGTAGTTATGTATATTTGTTAAATCCATTCATAATTTATTCAATATTTCACATCTTAGATGTTAGTTGTTATATCCACATTATGCTTCATGCATAATATTAAAGCTTTCAGGACGAATGGTGTTAACTTATTCGTTACACGGTTTACACTAGTTATCATATTATATCATTTGTATAAATATTTATAATTCTATTCCTCATGCCTAGTTATTATTACATCCATCAAACATTGGAACTTCTTCTATTATACTTTTGCATCTATACACTATTATATTATTCATGTATTGGCAAAATATTTTCTATACATTAATATATGTTATTACTATCCAATATTCAATTATTTTATATATTGTCTTGCAAGATCTTAATCAGTGCAAAACCTTAGGACACTCCTTACTGGAATAAAATTCTGTGCATGTATCACTAGTCAGGAATATGTTTGATGGATAGAGTTTCACTTGAGTGAGGTTTGCAGATTATTGAGCTTCGTTCTCTGTGTCTGGTTGGTTGATTACCTTTTGGTCTTATGTTCCAGTTAGTTCTCTGGTGTTCATTTTTGATAGTATTGTGCGCATCGTCATATGCCAGCAGATTATATAGAATTTGATCATGGCACATAGTTGACCTTATCAAATAATCGGAGAATCTGTTTGAGCCTATAGCCTCATCACCACTTTCATAGTATGTCACTGAGGCAAACAAGAATAAGATAAGTAAATCAGTATATTACATTTGGTTTAACTCGCAGTGACAACTTAGTGAAAGATATATCCATGATACTTACTCCATATGAGCTACTCATATATGTTCTAGTTTAGCATGAGAAATGTGTATGGATTTAAAGTTTTGGGTTATACGAGTGGTTTTACTACCTGATAATATGGTACGTTAATGAGCTTTCGTCTGGGCGGGATAGGTTATTCTATCGGAGAGAG
>NW_020871056.1:293013-298013 GCF_003789085.1 Penaeus vannamei
GAGCCTGGTTTGACCAATCATCATATAATACATTCACAATCCTTATTTAATTAACTATTAGATCAATCATCAGATTACATTAGTACTAATAACTGTATTTATTCAATATCCATTTTAATAGACTTTTCCCTTGTCATATTCATAAATATTGAGTCTCAATACAGTAAAAAATAAATTAGGTTTGCTTCCCAAGAGTATCAATTATATTATTAAATGGAAGGTTTTCTAATTTCAATAGCATATATACAACATATTTTATAGAAGAATATTATACTGGATATTTATAATTATATTTTATAGATATATATAATATAGATATGTAGTTAGAGAGGGGAAAAAGTTTCACTGTTATTGATTTTCTTAGAACCAAGTAGAAAAGAATTTCATATGTCAATAATACCTTAGGTTATATAATTTCTGACACGTTTGACTACACTTATATATTTAGATAAAATAAGTAAATTTGATTGAAAAGAAATGGACTTGTCCTGATCATAGAGTTCTGCTTTAACCTTCATATTATGATAAAATAAATTATTAATGTCAATATATTATTAAGTTATAAGTATAGTTAACAATGTTTGTATATATACTACACTGTAAATTGTTTTTGATCTATATTAGTTATTATACTACTACTTAAATGAATTAAATACAATAACTAAATTAGTATATGACTTTATATAAAAAGAAAGTAGTTTGTGTTGTTGTTGTGTGTGTGTGTGGGTCAAGTTATTGTGTGTTGTGTTTGGTTGCTTGATAATTATAGGTATGTTATGGTAGTCGGTGGTGGTAAGATGCTGTATCTCTTGTGTGGTGTTATTGTATGCAAGAAAGATCAATTGTCTGAAATTGTGGTTGTGATGTGCTTGTGTATCAGTGTGTGTGTGTGTGTGTGTCTGTATGTGACTGAAGGTGAGATTATAGTGTGTTGCTGAAGGTGCGGCGGTCTGTTGAATTGTAGCGTGATTGAAGCATTGCGAGGGAGACCGAACGGAGAGGTCGAGTTCGGCGCATCGACGATATGCACGTAGTACCTGAGGATTAGGAGCAAAAGTAAGTGCGAGTGAGGTGGGTCTGGATCAACGCAGTGTAATAGCAGTGAATAACCAGAAA
Organism: Penaeus vannamei; assembly: GCF_003789085.1. Classification (NCBI taxonomy): domain Eukaryota; kingdom Metazoa; phylum Arthropoda; class Malacostraca; order Decapoda; family Penaeidae; genus Penaeus; species Penaeus vannamei. The sequence continues at coordinate 294,130 of NW_020871056.1, forward strand.
GCAATCTCCCTCATTTAAAAGAGCAACGAGGGAACAATTATGGGGGAGAGAAAGCAATGGAGATGTCTAGGCTGTGTGCAAAGAAAACTAAATAAGGTAAGGAACGTCTGCCTCAACAACTGGGCTGGCTGGGTCTGCATGTTTTATGGGCTAATTTGGGGGCATTGGCAGGGCTGTCCTTGGGGCGAGGGAGAGTAGAAGGGAGCCAGGAAGGGAGTGCAGAATTGGAGGAGGGACATGGTTTCACTTGCGTAATAGAGGACTAGGTACGGTTGGGGTGAGATGATTGTATACATAATTGTGGTTATAACCTGTGTAAGAAGGAGTCTTCATTGTGCAATTTACTATACACTAACATAAGGTGTAGTTGGTTGTATTAACGAGCACATATTGGCATTTTTTAATAATTACAGTCTATCTCTATTGCCTTTCTTCTATTGGTTTGATCAAACTGGAAAGTGTTCATAGTTGATCGTAGAGTAGCATGATGTAATAGGGGAGGGGGTGCATATGATGGCAGGTAACGCACATCTTAACTGCTCCAGGGGCTCATAGTGCGCCTAGGGAAATCTGTAGTCCGCGTTCCCTTTCTTGCGTATGTCGTATCGTTACTTTCCTCTTGCCTTTGCTGCTTGCGCCTGCGGGGTGCGTAGTAGTCTACTTGGAGCGTTGTCGTCCTCATTCGTCATCTTGGTCTTAATGTTCTTCATTACTATTTATCCACTGTGCTTCCTTCTCTCCTCACCTCTCATCTTTTTGTCAACTGTTCCTTAGAAACCTTTTTGTCTCACCTGAACATTCAATGCCTTGGTCCTCGAGGGAACGTCTGATGATGTAAGTGAGATATTGGAATAAAGTTGGTGTCTGGTGGGACATGGTGAGGAGAGCCAGGGGACGTCTTAGGGCACATCAGGTGAGCAAATTGAGGTACCTGTTGCTAATAAGAAAAACAAAGATTAATCAATCAATCTAATAACAAATTTTAGAAATACCATCTTATCATCATAATGCTAGCACATCGACATATAATCCTAATTATAGGAATACATCAATAATGGAAATGAATTCCCTATACCAAAAACATAACAGAATCCTTGCTGTTTTTTTTTTCTTGTTTTCTATGTGGAATGCACAAGATGGCCACAATAATGACATACTAACCTGGTGGTTTGTTGGGAAGGTGAACTGCTGGTTGTGGAAATGTGATGGGGAGTTGTTTCCATGCTGGTTGGCCCCTCCATGGCGGCCAAGCTGCCCATGGTCACAAGGGGCACCACCTACAATGAGAAAATAGAATAAATAAACATACAAAGATTTGCTCCAAGTATTCAAATTGTTGGAATAACAATTTAATAATTTTGTACTGTACTGCTGTCAACTCATGAAACTCATGCTATGGGAGAGTAATAGAAATGTAATTTGTAAACTGCAAGAAACTAAAAACACTAATAAAGAAAATGATGATAATATAAGATTTCAAGAGACTTGCCCACTTCTATTCATACAGTTTTTGTCTACCTTATAAAAAGATTATATAACTGAAGTGCAAATCAGGCACCCATAAAAATTCCTTAACAACTTATCACTTACTGGTGTGAATCATTCTAAAAATATGGAAAAAATAATGTTTCATGCCATTTATTTTACCTAAAAAATATTGATGCAAAGCAACATTTTTCTAAAAAGCAATCTCAGATTTAATCATAAAAAACCTGAGTATCAAAGACAGCCTTCTTTCATCTTCTTTTGTTAGGTCTGCTTATCTTATCAATCTATTTCAAATGGATTTTATCAAATGAACAAGTAGCAGTATGGGCATTTTTTGCAAGACCAATGATTAAGCACCTAAAGCCCACAGGAAATGCTCCCTCGAATACATACACCTAAAGAGCAATCTAAAGAATGCCTTATTCATTCCTTCTTCACATGACACAGGCAACTGCGAACTCAATCTCTACAAGAGGCACCCTCAGGCCCTCGCAGTAAACAATAAGTGGGCATCGCAGGGCACCAAGGAGAGACCACTAATCATACCAACTGGTATGTTTTGAAGTGGTGCTCCATTCTATTAAGTACTGATGGAAGAGTCAGGGGTGTGAAGCAAAGACAGTATGTTTGGTATTCAAACCTTCACCTTTGCATCCTTTGTTGTCAGTGAAAAGGTTACTTTGATGAGGACATTGAAGATCAAAGTGAATTCTTTAAACAATTGTTTAATTACAAACTGAATTATGGTCAAACTGGCCAAAGTTATCAACTAATTTCAAATGCACATGTAAGTAAACTAATGAATTTGTATGGGATATAAAGACTGCAATATGAGCTCTGGGAAAACATGAGGAAACCAGAAAAAATGGGACTGACTCCACCCTTTTACCATACAGTACAAGGGAATTCTTTTCAAACTATGCAATGGTGGTTAAAATACTCCAGGAATTTATCATATATGAATTTAAGATAAATGTCCCAAAATACATTAGATTTTGCACCATGCAGATCACTGTAGGTGTTCATTACAAAAATGTTCAGTTGTATCACTGACATAAGAAGAACTGATTGGTTTAATTAGTAGAGTCAGCTTTAATTAACATCAGCATTCCAAAGGACTGAATCATCATACTGTTTACAACAACAGATATTGTTCTTATATGAGGGAGAGAGGATCAGTAAAACGCAAGTGGAAAAGAAACTGGGGAATAGAAAAAAATTGCATTATAAAATAACCATTTCTCAAACCAGTGGTCCATTCCTTCACAAGGCACATCTCAGAGTGGTTGGCCTTCAGCTGAGCAAATGCCCTGTCTTACCAAATGGGATACAAAAATGTAGGAAATGCACCTTTCTGATCTTTGCAACTCAAAATGCCATTACAGGTATCACATCAAATATCTAGACTTAAATAATGGATCCTACCCGAGACTTTTTCTTGGAGACCGCAAACCTGCGGTACCATTTAGAAGGCCATCAACACTTCCAGTATTTACTGCATGAAAAGTGTGCTTCCTTTATCCCACAAACAATTAATCTATTTACCTTTAGGGTCTTCAGTGTGAGGATTCTAACTTACCAGGTATAACAGGATGTCCCCCACATTCATTTACAGTGACTGAGCTCATGGTTGTGCACAAAACCACTTCTATTATACTTTAAAAGGGTTGTTTAAAGCAGGTAAGTTACAATAGTTTATGCAACAACATGCTACCCTTAGTATGAAGCAAGGCAATTCAAACACCCAAAGGTACAACTGCATGTGAGCACATCTTGCCTCAGCCACTCCTCTCTCTCATTTATACTCAATCACCAACACTCACACTTGATTATTCACATACATACTCGATCATTCATAATCGCATATGTCTACTCACTATCAGACTCAATCACTCACCTCTTAGGTTCTATCATTGGCTCCCATACTCAATCATTCTATAACTCACAAACATACTGATCAATTACATCCACACCCACTCAGTACACATGTATACTAAAAAAAATAAACATATTCTAACACAAACGTATAAAATGTAATGCATTAAATTCCCATTTCCATTCCCGCTTCTTCCCCCCCCTCGTCCTCCTCGCGCAGATGCTGGCAAGGGAGCGCGGAACGGCAGAACGCGACTCGGCCTGCTCCTCGGTGCTCAAGCCGCGCTTCCCGGACGCAGGTCCGCCAAGGAGGCCCGCTGGTAACTCCTCTCCTTCAGCCTCTTTTACTTTCCCTCGGGCCAAAAACATCTGCACACTTTCACACAATGGCTGTCTCGAGTTGACAGTCGAGGAGTAGCGAGCACTATGCTCGTCTGCAAGCCACGACCTCGCCTCCAGCCCAGTTTGAAGGGATAGGATTAGCGATCAATTTGCTTAAATGTATTTTCTCTTATTTACGA
>NW_020871056.1:303962-306462 GCF_003789085.1 Penaeus vannamei
AAGGAGAGAAAGTACAGAGACACGAGAGACGAGATAGGAGAGAAGAGCACGACGGAGTCGACAGGAGAAGCAGATACGAAGAGAGCAGACGCAGAGAGATAGAGGACTGCGACGAGAGAGGATGAAGTCGAGGAGAGAACGGTGAGAGCACGTGATGATAGAGCTGACAGAAGATGGACTGAGAGAGAATAAGCAGAGAGAGAGAGACTGAAAGAAAAAGAAACGAGAGTACGAATGACGAGAGAGGTAAGATAAGACGAGCGAGAGGAAGAGCGGAGAGCGAGTTGATCCCTCCTTAATGACAGCGGCGGACGGCCGGGCCGAGCGGGCGCCTGAGCCGTATCCGTGATTAGTGTCTCCGAGCGGGCGGGGGCGGGCGGGCGGGCGGGGGCGCTGCGCAGCCTTCAAAGATTCCTTTGTGCAAAAGTTTGAAGAAGTCACAAAGATCTCTAAAGGCTCCTTGGTTTTAGAGTCTTTGAGCGAAAGTCTTTTAGGGAAAAGTCCTCTTTTTTGAGGAAATGGAGGTGAAGAGTCGCTTTTGCTATCAAAAATTCAGGAACAAACTTGTGAGGGACGAAGCTTATGAAACAGGAAGCGCTTGGGAGGGACGCCGCTGCTGCTGTTGTTGTTATTGTTATTATTGTTGTTGGTGGTCTAGTTATTTTTTTGCTGTTGTTTCCTGTTTCATTATTATTATTTTATTATTATTATTATTATTATTATTATTATTATTATTATTATTATTATGTGTGTCCTTGGTGCAGATACTTTCTCTCTCTCTGTCTCTCTGTCTCTCTCTCTCTCTCTCTCTCTCTCTCTCTCTCTCTCTCTCTCTCTCTCTCTCTCTCTCTCTCTCTCTCTCTCTCTCTCTCTCTCTCTCTCTCTCTCTCTCTCTCTCTCTCTCTCTCTCTCTCTCTCTCTCCTCTCTCTCTCTCTCTTCTCTCTCTCTCTCTCTCTCTCTCTCTCTTCTCTCTCTCCTCTCTCTCTCTCTCTCTCTATCTCTTTCTCTCTCTCTCTCTCTTTCTCTCTCTCTCTCTCTCTCTCTCTCCTCTCTCTCTCTCTCTCTCTCTCTCTCTCTCTTCTCTCTCTCTCTCTCTCTTCTCTCTCTCTCTCTCTCTCTCTCTCTCTCTCTCTCTCTCTCTCTCTCCTCTCACTCTCTCTCTCTCTCTCTCTCTCTCTCTCTCTCTCCTCTCTCTCTCTTCTCACACTCCTCACACACACACACACACACAACAAACTCAACAACCAACTCACACACAACACAACACACACACCACACACACACAACACACACACACACACACACCACACACACACACACACACACACACACACACACACACACACACACACACACACACACACACACACACGCACACAGCACCACACACACACACAACGCACGCACGCACGTACGCACGCACGTACGCACGCACGCACGCACCCACACAAACACACACACATACGCACGCACGCGCGCATGCACACGTACACACACACACACTCTCTCTCTTCTTGTCTCTCTCTCTCTCTCTGTTTTCTCTTTCTCTTCTCTCTCTTTCTCTCTTTTTCTCTCTCCTCTCTCTCTCTCTCTCTCTCTCTCTCTCTCTCTCTCTCTCTCTCTCTCTCTCTCTCTCTCTCTCTCTCTCTCTCTCTCTCTCTCTTCTCTCTCTCTCTCTCTCTCTCTCTCTTTCACGCACGCACGCACACGGGCGCGGGCGGCCAGAAGGGCCATTTCGCGACCTCGTCTCCCGACCCGTTATTGACCCGCGATGACCGACCAGTTCCCGATCGCCCCGCCTTAGTGCCTGCTCGCGTAGGCCTAAAGTGCCGAGGAATTCCGCTCTCTTCCTTTCCCTTTTCTCTTTTCCTTTCTTTGCTTGTGCTTCTCGCTTCTTTCTTTCTCGCTCTCTCTAGTCATCCACTTATATATTTTCTATCTCCCTCTTCCCCTCGTGATCCTCGTGCGAAGAATGAAGTCTTTAGGCCTATAGTTTTTAATTTACACGGAATATCCTCATATATTATTATACTGATGTACTTGAGGCTTCTCTTCCACTTCGTCTTCTCCCCCTTGCATTTTTGCTTCAATGTTTCCTTCTCTCCCTCTCCCATTCTGCCTTCCTCTTGCCAATCACCCTTTCCCTTTCTCCGTATTCGTCCATTCGCGTCATGCCCCCCTTCCCTTCCCCCCTCCCCTCATCCCCATCTGCAGGAACTCCAGCTGACGCCCGCAGGCCTAATCGTTTCCCTTAATTAATGCACTATTCTAAAAGTTTATAATGAGGATTGCGCTTTTATATTTAATCATCAAGACCTTTCTCTTTTTTTCTCTTTTTTGCATTGTGAGGGCGTGCCTCGTCCCTCTCGAGCTGAGAGGGGGGAAGGGAGGGGAGAGCAGGAGTGGGGAAGGGATAGGATAAGAGGGAGGGTAGGGTCGGGGGGGGGTAGGGGCTGGAGGGGGGAGATCTTGTTTAATATCTTGAGAAATTCATTGCAG
>NW_020871056.1:316462-326462 GCF_003789085.1 Penaeus vannamei
GTCCGTAATCCGGGGCAACACATCCCTCTTCCTTCCCCTCCCCCCAACGGGCTCGTGATCCCTACGTCCCCCCCCCCCAAACACTCGGCTCGGGAACCACCAAACGAAACGACCAAAGCTCAGTCGAAATTGTTCCGTTGTAGGAGGAGGGTGTACGTGCTCTCTCGCTCCCGTTCAGTGAAGGTTTATTGGTTGCTGAGTATTCAGTTTCGTACCATCGTGCCCTCCGCTCTATGGGATCTGCGTTTTTGTGTGACCTCGCTGTTGAGGACTGTTGGAAGTGATCGGTGCAGTGTGTGAAAAGATTTAGCCCCTTGTTTAAACCTCGCGAAGGAAATACAAGTGACCGTGTTTCCAAGCGTGTGCATCTGGGCCTAAAGCTTTTAAGGCAAAGGAAAATGATGGATATGGACGGTTTATATTAGTTATTTCAGTAAGTGCGGCATTTATAAAAGGGAAAGTGGAACAAGTTCGTTTGTTTTAAAATTTGTTTGAAGAAAAGTTACTTCAATTTTTTTAAAGAAGTCTCCAATATGAAATAGTTCATGCTTAGATGAAAAAAATCATAGCAAGAGTAAGTACAAAAAGATAGATATGAATCTAGCAAGTTTTCATTTTCACACAATTGCACGAGTGTGGGAGCCGCATCCCGTTTTCTATGAGGCGTTGACCTGGCTGGAAGAACCGCAGTGAACTCTCTCGGCGTGAGAAGCGAATCGCACACAAAGGAGCTCGCACGCCAGTCTCCGCTCTCGGCGCAGGCCACGTGACACAAAAATCGCCTGCCGAAGGGGCGCCGACGAAGGGAAGCCCCGGGCGACGGCGTGGTGGCACCAGGCGAAGGTGGAATATTGTGGTTCATGTGGTGTCACAGCCGGAGAAGGTGCCTCGTATGGTGTGGTGTATATAATGCCTACTGTTTTCGTTTGCTTTTCCAGGTGGAAAATTTGTAACGTGTCTGTGTGAGAAAGTGACATTTTCGTGATTTATGTTTCTTCTGCTGACAACCGTTTGGCTTTTTGAAAGGGAAGTTATGCGAAGTGGTGATGTGCGAAAGATATGAAGAAGATATTTAGCAAAGTAGTTACTCACAGTACGGATGACACAGGTGAGTTAGAGTTGGTGCAACTCTTTATTCATTTAGTAACCAATTAGAGCACTTACAAAAACATCTCTTAACACAGACAATACCTTGTCAGTAATTTCTCAGCATTTCATTATTCGGTAAAATAATTTCCTGCATTTTAACCGAAATCTAATGACCTTGAAGAGCTACATTTCAGTATTGCTCACCTAATTGTTTTCCAAATTCACGTGCTTTGACAAGAGAAATTGCAGGTCCGTATTTGGCGTTTCCTCAGTGTCGAGCAGCTCAGCCGTCTGCCCTGACACTCCGGAAGGCCACTTCAGGGATTCTTCGGCGAGTTGGTCATTATGGGAAGTGAAAGCCTGGAAGAAGGGAGGGTGCGAGTGTCCCGAGGTTTGTGCTCTTCAGGGCAGGGAAGTCGGATCGGAAAAGCGTTTGGGTTCGGCCTCTTCCTTTCGTGCTGTGGGTGGCGCTGGGTCAGCGTGGCACTGTGGGCGCTCTTGTTATCGTTTCAGGCTCTGTTTTTTAAATCTTGGACCGCAGTTCGATGCGGTCCAGGGTCTGCGTTTTTTCAAGATTTCTTGTTTATTAGTTCCCTTCGCGCTGTCGTGATCCCGCGCAGACGACGCCTCGAAAGAGCGGGTCCTCGGCGACACAAATCACCTGGATTATATCTTGCCTTGACAAGTTATGCGCGCGCTGTAATTATCCGAAGGGGAGGGGGGCTCGTCATGCGGGACTTCCTTAAGTGTAAAAGGCTGAGATAGTAATCAGCGGGTCGCGGGCGCCTCACCGCCACGCCCTCGCTCGTCAACCTGCGCCGCACACGTATACATGGACATGCACACATGCTAACGCATTCGCGGATATAGGCCTACTCTCAAAAGGCCATATGTAGACATTACTCTTTCTTGCTCTCCTCTTCTTTCTTATCCTTTCCACTTCTTTTTTCTTTTCCTCCTGTCTCACCATCTCTTCTCTCCTCTCCTATCGAATCCTCTTTCCTCATCTCTTCTTTTCTCCCCTCTCCTCCTCTTTCACCAATTCTCCATTCTCTTTCCACACATCTATCCCCACTTTTTTTCTCTTCATTCTCAGGCCTTTTCTCCCTCCTTTTTTCCTCTTTTCTCTCTTCTATCACCTCATTTTAATCTCCCATCTCCACACTCTTCTCTCATCTTTTCTCTTTCCACTCTCTTTTTTATCGCCCCTTTCTCCTTTCGCTGTCCATCCTCTTCCCCTCTTTCTTTTCCCTCTCCCTCGTGCGCGGGAGACGCCGCATCCCTTAATTTCGAATCTCGCCATGCGGAGGTGGCGACGGAGGAACCCCGTGGGCGGCTCGTTCCTGGAGAGGCGTCTCGTGGGCGTCGCCGGTTTTTTTCCCTTCCGTTCGTCGAGAAGGGGCTTCCCTCCGGCCGAGGGGAGCCCGGCGCCGAAGGACGCGGTGGGAGGGAGCGCTGGCCGGCCGTCTGGCGAAGGGGCAGCGCCTCCGCCGTGGGGAAGCCCGCTCAGTCATCGCTCGCGAGGGACGCGCGCTGCCAGCCTCGGCGCGTCGGCCTCGCGCACAGGGGAAAGCTTACGATGTACTCACGCACGCATTCACTCACTCACTCACTCACTCACTCACTCACTCACTCACTCACTCACTCACTCACTCACTCACTCACTCACTCACTCACTCACTCTCTCTCTCTCTCTCTCTCTCTCTCTCTCTCTCTCTCTCTCTCTCTCTCTCTCTCTCTCTCTCTCTCTCTCTCTCTCTCTCTCTCTCTCTCTCTCTCACGTACGCTCACGTGCGTGCTTGGAGAAGCATAACTTGGAAACCTGCAGCTTAGTCCACAAATGACATGAAATGCGCCGAAGGAACCGCTGCCAATCTCCCGATGCGACGCAGTTTTGTGCCGCTCTGGCGTTCCAAAAAGTCGGCCGAAGCGATAAAACGGAATGTGTTTGTACCAAAGCCGAATTATATTGATCGACGCCATGCGGAATCACACGGCGCCGCATTCCTCCAACAGGCCACGTTCTGCCCAATCCCTGGTCCACTTGTGATAGAGCTCACAGAAGGTGTATGTGGTTGAGACGCATTCAGCATGTCGGCCGAAGGTACTGAGCAGGTAGAATTAGGATTGTTCCTGAAATATAATCAGATTGGTTATAACTATCCATGCATTAGACGTGACACATTGATAAAAAAAAATGTATATTATTCTTGTCTCTCTTCTTCCTTTTTCTTCTTCCCTTTCATCTCTTCTCTCTATCTTCTTTCTCTCTCTCCCTTTCCTCTGTCTTCTCTCCTCTCTCCTCTTCTCTCTCTATCTCTCCTGTTATTCCCTTCTCTCTGTCTCTTCTCTCTTCTCTTCTTCTTCTTCTTCTTCTCTCTCTCTCTCTTCTCTTCTCTCTCTCTCTCTCTCTCTCTCTCTCTCTCTCTCTCTCTCTCGTCTCTCTCTCTCTCTCTCTCTCTCTCTCTCTCTCTCTCTCTCTCTCTCTCTCTCTCTCTCTCTCCCTCTCTCCCTCTCTCTCTCTCTCCTCTCTGTGTGTGTGTTGTTGTTCTTCCCTCTCTCTTACTCTCCGTTGTTTCGTGTCCCCATATCTATCTCCTGCTTCTTCAGCCTATAATAATCTCGATGATTCACCTCGCTAAACATTTGAACTATGCTGGTGCCGGTTCACACGGTGGAATGTTTACTCTGCCCCCTCCCTTTCTGCCCTCCCCCTCCGCCCTCACCATCTCCCCTCCCCTCCCCATGGTCGCCCCACCCCTCTCCCTCACCTTAGTCTCCCTCCTCCCCCTTCCTCCTCCCCTCCTACCCCTCCCTCTCGCCGGTTCCCTGAGGTATGTCCGCCGCTCTTGACCTTGCCTTGTCCGCCGCCTTGGCCTTGGGCGCCCGCGAGACACCCTGGTGCCCGGGCGCCTTTCCCTTCTTTCTCTCCCCGAGGAATCGCTCTCTCTCCTCTCTCTCTCTCTCTCTCTCTCTCTCTCTCTCCTCTCTCTCTCTCTCTCTCTCTCTCTCTCTTCTCTCTCTCTCTTCTCTCTCTCTCTTCTCTCTCTCTTCTCTTCCCCCCCCCGCCCCCCCACTCCCCCCCTCCCCCCCCTCACCCCCCCCCCCCGCCCCCCACCCCCCCCCCCTCCCACCCCCCCCCCCCCCCCCCGCCCCCCACCCCCCCCCCACTCACCCCCCCCCCCCCCCCCCCCCCGCCCCTCCCCCCCCCGCCCCCACCCCCCCCCCCCCCCGCCCCCCCCCCCCGACCCCCCCCCGCCCCCCCCCCCCCCCCTCCCTCTTTGTCTGTATTCTTATCCTATTACCCATTATATTCCGTACATCATTCTGTACTAGTAAATATCATTAACAGTATCACTTATCATTATCATCTTTGACCTCCTAACCATCTACTCCTCCTGGAGTTCCCATTATCATCCACCTCCTTCTCCATGAATATTAACATCATCTAACGCCCAACCACGTCTCTTCATCTCTCTCTGCTCTCGTCTCTCTCTCATTATCTCTCTCTCAGTCTCTCTCTCTCTCTCTCTCTCTCTTTCTCCCCTCATGATAACTATGAACGCCAATGACTCTCATTCTTTCTTGCTCTTTTTCTTGTCCATTCTCTTCTTCATCTTCAAACTCTATTTCTGCTCTTTCTTCGTTCTCTCTCTCTCTCCTTCTCTCTCTCTCTCTCTCTTTCTCTCTTTCTCCTCTTTCTCTCTCTCTCTTCATCTCTGCTCCTATCTCTCTCTCTCTCTTCTCTCTCTCTCCCTCCTCTCTCTCTCTCTCTCTCTCTCTCGTCTCTCTCTCTCTCTCTGTCTTCTTCTCTACTTCTACTTCTCATTTGTCTCTCTCTCTTCTTCTCGTCTACTTCCTCCTCCTCTCTCTCTGTCCTCTCTCTCTCTCTTCCTCGGTGTTCCTTCTCTCTGTCTCTCTCTCCTCTCTCTCTTCTCGTCTTCCTTCTCTTCTTCTCTTTTCTCTTCTTCTTTTCTCTTCTTCTTGCCCTCTCTCCTTCCTTCTCTTTCTCTCTCCTTCTCTCCTCTCTCTCCCTCTCTTCTCTCCTCTTTCTCTCTCCTCTCTTCTTCTCTCTCCTTCTCTTTCCCTCTTCCTCCCTCTCTCCTTTCCTCTCTCCCTCCCTCTTCTCTTCTCTCCTCTTCTCCTCTTTCTCCTCTCTCTCTTCTCTCTCTTCTTCTCTCTACTCTCTCTCTCTCTCTACTCTTCATCCTCTCTCTCTCTCTCATCCTCTCTCTTCCCTACACTCTCAACCTCTCATACACACCTCCCCATCTCACCACACTACTCTAAACTCACCACATACTCTTCAAATCTCCCTCCACCCTCGTTCCATCCTCACTCCTTTTACAATCCTCACTCCTCCACTAATGCCTAACTCACCATTTCGTACCATCAGCACACTTCACTAGATCACTCACTTCATATTCTAACACCGGTATTAACTCTCACCCATCACACAGGTTCATATTAACGTATTTCTCTTACCTTCCGTCGATTTGCCATTTCTTTCCCTTTTCTTTCGCTTATACTCTCACTTCTACTTATAGCGTGGCCTTTCTTCTCTAACGCTCCGTTTTCACCCTTATGTCCCTTTTGTTTGCCCTCAGCTTTCTATACTGCTTCTTCTACTCTTCGTTTATTGATCGATCTCCTATTACGACTCTGCCCCTTCCTACGTATATCGCCCTGGTATGTCTATCGCTCTCTCTTCTTATTCCTCCCTCTCTCTTATATTTACCTATCTCTTCTTCATCTTCATTCATCTACTTCTCTACTCTTACTTCTTCTAACTCTCCTCTCTTCTCTATATCTCTCTACTCTCTCTCTCTCTCTCTCTTCTCTCTCTATTCTCTCTATGCTTCTTTACTCATTATTACTTCATATGTCTATCTTCGTCTACTTGCTCTCTACTTGTCTCATCCACTCATTTCCTTCTTCCTCTCTCTTTCTCTCTTTTACCTCTCTCTCTTCTCTCTCTCTTCATACATCTATCTCTCTTCTTTCTCTCTCTCTCTCTTTCCTCTCTTCTATTCCTGCTCCCTCTTCTCTCCTCTTCTCTTCCTCTTTTACTTCTCCTCATCTCTCATCACTCTCTCATCTCTCTTCGCTGCTCTCTTCGCTTCTTCTCGCGACTCTTTCCTCTCTTTCTCTTACCGCATTTCTTCTCTTCTCCTCTCTTTCTCTCTCTCCTTTCCTCCTCTCTCTCTCTTACTCTTCTCCCTTCTCCTCCTCTCCTCTCCTCTTCTCTGCTCTCTCCCTCCTCTCTCCCTTCATTCTCTCCTATCCTCTCTAGCATTACATCCTCTCCATACTTCTTTTCACGTGTTCTCCTCCCTGTCTTCTGTCCTCTTTCTTCTCTCTCTCCTCCTCACTCCCCATACAGTCTTTCGCCCCTTTCCCCTCTTCGTTTGACCTCCCCCCGCCCCATTCGTCTCTCTCCTCTTGTTTCCCTTCTTTCCGTCTTTTTATCATCCAGTTCTCGTCCCTCGTCTGCTGTTCCGGTCTGTCGCTTTCCCCTCCATTTAGAAAGCTGACGAGGACAGCCTCCGGACCTCGCGCCCTCTCGCGGAGAAGTGATCAGTATTCATTGGCAAATCTTGCATATGCAACCAAAACGGCACCTTTGGTTAACGTGTTTGCAATGGTATGCAACAGGTTTGGGATATATAAGGACATTATGTTTCAGCGGAGGAATTCTTCTCCATTTGAAATTGAACCTGAAGGCCCTTGGTTTGTGCGCCGGCAAGGGCGAGGGAGGGCACCTGGAGCCTGTGGAGCCTTGGTTAGCAGGCCTCCGTTTAACCGCGGCCAGTGCCAGGCCGGATCTTTCGGGGGGGGGGGGGTGCTAAGGGACTCGACGGGAACTTCTTGGAATGCATGCAAATGTATCTGCCGGTATTTCTCTCTCTCTCTCTCTCTCTCTTCTCTCACTCACTTCACTCACTCACTCACTCTATCTCTCTTCTCTCTCTCTCTCTCTCTCTCTCTCTCTCTCTCTCTCTCTCTCTCTCTCTCTCACTCACTCACTCACTCACTCACTCACTCACTCACTCACCACTCACTCACTCTCACGTCACTCCTTGTCCCGTGGCATAAGTTTCACACTTTCACCCAGTACAGTGAAAGACTCTTTTCAGTTTGTTGTATAGGGCAATAGGACCTAGATATTTTTCTCGTGAACTCATGGCGATGTAGATCGGCAAGATGTAGATTAAGGTTATATCTTTCTGACATGCAACAGGGTCAAGCAAAGGAGGGATTTCTTAGCATCACTTCAAACACATTTCTTGAAGACGTAACTCGGGGTCGCGAGTAACTGCCCGGCGGGATCTTCTGCAAGCTTGGGTTTATCTGTGCAGTAAACTCAGTCCTGAACTGGTTATTAATGAGGCGAAATATAAGGCTCCGTGCGAGGATGTCTAACCTCTAAATCCCGGAACAAGTTTGGGTTGCAGATTGCGGAATTCGCGCACGAAGAGTTGTTGACATGAAAGTTTAGAGCCGACGTTCCCCTTGGCGGGGGGGGTATACGAGGCTTTAGTCGGGCGGTGTTGACAGATTTGGTTAATTCATAACCGATGGAGCTGGAGCCTGGGGCGGCACCCAGGCCAGGCTTTTTGGGGGACCGCGGGCAGAACGCTCACGCCTCTCCATCACTCTCCATCAGCCCCCCAGCGCGTCCTTTCATCCGAGTCCTGCCAGTGTCACCGCTCCCCCGCCTCCGCCCGCCCCGCGCCCCTCCGCCTCACGCCTTTAGGGACGCTGCGTGACCCCGCAACCCTCCCCCGCACTCGCGCCGTCCAGGCGCTCCCTTTTCCGCGACGCCGGTGGGCCCGCCCTGCGGCGACGCAACAGGTGGCACGGAGACCTGGCTCAGGTGCGGCGCTCCTCGCGAGGGTCGCGGCAACAGGCGAGGGCGTGGAGTGAGGCCCTTCAGAGGCAGCCTCGGGCGGCCGAGGACGAGTGCTGAGAGAGTGCGGGAGCGGGTCAGCACCAGATGGGAGGAACGGCTGACAGCGCTTCCGAGTCTAACCTCGGCCCGGGGCAGGCGGGCGTGGGAGAGGCGAGGCATCCCTGCAGGTGGGGGAGGCCGCGCCCCTCGCCTCGCGCGAGCCTCGACACGCAGCCATCTATGCATATTCATCGTCGGTTACTTTTCCTGCTGATGACGGAGCTTGCGGAGGCGCGGCGAGCGCAGGAGGGGGCCTAAATCTCGGGGGGGGGGGTCTGCTTAAAAGTGCATCGCCTTGCGAGGAGATTCGTCGCCTGTGACGCCGCGCGCACCGGATCCAACTCCGCCGCCCTGTTGCTCTCCGGGAGGAGGATCGGGAGAGGCGAGGAGAAAGAAGGAGCGCCTGCAGCGAGAAGAAAGGTGGGGGTAGAAAAGGAGAGAGGGGAAGAGAGAGAAGGAGAAAAAATGGGAAGAGGGAGAGAAGAGGTGGAGGTAGGGAAAAGGAGAGATAGAAGGAGGGAAAGAAAGAGAGGGTAAGGAAAAAGGGTGCGAGAGAGAGAGGGAGAAAAAAGTTGATGGGGAAAAGAGAGGAGAAAGAAGAAAAGGTGCCGTGTCCATAGGTGGCCGAGCGTCGCGCCCGAAGAAACCCGTGGCTGAGGCAACGCCGGCGAAAGTTTGGTCTTTCCGCTGCGGAGAGCGAGGGGGGGGCGCTCCCACGACGCACCACCTGTGGTGTGTAATGTAAACGCTCACGAATACGCGTATTTATTTACTTATTTATTTATTTATTAGTATATATATATTATATATATATAATATATATATATATATATATATATAATATATAATATATATAAATACATATTTCATATATACATATTTTATATATATATATATATATATAATATATATATATATATATATATATATATATATATATTATATATACGTGTGTGTGTGTGTGTGTGTGTGATGTGTGTGTGTGTGTGTGTGTGTGTGTGTGTCTATATGACTATATATAGATATTTGTGTTTGTACATTTATGCATGTTGGTATGTATGTGTGTGTGTGTGTGTGTGTGTGTGTGTTTGTTTATATATATGTATATGTATTTGCATATATTTGTGTGTGTGAATATATATTATATATATATATATATATAATATTATATATATATATATATGTATGTATGTATGTATGTAATATATGTATGTATATATGTATATGTATCTATATGATATATATGTATGTATATGTATGTATATTGTATGTGTATGTATATGTATGTGTATTGTATATATGTGTATGTATATATATGTGTATGTATATATATATGTGTATGTATACATATTATATTTGTATATGTATATGTTATATATATATGTATATATATATTATAATTATATGTATATTATATATGTATAGTATGTATAGTATATTTATATATATATATATTATATAATTATTATATATATATGTATGTATATGTAAATATATATATATATATATATATATTATATATATATATATATATATGTATATGTATGTATAATGTATATGTATATGTATATGTATATGTTTATGTATATATAGTATATGTATTATATATATATATATATATATTATATATATATATATATATATATATTATATATATATATATATATATATATATCTCGGGGGCGGCGGGGCAGGGCGGGCGTGGGTTTCCCTGGCGGGCGTCACGAGGCAGCCGTCTTCCAAGGAGGCCACCGGGTGCCGGCGGGGCGGGGAAGGGGGTCAGCGGGAACTGGACGGGGATGCGCGTGCGATGGTGTGCAGCGCTCGTGGCGTCGGTGTCGTGCGCTGGAGGGCGGAGTGGCCAGGGCTTGGCACCTTGAGTAATTGTGTGTGTGACGTCTTACATTATTCATGGCGGGCTCTAAGGCCGCGTGAAAGAAACCGTTAATCCGGCGCTCT
>NW_020871056.1:342882-348925 GCF_003789085.1 Penaeus vannamei
ACCACCCCTCTCTTCCCTCCCTCCCCCCTTTCCCTCTCCTTACTCCTGTATCTATCTATCTATTTTAACTTTCTAACTCTATCTATATTTATCTATCTATCTCTTATTCATTATCTTACTTAGGGTGGAAATAATTATCGTCATTGATTAGTATTTAGATAAGTAATTATTACGAGAACAGGTTCCTTTTGGCCAGATGTCTTTATTTGTCCTCTGTGTGCCCTCGATGCCTTACTGATTACGCTGCATTTTATGGCCTTCTGTGGGAGGGACGCCCGGGGGAGGCGCCTGGCCCCGGGTTTTATTCTGGGCTCTCGGTTGTCGTCTTCAGCATCCTCTTTAAGACGGTTCCTTATCCCCCTCCTCCTCTGTTATTGTGATTGAGGCAAGGGGAAAGCGCTCAATTGCACTTTGTGATTTGTGTTGCATTTACCTACATATGATATATATCGGCAAATTATGTCCTAATATTTATAGGTATTATTATAATCAACATTATCCTTGGCAATTGCGCTTGCTCTCTGTTGCTGAATGCTTTCGGTGCCAACATTTTTTTTTGGTCTAAGACTTGACTTGCAAAACGGCGTGCGCTGTGCAGCTTCCCCCGTCCGCGAGAGCTTGGCCTGGAAGCCAATCCCACACTGGTCTTGGCGCCGCAGAGCCATGGCGGCGAGGGCGTGGGCGAAGGTGAGGGCGAAGGCGAAGGCGAAGGCGAAGGCGAAGGCCATCAAAAAGAAGTCTGCGCCCTCGCCCGGGAAGAGAGCGCGAGGCGGCAGTAAGTTGGCGAGGACGCCGGACCTTCGTTACCTGGCAGTCCGGTTGGGTTTAGGAGGGTGTCAGGGAACACTGCCTCACTGGCGGGCGCGCGCGGCACACACACACACACACACACACACACACACACACACACACACACACACACACACACACACACACACACACACACACACACACACACACATTTGTATACATGTATACATGTGTATATATATGTATACATATGTATATATGTATACATATGTATACATATATATAATATATATATATATATATATATATATATATATTATATATATATATATTTCATATTATATTCATATATATATATATATATATATATACATATATATATACATATATATATACATATATATATATATATATATATATATATATATATATATATATATATATATATATATATATATATATATATATATATATATACACGCACACACACAGAACAGAAAAGGATAAGAAAGGGCGAGAAAGAGCGGAAAGGGATGAGGAAATACGAGACAAAACGGGAAGGGGCGAGGAAGAATGAGACAGAAGGGCGAGAAAGAGCGAGACAGAACGGTAGAAAGCGAGTAAGAGCGAGATAGAACGGGAAAAAGCGAGACAGAACGGGAAAGGGCGAGAGAGAACGAAACAGAATTAGAAAAAGCGAGAAAAGGGAAATACAGAACGGGAAAAGCGAGAAAGAGTGAGACAGAACGATTAAAAGCGAGAAAATGCGAGAGATCGATTAAAAGCGAGAAAGAGCGAGACAGAACAGGAAAAAGCGAGAAAGAGCGAGACAAAACGGGAAAAAGCGAGACAAGAAGAAAGAGCGAGACAAAACGGGAAAAAGCGAGACAGAACGATAAAAAGCAAGAAAGAGCGAGACAGAACGATAATAAGTGAGAAAGAGCAAGGCAGAACAGGAAAAAGCGAGAAAGAGCGAGACAGAACATGAAAAGCGAGAAAGAGCGAGACAGAACGGGAAGAAGCGAGAAAGAGCGAGACAGAATGGGGAGAAGCGAGAAAGAGCGAGACAGAACATGAAGAAGCGAGAAAGAGCGAAACAACAGGAAAAAGCGAGACAAAGCGGGGAAAAGCGAGAAAGGGCGAGGTAGAACGGGAAGAAGCGAGAAAGAGCGACAGGAAAAAGCGAGAAGCGAGAAAAGCGAGAAGAAAAGAAGCGAGAAAGAGCGGAACAACAGGAAAAAGCGAGACAAAGCGGGGAAAAGCGAGAAAGAGCGAGATAGAACGGGAAGAAGCGAGAAAGAGCGAAACAACAGGAAAAAGCGAGACAAAACGAGGAAAAAGCCGAGAGCGAGATAGAACGGGATGAAGGAAAACAACAGGAAAAAGCGAGACAAAACGGGGAAAAGCGAGAAAGAGCGAGATAGAACGGGAAGAAGCGAGAAAGAGCGAGACAGAACAGGAAGAAGCGAGTAAGAGCGAAACAGAACAGGAAAGAGCGAGGCAGAACGGGAAAAAGCGAGAAAGAGCGAGACAAAACGGGGAAAAGCGAGAAAGAGCGAGACAGAACGGGGAGAAGCGAGAAAGAGCGAGACAGACCGGGAAAAAGCGAGGCAAAACGGGGAGAAGCGAGAAAGAGCAACCTCTCCTCACCAAAGCTCATAAGATTTCAAGCTTGTGTGTCATTTCCTTGTAAACGAAGAGGACAACGCGGCTAATTGCGGGTCTGAGGGACAGGGAAGAGGGCGAGCGCGCGAGCGGGAAGAGATATTGGAAAAGTTACGCGGCAACGGTGACGGCGGCTCGTGACGCTCGCGGTGACTCGCCGGCGATGCCTTTTAAAGATACTTATTCAGCCATCTGTCGCCCTTTCGCTCTGCATTTCACAGGACTTTAATGGGGCATTTAACATCTAGTTATCTAACATTTTGTGCGGACTGACATTCAGGTGGGTTCAGCTGTGCTTACCGTACACCGCGGTTTAATTTCCGTTTTGATTTGGCATGGAACGAGTCTCCCTGCACAGTGCCCTTCGAAAGACCGAATCTAAACTCGGGCGAGGACTTTGTTTCGCGCGCTGATGCCGGACTCCGCTTGTGCGCTGTCGCCCCTTCCGTCTCTCTTTGTCTCTCTTTGTCTCTCTTTGTCTCTGGTATTCACTGCTTCTCTTCCTAGCTGTCACCTTTCCTCACTCTCTTTCTCGTCTCCCGCCCTTTCTCCTAATATCTTCCAATTCCTCTTTCTCCTCCCTTTGGTTTCCTCTCGCACGTACCTCTCTCGCTCTCGCTCTCCCACGCCTTCGTCCTCCCCTCCTCTCCCTTCCGGTCCTTCCCTCCTCCCTCTCCTTTCCCCCCTCGCTGTTATCATTATCCCTTGCGTCCCCTTCCCTCTGCCGCCCACCTAATTCCACCCTTCCATCTCGCTCTTTCCCTTTCTCTTTCTCTTCTCTCTTCTCTTCTTCTCTTCTCATCTCTCTCTCTCTCTCTCTCTCTCTCTCTCTCTCTCTCTCTCTCTCTCTCTCTCTCTCTCTCTCTTCTCTCTCTCTTCTCTCTCTCTCTCTCTCTCTCTCTCCTTCTCTCTCTCTCTCTCTCTCTCTCTCTCTCTCTCTCTCTCTCTCTCTCTCTCTCTCTCTCTCTCTCTCTTCTCTCTCTCTCTCTCTCTCTCTCTCTCTCTCTCTCTCTCTCTCTCTCTCTCTCTCTCTCTCTCTCTCTCTTCTCTCTCCCTATCCCTATCCCTCTCCCTCTCCCTCTCCCTCTCCCTTCTCCTCTCCCTCTCCCTCTCCCTCTCTCTCTCTCTCCCTCCTCTTCTTCTCTCTTCCTCCCTCTCGCTCTCCCTTCCTCTCTTCCTCTCTCTCGCCGTCTCTCATCTCTCTCTCTCTCTCTCTCTCTCTCTCTCTCTCTCTCTCTCTCTCTCTCTCTCTCTCTTCTCTCTCTCTCTCTCTCTCTCTCTCTCTCTATCTCCCTCCCCGTTCCTTCTCTCTTCTCAAATCCCATAGTATTTGAGTCTTGGTGAAGGTGTTTTATAAAGAAAGTGATAGTCAAATGCGAATATGGAAAATAAGACTAATCTAAATCAAGCAGACTTAGATTTTAGGGTTTGCCCTGCCCGGCCGAGGTGGAAAGCCGCGTCAGGGCAGCCGGGCGGTGGCGGCTGTGGCGGCGTGGGGCGGACGGCGCTGACGTCACCGTTGTTTACATCAGGCGGTGCGTGTTGTCGTGTGCACACCTGGACCCTACTCCCCCTCCCCCTACTCCTCTCTTCCTCTACCTCCTCTTCCTCCTCCTCCTCTTTCCTCTTCTTCCTCCTCTTTGGTCTTGCTTGTTTGCTTAGTCCTTACTTGTCTTCGTTTGGAAAGACTATCGGTGCTTTACTGATGGTTTATTTTGGTATCATAATTATGATTGTTGCTTGTTGGAGGCAGTTGATCCCTGCGAAAATATTTGTAAAGGCGCAGCCGATTCAGTGATGACGTGGTTTCCAAGTTTAAATTCTTTGGTTGTGCTTGCAGTTGAAGCGGCGACAAGACCGGTTGGAGCTTTGTGTTTTGTTTCATGTCTGGTTGCTGTTGTGTCTGTTTGGCCGGCCCGGTCGTCGTCAGCCCCGCTTATCAGCAGAATAAGCCATTTCGTCATCGAAAGCACGTACATACTCTCTTTTTCCTTTTCTCTCCTCCTCTTTCTCTCTCAATCCTTCCCCCTCTCATTCTTCTCTCTTGATTTTACTGTAGCCCGGACCCCCCCCCCCACCTCGATGCCGCTCCTCCCGCCCCGCCCTCGTCCCTCAGCCGAGCAGAAATCCTGATACCCAGATATGTTGTCCGCGCTCGCCGCCTTCTAGCCTGCGGGCTAGGACAGTGGTAACGTCGGCGCCCCGCCCAGGCGCGAGAAGTTACAATTGTCGCCTGAACGTTGCCGCTGTGGCTGGGCACCACGGTGGGTAAGGACTAAGCTCAGTCGAGTCAGCACCAGCTGACGCTCTAATCGAGTCGGCACAGACCGGGCTCCCTTCATGGGTATAGCCCGTCCGAGGTTCAGCTTCACATATCCGGCTTATCCTCAGCCGCCTCCTGTGGCACGGGCTGGCCGGCGTCACGTGGCCCAGGTTTCCGCCAAGACTCCCGGACGAAGGTTCTCGAGTTCGAGGCTCAGGTGACCCGAGGCGGGGTTGGCGCGCCAGCCACAGATCCTGCCCCGCCTGGAGTCCTCCGGCGGTCCCTGTGGCTCCGGGATGCAGCGCTGTTTCTGCGGGCGTCTCGCTCGTTGTTTCCTTGCGTCCGTTTGCGTGTGCGCGTTCTCGGAAGTTTATTTATCTACAGTTCGTTTGTATTTAAGGTCCTTTTATGGACTTGTCTCGCTTTTTCTTTTTCTCTAGCCTTTGTCTTGCCTCCCTGCTGTCGGTCGCCTCTGCTCATACAGCTGTTTCTTGCTCCTCTCTGCTTACTTGGAAGTCATCTGATTTCTTTCTTGTCTTGTTCGTTTTCATTTATGTTGTGTAATTTATTTTCCCTTCATAATTTCGTTCCACATTTCCATTGTGGTCTCTCGTAATTTGTTTGGCGTATGATAATACTCTCGTCATACGGGCACACACACATATACTGTTTTTTTGTTTGTTTGTGCGCTCGGGTGTATGTAGGCGTATGTGTTTTGTATACTCATAAATACACACATAGCTTGTGATGTTTCCAGACATGGACATATACACAAGAAGCGACGTCGTCGCGGCCGCCATAACAGCCCCGTTCGTCGTCGGCGCAGACGCCTCGTCCGAACACTCGCTTTCTGGCCTCGGAAGCACACCTGAGGCGGAGACTCGGCAGCGCTGTATTTGTATGTCAGTCCTTAACGCCAGTCTCATGTCATTAGCAAAATGATTGTGTCCTAAGTAAACAGAGATTTTAGCCAATACCAATGAGGTGAACCGAAGGACACGTGTCTTTTCTCGTTAATCCCTGGTGACCTCACGTGACCCTCGCAGGCGACCGGACGCTGTGTGCTCGAGATCCTTGACCACCAATGCTTGTTCTGTTTAGCAAATATATCTGGCTGTCCCTCTTCACTAGGTCGAAAAGGAATCTGGAAGCAGAAGCTTAATAAATGAGTATTTTCTTAAACCTTCAATGCGACGTTTAAATGCCTTACCTGAACATCTCCTTGTGATGAACGGTATGGTAAGCGCAGTAAGATTTTGACGTGCCAGGGCATTGTGCTGATGTTCTCTTGATTTTCAGATTTTAGATTTTAAGATGCTTATGTGATGTGGCGGTTTTTTTTTCGCACCTATTTAGTGCGAATTG
>NW_020871056.1:349025-354025 GCF_003789085.1 Penaeus vannamei
CTCTCTCTCTTCTCTCATCTCCCTCTCCCCTTCCCTCTCTCTCTTCATCTCCTCTCTCTCTCTCTCTCTCTCCTCTCTCTCCTTCTCTCTCTCGTCTTCATCCTCTCTCCTCTCTCTTCTCTCTCTCTCTCTCTCTCTCTCCTCCGCTTCCGCCTCTCTCCTCTCCCTCTCCCTCTCCCTTCCCCTCTCCTCTTCTCTCTCTTCTCTCTCTCTCTCTCCTCTCTCCTCTCTCTTCCTCTCTCTCTCTCTCTCTCTTCTCTCCTCTCCTCTCCTCTTTCCCTCTCCCTCTCCCCTCTCTCGCCCCGTCTCTCCTCTTTCTTTTCATCTCTCTCTCTCTCTCTCTCTCTTTCTCTCTCTCTTCTCTCTCCCTCTCCCCTCTCTCCTCTCTCTCTCTCTCTCTCTCTCTTCTCTCTCTCTCTCTCTCTCTCTCTCTCTCTCTCTCTCTCTCTCTCTCTCTCTCTCTCTCTCTCCTCTGCTCTCTCTCTCTCTCCCTCTCCCTCTCTCTCTTCTCCCTCTCCCATTCACACCACAGTTAAATGAACCGGCGGACTCCCATGTTTCTTGCTTCCTTTTTTTACCTCCCCTTGCCATCTAAATATTCAAATTTCCCGCCAAATGACCGACCGAGTCGTCGAGGGATTCCCTAAATTGAAAGGAGGAAAGCGAAAACGCGACTTAGAGGGATTACTTGCCCAGTTCTGATGCAGTCTTCTCCCTCATCCTGTCAGGGTCCTCCTCGGCCGCGCAGGGACCTCTCGGCACCGAACGCCCCCCCCCCCCCTCCTCCTCCGACCAACCGACTGCCTACCCCAGCTACGAGCCTATGACGGCCAGCATTGCATTCCCCCCCCCCCCCCGCCCCCCGCAACCGCCCTATGTTCTAGCCACAATTTCCTCTCTGACTCTCGTTAGTTGGCGATTGTTAACTCGTTAGTTTCATCGCCGTCATTTTCACCGTCGTCACTAGAATCATCATGCGCTGTTCTTTCGCTCGTTCGACGTTACGCCTGCAATCTATTTCATGTGACTTTGGTATTGAAGTGCTGATTTATTCTTGATATTAAAGGTGGGTGGTATATATGAGTTGTTTAAAGATTGAATCTTGCAAAGATGAGTTACGTACGGTTAGCGCGCACGCGCACGTATACACCGCGAGCGTCTTGCACGGCACGTACATCGTTCACGCTGTGCGACACTACAGCGCTCGACGCTTTGCACCTGCGCTGACTGTACACGGGCACGTGCTTGCACGCGACTTTACTGACGCACGCTTTGCACGCACGTAACACCACGCACACGCACCAGCACATACACACACACACAGCACACACACAATACGCACATCGCACACGCACGCCACACACAAACACATACACGCCACTGGGTGACGAACATGGTACGTACGCGCACGCACACGCACACATTAAGAGGCATCATATTACAAAGTCTCAATTAGAATCCTATTTATTCTAATTCATAATCATGTTATCAGTTTGGATTATTATCACTTTTTTATTATTACCTCCGCCAAGGAGGTTATGTTTTTGTTCGCGTTAGCTGGATAACGCAAAAATGAACAGACGTTTATGAATCCTTTATCAGATGTGTGTCTAAGCCTAACTTAGACACCTTTAGATTTTGGTGATGATCCAGAACATGATCTGGACCCAGGATTTTTTTTAAAGGATTACATCAATTACTATTATCCTTATTATTACCTTTATCACCTCCGCCAACGGAGTTACGTTTACGGACGTCACCAGGGTGCTTGAGAAAGAAGTCATTTAATGTGATTCTTCAAGTGTGATCGTTATTGCATCAATGACCCTATTGCCTTGGAGGAGGTATGCGCTCTGAGTGCTTCTAATTATTAGTATCATTACTACTACTACTGCCACTGCTACTAATACTAATACTACTGCTATTACTATTACTTTTATCATTGCCATTGCTATTATTTTCATTAATTCTTCACTGACGCAAGTGGCCTACATTGTTGTTGGACTTTTATTACTTCGCCTCACGCCTGGCAGGGGGGGGGGGGGGGGTCAGCGGGAGTGAGAGGGGACGGGAAAGGAAGGAAGAGAAGAAAGGAAAAGAAAGGAGGAGAAAGAAGGGAGAAAAGAAGACGAATGGAAGAGGAGAAGAAAGGGGAGAGGGAAAATGGAAGAGGAGGGGAAAAAAGAAAAAGGAAGGAAGAGAAGAAAGGGGGAGAGGGAGAAAGGAAGAGGAAGGGAAGTAGGGAAAAGGAAGGAGGAAAAAAGGGGGGAGAGGGAGAGAGGAAGACGAAGGGAAGAAGAGGAAAGAAGAAAGAAGAAAGGAAGGAGAATAAAGGGGGAGAGTGAGAAAAGAAGAGGAAAGGAAGACGGAAAGAGGAAGGATGAGAAGAAAGGGAGAGAGTGAGAAAGGAAGAAGGAAAAGAAAGGGAGAAGGAGAAAAGAGAAGGAAAAGAAGAAAGAAAGGGAGAGAGGAGAAAGGAATAGGAAGGGAAGAAGGGGAAAGGAAGGAGAAGAAAGGAGGAGAGGGAGAAAGGATGATGAGGAAGGGAAGAAGGGAAAAGGAAGGAGGAGAAGACTTAAAGAAGAAAACGGGAGAAGAGCAAGAAAGGGAGAGGAAGGGAGACGTAAGTAGTAAAGGGAGGAAGTAAGGGAAATGGAACTTAATAAAAAAAAGGAGGATGGGGAAAGGTGAAGGGGGGAGGAGGCAGAGTGGACCTAAAAGGTGGAAGCAGTAAGTAAGGGGAAGGGGAGGGGGAAGGATGAGGGACTCAAAAAGGAAATAGCGGATTGGGAGGGAGGGAAGGGAGGAGGGAGCGCAGAGAGGGAGGAGGGTAAGGAGGAAGAGGAGGTGGGGTGGGAGGCGGCAGAGGTAGGGCTCAAAGTGGGAGGGAAAGAGGTAAGTTAAGGGAGGTTCCAGAGTGTGGGCTGGGAGACCGGGTCCTGCTAGGTATAATAATAATAATAATAATAATAATAATAATAATAATAATAATAATAATAATAATAATAATAATATAATAATAATAATGATAATAATATATAATAACATAAATATAATAATATTAATACATAATAATAATCAATAATAATAATATTAATTAATACAATAATAATAATAATATTATTAACAATAATAATAATAATATTAATAACAACTACAATAATAATATTAATAGCTATAATAATAACAATAATATTAATAACAATAATGAGGATGATGATGCTGATGATGACGACGACGATAATGATGATAACAACGATCCTGATGTCCTTTTCACGAAGCGAAGCGCCCGGCGTCCGTTTCTCCTGCCGAAGGCCATTCCCGCAGGATGCCTCCGGCGCTGAGGGAATTCCTTGGCCCGGCGCAGGAACTGGGAGGAGCCGCGTGGAGTGGCAGCAGGACCCGAGAACGAGCGGCTTCGTTCGACCAGGATAAGCGTCGTCCCGATTCCTCTCTCCTCTGAAAGCATATTTCGCGCTCTTCGAGCCCGGCCGAGGCGACTCAACGCGAATCCTCCCGCGGTGAAACCAACCTGATGCTCCTCTGAGCAACCCGCGAAAAGCAAGGCTGGAATGCCAGGATGGCGCCGCGCGAGGCGTTTGTTTGCACAGCGAGATAAGAGCGAAGCCAACACGGCCGCGCCACACGATCTAATTACCACGCTCGCTTTATCCTTGACGATTTCTCGCTGCATTTTCTCCTCTGCCGATCAGCAGTTTTCATTCCGTCTTCTTAACATTCCATTCTCTTGACCCTGCGCTTCCTCAGGACCGAACGAGGAGGACAAATCCTGTGGAGTGAGACAGCTGACACGAGTGCCATGAAGGATGAGGATTTGATGACGGTGATGACACGGATGCTCGACTTCCCTGCACTCAAGCGCCGGAGTGAGGGGAGAGGGAGGGAGATAGCAGAAAGAAATCTAAAGCTGCACCAATCACCATTTTCGCAAGACACAGACCTATGAGCGAAGCTGAGTAATCCGTCCAAGACGGGCATGAGCCCTGCACCTGCAACCCCCCTCCCACCCCCCTCCCATCTGTTTACGTCAGAGTCGCTGTCACGCGCTTAGTCTACGGCTCGCTCGCCCAAGGTCTGCGCCGCTCCTTCCTCCCCAGCCACAACGCGCCTTTCTCACCAAGCGCCAGGAGCCTCACCGCCGCCATGTACCTTCGACCGCAATATTCCTGTTCACGCGAGCGCCCGCAAGACATGGCACCTGGCCCATGATCTGCTCGTTATTTATCTCCCCCGCCGATAGTGGCCCACGATCAACATTCTTGTCCGCACGGGCACCACGCCACCGCACGCTGACCACAATAACCGATGTCACTGTTATCAACTCACCAATACCCGTTTTATCTGCAGCAAAATGGGCATTTGGTGTACTGGCGCGGCCCCTGAGGAATGCGATGCCCATGTGCTGTTTGGGCAGAGTCTGCGCCATGAGAGAGCCGTCCTTGCCCAGAACTACAAGTCAGCGCACGCGAGGCGGAGGCGTCGGGCGCTTTGGTTCACGCAGGGAAAGGGAAACAGCACAGGGGGAGCAGAAGGGAAATTGATGATAAGAATAAGGACAACGAAGATGACGAGGAAGAGGAGGAATATTAGTAATAATAATAATAAATAATAATATAATAAATAATAAATAATAATAAAAAAAAATAATAACAATAACAATAATGCTAGGAATAATAAGAAGAAATAGATGAAGGAAAAAAACAAAAATAACAAGACGAGAAGTAACAATAAGCAAAAAGGAAACAAATAAAGAACACAGAAAAAAGAAAAAAACGAAAGAAAGGAAACAAAAGGAGGAGGACCAGGAAGAAGACGAGAGAAAAAGCAGGAGGAAAATGAAGGCAAAGAGGAGGAGGAAGTGGAAGAGAGGACGGACGACCCCTCCCCGACAGCCCTCCCGACGGCCCTCCCCGACGGCCAGCAGTACGCCAGCGACGCTTAGGAATTCCCTTCACGCACGACACGTCGCTTCGGCCTTC
>NW_020871056.1:366525-374025 GCF_003789085.1 Penaeus vannamei
GAACGGACAAAGGAAGGGACGGGAACGGACAAATGAACGGATGGGAACGGAGGGAACGGGCAGACGAACGGATAAAGGAAGGGACAGGGGAACGGACAAAGGAAGGGAAAGGGAGACGAGCAAAGGAACGGGAAGGGAACGGACAGTGGGACGGATAGAGGAAGGGACAGAGGAACGGACTGAGGAAGGGACATGGGAACGGGCAGGGGAACGGATAAAGGAACGGGCAAGGAAACGGACAGAGGAACGGGCAAGGGAACGGACAGAGGAAGGGACATGGGAACGGACAGAGGAACGGGCAGGGGAACAGGAAGAAGAGCGGAACCGAATAACCGCAGCGACTGGATGACTCCAACATACTCAAAACGAAGTAGTGGTAAATCAAACGACTTGGATAAGTAATAAGCCATATAATAAAATAAATACGTAAACGGGCAAGAAGTGGAAGCGAGGGTGAGGAAAGGAGCGGAGGCGAGCGTGAGGAGGGCGCGTGACGGGCGGGCGGGCGGGCGGCGGCGAGCCACGATGAATGTACACAATATGTCGAGGTAGGCGTGGCCTACAGGAGCCACAGCACCCCCGCCGCCCTCGCTGGGTGTGTGTGCGTAAGCGGGCGGAGGAGGGGAGGGCGGCAAGGGGGGGGGGGGGTTAAAGGGACCTCCGTTGCCTTACTATACCCATGTGTTGCCTTCCCCTTCCCTCCGGCTACGTGTTTTACCATTCATGATTTTGCACGCCTGTGCGTCCATGTGATTCTGCTCAAAGTATCTCAGGTGACGCTAGAAAAGGCTGCCCCGTTTGTTTGTTTGTTTGTTTTACGTCACAAATGTTACGAGCCACATGTGTGGTGGGCAACCCCTGTGTCGGAGTGCCAAGAGACTGCCTGGTAACTGCCGCACTTCCCACTTCCTCCTGGCACCGAATCTTGGCACCCGGAGAGCCGATAACAGTTCACCACTCGCTTCCCAGCTGTACTTCCCTTGCGCATCGTTAAAGTGAACAATTCCTCATGCTGTCTACTGCAATCCGTATTTAAACTTCTGAGATACATTAACTCGAAACCTTGCTGTTTGTAATACCAAGCATTTTTATTTTCTTTTAACACGCAAGTACAAAACGCACATGATTAAGAAATCCCGACGGTGCATAGATCCTGGCAACAAATGAACACTTCCTTCCTGCAGGGCTGCTTGAACACGGAACTTTAGAGCAGTATGCGCTTATGGACTACCGTATGAAAAAAGGCTGCACACACGCCCAAGGTCTCCAAATGTCAAGCAAAAGGTTAAGTGGATGCCGACTCCTGTGCCTGCGCTGCGTGTCACAGGCTGAAAGAGGCACCTCAACTTTATCGCCCACTGAATGAGGAGGGAAAAGCAATTCTGGAAATGGTGTTTCGTGTCCGTCTCGAGCAATTTATGGGTCAAAGTATGGGGTCCGACTCTCGAAAATGAATTAAAACGGAACAGAGTATTCAGGGTTACACGCACGCACGCACGCAAAAACACATATACACACCGTCAAGCAAACAGTCACCCCCCCCCACCCCCGACAGCCCCTTGAGAGACCCCTGTCGCCGCCCTTCAGTCTCATGACACGGCGCTCCTTGACCCCCCCCCCCGCTCCTTCCCTCTCTTATTCATCATTCACAATTAGCATCATCAGAGGCAGCGGCCACGCCCACTTTTCCCGAGCGTGACCCCGTCCGCCAAGTTAGTCCCCTGGTCCGGCGCCGCGGGACCCTCAGAACCTCGGCGCCTCCGGACGAAGACGCTCGAGGTTCCTCTCGCCGAAAGGCCTCACGCGGACACCGGCGGACACGGACTTCCGGCCGAAGGAGGAGGCGACGGCTTATGTTGTCTGTCTGTCTATCTGTGTCTATCTGTGTCTGCGTGTCTGTCTATCTGTCTGTTTGTCTGTCTCTCCCTCCGTCTAAATTCATTTACATATACCAGTGCCCATCCACACACGCGCATGCATTGCGCATAAGCTGCGATGTGCGTGCGTCGGTGCGCGCCCCCGCCCGTGCACATAATGTAGCCGTTGCCTGAGTGGCGGCCGTGTTGTCACAGGCGGCGAGGGCGCGAGGTCACAGGCCTGATCGCTTCCACAGGACGCCCATCACGCCTGTAAAAAATGCGCGTCTGAAGGAGCCGAAGGAGGGGGAGGGGGAGGGGGCAGGGAGGAGTCTTGCTCATGGGGAGGGAGAGAAGGGAGGAGGGGAGGGGGGAAGGGAGAGAAGAGAGAAAGAGAGGAGGGAGAGAGAGAGAGGGAGGAAGGGAGAGAGAGGAGAGGGAGGAAGGAGGGGAAGGAGAAAGAAGAGAGAGAGAGAGAGAGAGGAGAGAGAGAGAGAGAGAGAGAGAGAGAGAGAAGAGAGAGAGAGAGAGAGAGAGAGAGAGAGAGAGAGAGAGAGAGGGGAGGGAGGGAGGGAGGGAGGGGAGGGGAGAGGGGGAGAGGGAGAGGGAAAGAGAGAGAGAGATAGAGGGGGGAGGGAGAGGGAGAGGGAGAGGGAGAGGGAGGGAGAGGGAGAGAGAGAGAGAGAGAGAGAGGAGAGAGAGAGAGAGAGAGAGAGAGAGAGAGAGAGAGAGAGAGAGAGAGAGAGAGAGAGAGAGAGAGAGAGAGAGAGAGAGAGAGAGAGAGAGAGAGAGAGAGAGAGAGAGAGAGAGAGAGAGAGAGAGAGAGAGAGAAGAGAGAGAGAGAGAGAGAGAGAGAGAGAGAGAGGGAGGGAGGGAGGGAAGAGGGAAAGAGAGAGAAAGAGAGAGAGAGAGGAAAAAAGACAAATCACATACATAAACAGAAAGATCGAAGAAAGAAAAAGGAAAAAGAAAAAAAAGTCACCAAAGAAAAAGAGAGATCTGCTGACGAGAGGTGCCGAGGGTCGGAGGGGGGTGCAGGGTCCCCCGGGGTCGCGGGGTCAGGGTCACTCCCCGCTGATTGTCGCCCGCGATAAGCGACGCCACGATGAAAGCCACAGGTCATGCGGGCGCGTCTGACTGTGGCACCGTGGCCTTGGTAGCACCGTGGTACCGTGAGCTGTGTACAGGGTGGTAAGCTGTGCCCTGGTAGCTTCACCGTGGCCCTGGTGGTAGCTTCACCGTGGTCCTGCCCTGGTAGCTTCACCGTGGCCCCCTGCTGGCCCTGGTAGCTTCACCGTGGTACCGTGGCCCTTCGTGGTACCCTGGTAGCACAGGTGGTACCGTGGTGGTAGCTTCACCCCTGGTAGCTTCACCGTGGCAGCTTCACCGTGGTACCGTGGCCCTGGTAGCTTCACCGTGGTACCGTGGCCCTGGTAGCTTCACCGTGGCCCTGGTAGCTTCACCGTGGCTCCATGGCCCTGGTAGCTTCACCGTGGACCTGGTACCAGCACCGTGGCCCTGGTAGCTTCACCGTGGTACCGTGGCCCTGGTAGCTTCACCGTGGTACCGTGGCCCTGGTAGCTTCACTGTTGGTAGCTTCACCCGTGGCCCTGGTAGCTTCACCGTTGCACACAGCTGTTTGTTGCCCAGGTGGCAGCCGGGCGTGTTGCCCAGGTCCTGAACAGACCCCGACAATATTGTTCTGGAAATTACAATACAGTGCGAGCTTTGTCGTATCGACCTTTCCCCTCTCCTTTTTCATTCCTTGCCTCTCCCTCCCTTTCCCTTCCCCTCCCTATCTTCTCTCTCCCTCTCCATCTCCTTCTCAATCTGTGTATCCTTTTTCCTCCCTTCCCTCATTCACTCTTCTATATTAAACACTGGTGGGGCAGGATATACTACTTATACGGCCGAAGTCTTTATTGCTAAGAGTTACACACACGAGCAGAAATAGAACACGATACGAGACCAGTCGGCGCTGAGCCCTGGTGAGGGCCGTCGCGCGCCGGGTAGCACAAGGTCCGTGCTGCCTGGAGGTCAGTCTGTACCTGTCTGGATGTATCTAAGAGAGAAGTGATGGGCGGAGCGATGAGACCGTGGCGTGGGTGTATACTAAGAAACACCCACGCACAAGCGGACATGGCGCCCACGAGGAACTGCACGTGGTCTGGACTAATAGCATATACCCACGGTGAATTTGCATGATGCAAACTTGAGAGAGAGAGAGAGAGAGAGAGAGAGAGAGAGAGAGAGAGAGAGAGAGAGAGAGAGAGAGAGAGAGAGAGAGAGAGAGAGAGAGAGAGAGAGAGAGAGAGAGAGAGAGAGAGAGAGAGCTATAAATGGCCAAAGTACATCCGGCACATGAATTCAGAATCCCGAGTGCGGCCGTCAATACCGGGAGAAGGAAGAGAAGAAAAGAATACATGAAAGCAGGAAAAGAACGCGACGGAGAAATTTCAGCGAAAAGGGAAGGAAAACAAGAAAAAACGTCAATGAGAGGGTAAACACAAAAGGGAGACGAAAACAACACAAGACAAAAGAAAGGAAACAAGATGGAAAGTAAAACAAGGAAAAGACGACAAGGGCCGAGAAGGAACCTAGCCACGGCCTGGCAGGGCATGCGGGCTCCCGCCGGCGATGCCATGACACTGCCTCGGCTGTCATGCATAAAGGCGGGGAGGGGCGTGGAGGGGGGGGGGGAGGGGCAGCTATTTCAGCGCAACATAAACAGGCGGCATAACGACCTCATTCGCGGGGGGCATTACCCAAATGGCCCGAGAGATTATATAATTTCGCAGAAGAAGAAAAGGTAATAAGCCCCTAAGTGAAACTATTCTTTTTCCAAACACTTCCTTCTCCATGTTTTGCTTAAGGAAAAGAGCTCTTGAATAACATTTCAGTCCTTCAGCGCCGCAAGAAAGGGGCCGTGCGCCCCTAACAGGGATATTATGTTTGTTTGTTTGTGTGTGAATGCAGAAGACAGGAAGTTCGTTCACCATGAAGTATGCAACATACATACAGTGCTTTCCGCGAGCACCGCTGCCTCCGCTTTCAACTGCAGTGAAATTCATGGACCACAGAGCAGCAGCGCAATTAAACCCCGAAAATTAAATCATTATTCGCGATCGGCCCAGATGAATTTTGAACTGGAAACGCGCAGTGGAATCAAATGAGCGTCCAATTGTAAACACTTACAATGGAAAATGTTTGACAATTATCAGTGAAACATTTTTTTCAACACTGCATTCTGTTACACAACTAGGAAGCATATAAAAGGTGTAAATTAATCACGAATATATTCATAACGTGTAAATACGTGTGTGTGTGTGGGGGGGGGGGATATATCAGCATCACAAACTCTGCGAAAAAGTGTTACTCTGTATGGTGTGTGTATGAGAAAATATTATGAAGAGTTATGACGATCATTCACATATGGCAATCATCATAAATGTAAAGCCAAAAACAATTCGATCTTGTGCAAAGAATTTAAATCAAACAAGAAGTGAAGGGGAAAACGCCCTTAAGGGAGAGGGCGAAGGGAGAGGACGGAGGGGTAGGGGCGCGAGAGAGAGCGGGAGGCCCCCGGCCCGAGCCGGACACGCCCCAAATTATCGCAAACAGCAATCAGACGCGGGCGTGTGGCTGGGTCGGCGCCGCCCACGCCCGCCCTTCCGCCCCCACGCCCGTCCGGGAGGAGTCGCAGCGAGGCGCCGCGGCCTCCGGAAGGCGGCCTCCGAAGGTGGGTCAAAGTAATCGTGTGGTAACCCCGGGTTACCGCTAAGGGTAATTTCGCGAAGGTACCTGAGTGACCGCTAGGGGTAATTTGACTCCGTTCCCTCCAATGCCCGGGGATTGCGCTGGGAAACCGTTTCTGGGTCAGGCCAACAGGCCAGCGCTTCTCGCTTCGGCAGCCGCCTCGTCCCCTGCCATTGCGGGATTCGAAGAGCGGACTCTGGCGTCGCTGCGACATGCCAGCACAGCGGTGTCCAGCTGCGGTGAATTCAGTCCCCATTCCTGACGCTGCGCTCCTGCAAATGATATCTACCTCTCCCCCTTACCTGCCCCTCGCCTCCACCAACATTAGCGGAAATCGAGCCGCGTCCTGTTGCAGGGACTCGCAACAACGCCCCCCCCTCCCCCGCCTTCTCATTAGTGAAGATGACCTACTCAACGCGGCCTGTAAGTGACAGATAAAAGCAGGTAATAACAGGAAAGACAGAACGGGGAGATAAGAAACGCAGACACAGACAAAAGGAAAAACCAACTAACAAAAAGAGGAAGGAAGAAACGGAGCGCAAAAGATTTTAAAAAAACGTCAACGTAAAGACGCGAGAACGAGACGCTAACGAAGGCTCGCGGCCGGAGGATATTTGTGGAAAAGGCGCTTTATTCACGAATCGGCTTAACGAGCGACCTAATCAGCGAGCAGCTCTAACGATGTTGGCCGTTTGATAACACGTCACGGAGGCGCAGGCGGCAGCGGCGGCGGGACAGCTGTTACGTCAGCGACGCTTCCGCCGCAGCAATAGGCCAGCGGCAATTAGCAGCCATGGCTGGAAAGCTGGAATAATTAAAAGCCACTGGAAGACTGGCTGCAAAAGGGAGAAACGTGGGCAAAAAACAAATGAAAATATACGAAATTGTGCAAATTATGAACCATTTGAATAAAAGATAAAAAACCAACAATGGAAATGCATGTCAACTGCATGCGGAGCTGGCAACAAAAGGTTTCCCAAGGTCGCTTGCAAAATAAACTCATTTTACATGCAAATCTGTGGAGAAAAAGGGAAATAAAAGAAATATAGCAAAAAAGTAATAATATATGAAATGAATAAATAAATATTGAAAATATAGTGTGCTTTTGCAGTTACACGCAATATCGATCATCAATAAAGAATAACAATAGCAACAATATAATATTCGGCCCTGATTCTACCGCAGCGAGAAAGACGCGGCGGAGAGAATAATGAATAATGTAATAAAAGTGATGTGATAATGATGATGATGGCGACAGTAATGGTGATGACTAATGCTGCTACTGATGATGATGATGATGATGATGATGATGATGATGATGATGATGATGATGATGATGATGACGACGATATTAATGTTAATGATAGCAATAATGATATAAAATATTGATATTAGTCAAAGTAATAATAATAACGATGATGATGATCATAATAAGGATGATGATAATAGTGATAATAACAATAACAATAATAATAATAATCTGTGGAGAAAAAATGAGGGGAAATGAGAACATAACAAAGGTTAAATCGACGAAGGAGTAATTACGGCAGAAAAACAACGAAAAACAAGCCAACATCCAACCCCGAAAGGGTTAACCTCCGCGCCGGAAGCGAGGCTGCGTCGACCGCCTCTTGGCGGGTCGTTTCGCATCGGTGCCCCCCCCCCGTGGCCCGCGGTCGTACAACTGCCCCCCCCCCCACTCTTGCGTCATGGCCTTGCCCTCCCCTCCTATTCTGTGCTATACCATGTTCCTCTCCTTCTTCACCCCTCTCCCTCTTCATCTTCTTGACCCTCCCCATCCACCTCCTCCAATTCCTTACCCTCTCCTCTTCCTCCTCCTTCTCCTCCTCTTCCTAACCCCCTATCCCCCTCCTTCCCTTCCCTATCC
>NW_020871056.1:381525-386525 GCF_003789085.1 Penaeus vannamei
ACTTCCTCCCTCTATCTTACGCCCCCCCCCCTCCGCCCTGCTCGGACTTGCAGCATCCTCATCTCTGACTAATATCTCCTTTGAGTCCTCCATGATGCTTGGCCTCATCTCAAGAGGGTTGGGGGGGGGAGGGATGCTCCGACAAGTTTTTAAAAACTCTCTTGAATCCTTGAAATGTTTTTGAAAGTTATGATCTCAATCATTATTAGCTCCCTTCCTCTCTCTCTTCTCTCTCTCTCTCTCTTCTCTCTCTCTCTCTCTCTCTCTCTCTCTCTCTCTCTCTCTCTCTCTCTCTCTCTCTCTCTCTCTCTCTCTCTTCTCTCTTCTTCTTCTTCTTCTTCTTCTTCTTCTTCTTCTTCTTCTCTTCTCTTCTTCTCTTCTTCTTCTTCTTCTTCTTCTTCTTCTCCTCCTTCCCTTGCCCGGCTGGACATCTGTGGTCCTCATCTCCTTCTACTATCAAAAGCCGTTATCAATATTCACCTCATCATCGTCAGCATCTCCCTTCCACGTACTGCACATTTCATGTTTTCACCATTCGTTAGCGTTTACTTGAGTTAATTACTTTCATGCCGTTTCATCTTTGTGAAGTCAGTAACCTCACTTCGCCTTCATTCATTTTTTTATTAATAGTTTTTTTTTTCTTCTTCTTCTTCTTCTTTCTTCCTTCCTTCCTTCTTCTTCTTCTTCTTCTTCTTTCAGCTATCACAACAGCACCTAAAACTGCTGTCGTTGTAGCTGTTTGCTCTTGCTGATGTTGCTGTTATTTTTGTTTGTTATTCCAACTGCTTATGTTGCTGTTGTCGTTTGTTTGGCCAGCTGTGGCGCTGCTGTTGCTGCTGCTTTTGTTTGTGATTGCAGGTAGTCGGCGTACGTTGTTGTTCTTGCTTCCTCATTCGCTATTTTGCTTCGCACTGCTTCCCACTCCCCAGGAACAAGGTAAAGGCGCTTTCGACCACCCTACTTCCCTCTCCCTCATCCGCTGCCTCCCTGCCCCCTTCCCCCCCTCCCCTACCCTCTTTACCCCGCATGGCTTAATGCCGCCGCTCTTTCGCCGAACCTCCAGGTCGCGCACGGGACGAGAAGAGCGAGGAAGATTAGAGAACGAAGTGGAGGGAGGGAGAGGGCAGTCCAAGATGGAAGGGCAGAGTGAGGGGAGGGGCAGGGTACAGACAGGGGCATGGAGAGCAGGCATTGTGCAAGGCGCGCGAGGCGGCCTCCTGCACGTTCAGAGTCTCCTGAGGCTGGAGGAGGATCACGCGCCGAACGCGTCTTCCGATCGCTTTCCGGACGCCGCCGCAAGGAACTGCTCGGCGATCGGCGGGGATCTGGCACTCGCGACGACGACGCATCTGGCGGCGGCCTCACTCGTGAAACCGCCGAAACATTAATCATTAATCCGCCAAGAAAACCATGCCACACAGGCCTATCATGACCTACTGAACACGCCTAAAAAATCTGCATTTCTAATGCAAAAACGTGTGTGATTACATATATGCCAGAGCATATGTAATCACACTGCCTTTATAACACACTATCCATGAGAGAGAGAGAGAGAGGAGAGAGAGAGAGAGAGAGAGAGAGAGAGAGAGAGAGAGAGAGAGAGAGAGAGAGAGAGAGAGAGAGAGAGAGAGAGAGAGAGAGAGAGAGTTCCCAATTCGTGACATTTACTGCAAGCTGAAGCAGCTGTTTAGAAGGAAACAGGGAGCAGCCAGCTCCTCCCGTCCTCTCGCCGCGCACGGGGTGTGACGCAGCGCTAGGCCGCTGCAACACAAGTCCCAACGAACGCCTCTCCCTTAAATGAGTTTCCCGCGCGTGTACTCGGAGCGCTTAAAGGTCCCGCGGGGAGAGCGAGACCGCCCGAGTGAAGGTCACGCGGCCGCCCAAAGGTCGCTAGGATGCTAAGGTTAGGCGTTCGTGGCGCCCGTGAAGGTCGTGCTTGTCCTCGCTGCCTTGGCGCCTCCTTCCACGAGGCCGCCGCCGAACGCCTGAGGAATTCAGCCCCAAGGCCGACGAAGGACACGCAAGGCCACCGCAGGAATGCTCGCAGGACGGGCTAGGTCACGGAGCAAATGCGAAAGGTCACGGAACGCGAGGGAGGTCACGGCATTGAGGACGATTACGAGGACGACCAAGAAGTTCACCGGAAGAGAAAGGTCAGAGGTGGAGGAAAATGACTTAGTGGTGGGAATGGAAGTCACTTTGTTCCATATCAGTTTAATGAATCTTGAAATGAGGCTGAACTGCACTTCCGCTCCGCCTGAAGCGCGAACACCTTTCTGGGGCAAGAAACAGACCTTCCTTCTAGCCATTCAACGGGGATTTCTTGTGTCAAATGCGATTAAAACATCGATCACAGAGCCGGTCACATTCCAAATAAATGTAACTAGGATCTATAAAAAAACGTTCGAAGATCATTTCGTTTTAGTCACCGCTGTTTAAAAAATGTTGTGGTCTCATCAAGAAGGGAGGGAGAGAGAGAGGGAGGAGAGAGGAGAGGGAGAGGGAGAGGGAGAGGAGAGGGAGAGGGAGAGGGAGAGAGAGGGAGAGGGAGAGGGAGAGAGAGAGAGAGAGAGAGAGAGAGAGAGAGAGAGAGAGAGAGAGAGAGGAGAGAGAAGAGAGAGAGAGAGAGAGAGAGAGAGAGAGAGAGAGGAGAGGAGAGAGAGAGAGAGAGAGAGAGAGAGAGAGAGAGAGAGAGAGAGAGAGAGAGAGAGAGAGAGAGAGAGAGAGAGAGAGAGAGAGAGAGAGAGAGAGAGAGAGAGAGAGAGAGAGAGAGAGAGAGAGAGAGAGAGAGAGAGAGAGAGATGAGAGAGAGAGAGAGAAGAGAGAGATGAGAGAAGAGAGAGAGAGAGAGAGAGAGAGAGAGAGAGAGAGAGAGATAGAGAGAGAGAGATGAGAGAGGAGAGAGAGAGAGAGAGAATGAGAGAGAGAGAGAGAGAAGAGAGAGAGAGAGAGAGAGAGAGAGAGAGAGAGAGAGAGAAGAGAGAGAGAAGAGAGAGAAGAAGAGAGAGCAGAAAGAAGAAGAAAAAGAAAGAAGAGAATCAGAGTTGAGTGTCTCGGTAATTACCAGCGCGAGGTCCGCCATCCCGGGGGCGGATGTGAGTACACGAAGCCGCCCACCCAACAGAGGCGGCTCTCACGGGCGGGGCGGGGTGGGCGCGGGCGTCACGGAACTTGCGTTCACTTAATCGCTGCACAAGTAATCTCATTTTCGGGGGGGGGGGGGAGAGCTCGGTTTCAGGCACTTCGTGGTGCCTGAATGCCATGGATGCCTCTGCAAAGTTTTCCTTTCCACGTAAAGTTAGGTATGCATGCGGACGTGTGTGTGTGTGTGTGTGTGTGTGTGTGTGTGTGTGTGTGTGTGTGTGTGTGTGTGTGTGTGTGTGTGTGTGTGTGTGTGTGTGTGTGTGTGTGTGTGTGTGTGTGTGTGTGAAAAATGTAAATAAACAGATATAGATTGATGTACATAGACAGACAGATAGATATAGATTGATGTAGATAGACAGACATAGACAGATATATATATAGACAAATAAACAGATCGATCCATAGGCAGACAGCCAGACGCAGATGCATTAAGGGCGCAGACCCCGGCGAGAAGTCCCGTGCTCGTCGTTCTCCGCCGGAGCCAATAATCGCCGCGATCGCCTCTCTATAAACCGAATCCCTCTCCTGGCCCCGAATCCCCTCCCAATCCCTCCGCTCGGGGCTTTAATTCCATCATAACTTTATGTGATCCTTCCGGCTGCCCCGTCCCCCCCTCCCCCCGCACCCTGCGCCACGACGCTACGAAAGTCCTGCGGGATCTCGGCGACGTCTCGGCGCCGGGGGACGAGACGCCGCCGCAGCACGGCCGTCGGCGGGGTCCTCGGGCCGCTTTGGCATTGCACTCACCATCGCTGTTAATGTGACCACTATCATTATCATAATTATACGTTTCTTTGGCACGGGTAACGGGATCAAGCGAAGAGAATGACAACGGTAAAATCACAACAGACTGAAAAAGGTTTAGCTGTTATGGCGAGAAGAATTCTTTCACTAATATTTGGTATGTACTATATAATACTCACAGTACCTTTAGCACTGGCACATGCAATTTATAGCTTATAATGCAGGGCGTAAAAGTCACCAAATTTTATGCAATGAACTTGGTAATAAAGGCCAACAGAGTTGCACCTGAATACCACTTCCTTTTGCAATATCACAGTGTATGAGAATCTCGATCTTGAGGGTGCTGAGCTCCTCGAAAAATGTCCCAAATTAATCTCAGAAATGGAACATTCAAGATCAACAGGAAAAATATAAAATCACCAAAAAGAAAATTTCTGTGGAAAAAATCCCGCCCGAGAGAGCGAGCAGAAGCGGCACGGGGCGAGAGGCATCGACGCCACAAACCGACTCGAATCCATTGAAGTTCAGACGCTTAGCAAAGGAGGCCCATGGAAAAGCGCGCGTTATCACCACTAAATGCTTCGTCAGGCATCATTTCCCACAACATGAAATGAAAAGAAAACAATAAAAAAAAATCTCTTATATTTTCCTCCCCTGCCGTGTGCAACCCCGGAAGTGCGTGGCACCCCCCCCCCGCCCCACACCACCGCTGCGACCCTTTGACCTCTGCCAACCCCACGCTTTCCCTTCCCCGTGGCACCCTGTCCACCTATTGGCACCTCCTGTTGTGGCACTTCTTTCAAACTTCTTCCCGACGCCAGGCACTTTTCGAACCCCGTCCCTGGCACCAGCCCCTGGCGTCTCTTTTCTCCAGCCTCTCTTCCCAACCCCATCACCCTCTTCGTCTCAGGCACTTTCCTCAGACCCTGGCACCTTCTCTTCGCGCTTGGCACCCCCTTCGATCCCCCGGGCACATCTTTCCAAGCCCTGGCACCTTCTCACAGCATTCAACACCGCCTTCCAACGCCTTGCACATTTCCCCAACACTTGACACCTTCCATCCCTGGCACTTCCTCCCAACCAGCTCCTCCCCATGACACCCAATTTTTTGC
>NW_020871056.1:394025-399025 GCF_003789085.1 Penaeus vannamei
TATATATATATATATATATATATATATATATATATATATATATATATATATATATATAAACACACATACACACAAACAGAAACCGATATTATATAATATTTCTATAAACAATGTACACCATTATATTTCTTTAAAATAACGTGATATGTACGAATATGATCATATTGGTTTACACGGGCACTATGCTGCCTTGGTAG
Organism: Penaeus vannamei; assembly: GCF_003789085.1. NCBI lineage: Eukaryota > Metazoa > Arthropoda > Malacostraca > Decapoda > Penaeidae > Penaeus > Penaeus vannamei. The sequence continues at coordinate 394,223 of NW_020871056.1, forward strand.
CAAACAAAATTCACATTGAAACGCAAAATTGACGGAAAAAGTGCTAGTGTGATCGGGCCTTTTAAATCGTGCACTCCCCCCCCCCCCCCTCCCCCCTCCCGTGCAAAAAGCGAGTCGTCCTCGGGAAATATGGAGCCACACTTGTCAGAATTCCTCCACCGTGACGTCACGCGCTGGTTATAATCCTCGCCGAATTAATTGCACGGCAGTAATTACGTGGGCTTAGTCCTTTGTTTAGGGGCGCTAACGAGGCTAATCGCCGGGAGCGGCCGCAATGTGCCTTCTCGGGACCCGCGCCGCAGCCGCGGCAGGGGAGGAACCGCCATCGGTAAACAAACAGGAACAACTGCCATAGAAGCGGCAGAGCGGCGATCAGCGGCACATGAGCAGCAGCCCTCGCAGCAGCGCCTGCACCAGGATCAACCACGCCCTCGCGGCACGGAGCAGGCCCGGGACGAAGCTAGTGATGCGCGGCCAGGCGCCGGGTCCGCAGGAGGAGCACTCGACTCCTGGAGGAGCTGGCCCTCGGGCGCCAGGCCTCCCTCGGGCGCTCTCTGATTTTAATCAGGTCAATGACACACACAAGTTATTTTTACTGCCATTGTTATCGGAAGGTTATGGCAACGATAATAATACTGTAGTTATTTATAGATCTCTTATTGTTACCTCTGGCAGGTAACAGTATGAATAATAAACAAATATTAATTACGCTTTCATTGCAGGGTTGTACAACGATGCATACCATTTTTAACCTTAAAATCGACTATTATCACACCCAAAGTCATGATGACGATCATCACCGCCTCCACAGGAATCACGAGCATCACCTTCCCTCGCACTCCCCCAGGGCCTCAAGGACAGCCCCGCCGACCTAGACTCCCTGTGACAACTAACAGTTAGTTCGGCGTGCTTGGCCTTTAGAACAGCTCCTTGTTGCTTGTGTTTGTCCCCGCGTGCTTGTTGGCATGCAGGCCGGCCCGCGCCCTTCATCTGCAGGCGCCCTCCGTTCGCCTGCTAATTCCGCCTAAATTATCCTTCTCCGCCGCTTTCTCCCAGCGCGGGCCTCATTCGCCGGGCGACCCACGCAACATTGCTGCATTATAAATAGCGCGATTAATGCTTCAACACGTCTCCATTTACGAAATGTTTGCCTCAAAATGTGCGCGGAAGCTGGCCGAATCCCTAAGCGGGAAAGGTGCAACTCGCGCCCGCACGCTGCCCCGGGCGGGAAGAACGGCCTTGTTGTCTGGGAGGGACTCTGCACAATGCCTCCTGTGAAATCACTGCGCTCTCTCTCTCTCTCTCACACACGCTCTTCGATCGTCGCTCTCCTTCTCTCTCTCCCTCTCCCTTTCACTCTCTCCCCTTCATCCACCTTTCCTTCTCCCCCCTCTCCTTTTCTCTCCTACCTCATCCTTTCAATCTCTCAACCCTCTCCTTTCTTCTCTCTCCCCTCTCCCTTTTCCTCATTCGCCTCTTCCCTTTCATCTCAATCTCGTCCTCCTCCCTCTCCCTGTTCCCTGCCCCCCTTCCCTCTCTTATCTCCCCTCCTACCGTCTCTCAACCCGGAGTGCCTGGTTCGCTGTCTTTCCTCTTCCCCTGTCTGAGCCTCTCTCTCTCTCGTTCTTTCCTGCTGCCTTCTCTATCACCTCTTTCCACTCCTTCTCTCTCCCTCTCTCTCCTCCCTGCCTCCCTCTGCCTGCCCTCTCCGCCTCCCCCTCTACCCTCTCTCACCCGCCTCCCCCTCTACCGTCTCTCTCTCCCCACTCCGCCACTACTTGCTCTCGTGTCTCGCCCGCCTCCTCCTCTAGGCCTTGTCTCTCTCTCTCCCCCTCTCCTCGGGCCTCTCTCTTCTCAGCCAGCAACCTTCCCTCCTCTATCTCTCTCTCTGTCCCCCTCCTGCCTCTACCCATCTCTCCTCTCTCTCCCCCATATTCTTCCTCCTCTACCTCTCTCCCCCTCCTCCTCTACCTCTCTCTCTCCCCCTCCTCCTCTACCTCTCTCTCTCCCTCCTCTCGCCTCGCCTCTCTATCTCTCTCTCCTCTCTCTACCTCTCCTCACCCCTCCTCCTCTACCTCTCGCCTCCTCCTCTCTCCTCCCTACCCTTCTCTCTCTCCCCCTCCTCCTCTACTCTCTCTCTCCCCTGCTCCTCTACCTCTCTCTCTCCCCCTCCTCCTCTTCCTCCTCCTCTCCTCTCTCTCTCCCCCCCTCCTCTACCTTCTCTCTCCCCCTCCTCCTCTACTCTCCTCTCCTCCCTCCCTCCTCCTCTCTACCTCTCTCTCTCCCTCCTCCTCTACACCTCTCTCTCCTTCCTCCTCCTCTAACCTCTCTCTCTCTCCCCTCCTCTACTTTATTCTCTCCTCCTCCTCCTCCTCCTACCTCTCTCTACCGCTCCTCCTCCTCCTCTACCTCTGCTTTCCTCCTCTTTCTCTCTCTCCCCCTTCCTCTCCTCTCTCTCTCCTCCCCTCCTCTACCTCTCTCTCTCCCCCTCCTCTCTACTCCTCCTCTACCTCTCCCTCCCCTCCTCCTCTACCTCTCTCTCTCCCTCCTCCTCTACCTCTCTCTCTCCCCCTCCTCCTCTACCTCTCCCCTCTCCCGCCTCTCCCATCTCCCCTTTACCTCTCTCCCTCTCTCACCTCTCACTTATTCATATATCATTGCGATATTTTTGCGTTTCTCTTCATAAACATTTGGTCTGCACAGCTGCTCGAGCAGCACGACAGCAGTGTGTTTCCTTCAGATTTACAATGATCAGTTACTGGCATGCCTTTAAATAAATATCTGCTAAATTCTGCAGGTACTTTAGTTACGAAACAGCATTAATCAGTCTGTAAGGCGTGTCGTGCAATAATCTGCAACAAAAATTTCAAGATTCCTTTGCCGGATTATACAGTATTCAGCTTAAAAGGCACATCGGGGACAGCCAGGAATAACAGGGGCTTGTCAAAGAGAAACGCCAACCGCAGAACACCGCCACCGCCAAAACACCTCCGAAGAAAGATAACCCAGTTCCAGAAAACGAAATTTCATCCTCAACAAAAAAGGCCACGAAAAAAGGGCTTCCCAAGCGCCGGGCTTCGTCCGCCCGGCCGCGGGGCTCGGGTGTCGGGCACCTGAGCCCGCCCGGCCAGCCCGCCGACCGCCATGATAAGCGCTCGCCCGGGCCCTTGTAAAAGACCGTCGAGGACCTGGCCTTCAGAAGACCCAGTCTTCCCTTCTTTGGCCTTTCTCGTTTTCCTTTGTTTCCTCATGATCCGTCAGCGAACTTTTTCCGTTTCTTTGTTTTCCTTAATTCAGGGTTCGATCCTGAATGCATCTTTTCCTTTTTTCTTCTGCCTTTGGCTCTGGCCCGTGAGGGCGGACTTCTCGCTCGCCGACCCTGTTGCGCCGAATCGGCTGTGTCCTGTGCGGGCATCTGCAGGGGCGCCGCCATGCGCACGGCCAAAGAGCGTTCGCAAAAATATTCGAAAGTTCGACGCTTCTTTATCAGGCAGACTACCTGGAACCTGTCTTCACAAGATATCGATTTATCAGGATAAGTGGTCGCCCTATCTTGCCTTATCTCAAACTGGTCTTGTGCAAAAACTCCTGGCGTTGGCACGGTGCTTTCTCTCTCTCCCTCTTCCCTCTTCCTCTTCCCTCCTTCTTCTCCCTCTTCCTCCCTTCCCCTCTCTCCTCCCTCCCTTCTCCCTCTTTTCCTCCCTTTCCCTTTCCCTCATATCCTCCTTCCCCTCCCTCTTTTCCTCCCTTTCCCTCTTTTCTCCCTTTCCTCTCTTCTCTCTCTCTCCCTGTCTCTCCTTCTGGATAAGAGAAAAATACCCCAAGGTAGAAAAGAAAAGGAAAAATCAAGGCAAGGAAAGAGGAGACGAGAAAGGAAAGCAGAAGAGCAGGGAAAAGCGCGAGGAGAGAACCGGCTTCCCCTCCGGCCATGAGTGACAAGGCCGTGACAAGGGAGGCGAAAGGTCATGACCTCGGCTCACTCCTCGTCACGTGACGCCCTCCGGGGCAGCGACGACAGCATCGTTCAAGAATCTCGCATTTGAGCACCAGGCGACCATGGCTACCGTCCGGGGGGGGGGGGTCTCTATCTCCTCCGTTCACTGACAGACAATCAGAGAGAGAGATACGCCCTGGACTTCCTTCAAGTACAGAGCGTCACTGCGTCCACTTGCGGGCCCCCGACGCCTGCCTCCGACGGACGGCCTACTTAACCTGGTCGCAGGATTTCCTTCAGTCGTTGTAAATAGTCTCCGGGACCAGTAGTAGGGACGCGTCATTCCGCCAGAAGACATAATTTAGCCTATTCCGAGGAAAATAAGCCATATCGCCTTAGTCAGCCCCATCCCGCAGCAGGACCTTCCGCCCATCCGCTGATTTCGCTCGCTCGCTCCCGGCGCCGGGAAATCACGGGCAGGAAGTCATGCGCGGACACTTATTATTCATGCACTGAGCCCAGAGGTCTGGCGGTCAGCGGCGCGACGGCCAGCTGGGCGGAGGGCGGGCGGCCGGGAGGGCGGGGGGAATGCAATCTCCCTCACTCTCTTTCTTCTCCTCTCTGTCTGTCTGTTAGTCACTCAGTCTCTGTCTGCCTATCTATCTGTCAGTCAGCCAGTCTCTGTCTGCCTGTCTGTCGGTCAGTCAGTTTCTGTCTGTCTGTCGTCTGTCGGTCAGTCAGTCTCCGTCTGCCTGTCTGTCTGTCGTTCAGTAAGCTTCTGTCTGTCTGTCTGTCAGCCAGTTAGTCTCTGTCTGTCTGTATGCCGGTCAGAGTCTGCTGTCGATCGGTCAGTCTGTCAGTCAGTCTGT
>NW_020871056.1:401525-406525 GCF_003789085.1 Penaeus vannamei
CCCTCGCCACCCCCTTCCCCTTTCCTCTTTCTCCTGCCCTTCCCCCTTTCGTTCGCACTCTTTATCCTCATCCTCGTTCCCTTCGCTCCTTTCCATCACAGCCTGCCCCGTCTGCCTCCGCCCTGCGTTCTCACTCCCTGGCCGATTCCGCTCTCTGCGCCCCTCCTTCCCTTCTCTTCTCCTCTCGTCTCCACTCTTCTGAATCTAACCTGCGTCTCCTCTTGCATTAGACATTGCATTGCGTACACTTATAGACTACACTTACACTACTCTTCACCCCCCCCCCCCCTCTCCTCTCTCTCTCTCTCTCTCTCTCCTCTCTCTCTCTCTCTCTCTCTCTCTCTCTCTCTCCTCTCTCTCTCTCCTCTCCCTCTTCCCTCTCCCTCTCTCCCTCTCCCTCTCCCCTCCCCCTCCCTCCCCTCCCCTCCTCTTCCCTCTCCCTCTCCCTCTCCCCTCTCCTCTCCCTCCCCCTCCCCCTCCCCCTCCCCTCCCCTCCCTCCCTCCGTCCTCCACTATCCAACCATCCTCCCAGCCTCTCCCTCCTCGCTCTCTTACAAACCCCAATCTTGCCCCTCCCCCCCCAACCACGGCCATGCTCCCTGAATTAAGCAAAGCGCGTCTCGGGTTGAAAGCTGGCGAAGGGGACCCCTCCCCCTCCCCACCCCCGCCCATAGCAACTGGGGTCTGTCCTCGTCAATCCTTCCATCCTTCGAGTTCCCTGAGCATCCTCTCGGTCACTCCGTCTTCCGCCAGAACCCCCTTCCTTCCTCCTTCTTATTGCGTATGTCTCTCTCTCTCTTTATTCCAGAGCTGGAAATAATTCATTTCTAATCGCTGCAGGAAAAAGGTGGACACTTTTTCAATTAGCTATACCTGTGACTATTTTGTATCATTTATAGAAGAAACGAAACAAAGTTTTTCTTTATGTCGGTTTCTGTCTTGGTCAAGGCAATAATGATCATCTAGATAATCTCTCATTTCCTTTTAGACAGACAGGCAGACGAAGAGCGAGAAGAGAGAGAGAGAGAGAGAGAGAGAGAGAGAGAGAGAGAGAGAGAGAGAGAGAGAGAGAGAGAGAGAGAGGAGAGAGAGGAGAGAGAGAGAGAGAGAGAGAGAGAGAGAGAGAGAGAGAATTGTCACTCTATGCCTATCAAAAATAATAATATTTCGAGCACTGCTTCGTGTTCACAATTGTTCTTCACCAGTTCCTTTTCTTGAGCCGTCCTCCGATTCGAAGACTTTTAAGCCATTAGGCCATAATCGCCTAAACTTTGAACAATGATTTTGAACTCTACATCCAAGTTTCCGGGCGTCTCGAGTTCATTAACCTCCTCCTCTCTTTTCTTCTTATGTTATCTACTTGCCTATATTGTAGTTTATTTGTTCTATTGACTTAATACAGTTCAAAGTCTTTATTCGAATTTCTTATATAATTCATTTTTCGTATGCTTTTAGTATTCATTTTTTTCTTCCTTTACATCTTCCTCCTACTTTCATTTCTTCTTTTTATATTGGTCGTATTTTCCTTATTTTCTATCTTTTATTCCTTATTACTTAAGCACTTTTCCGCTGTTACATCTGTCTGTCTGCCGCTGTACCTGCCCCTCCCCCCCCTCTCTCTCTCCGGATTAAACAGTTCCTTAATTTCTTCTAAAACGAAAAAGAAGTTCAGCCCCGTTGTTCTGCTGCAACGTCTCAGTCTACAGTCAGTTTTCACGGTTAATCTAATTTATTTCGTTAACTTTTTCCCAATCCAATTAAATGGGATCAGAATCTGCCTTTGTGATTAATGAGGCAATGAACTTTTAACACTTCCCTTTAAGCTTTTCCAAAACCGTTGCGTAATTCTCATAAACGGCCATCACATTCGCGTTTTTTGGCCTTTGAGTAGAGTTCGTCTGACTTTACTTTTATCATTCGTATCTTAATATTATCATCATTATTATTTTCTTTTCTTTTTGCCTTCGACATCCCAGATTCGTCAGGTGACACCCATTGTTTTTGTCCGTATAAATAGATACAAAAGTTCTTGTCTGACAACAATGGCCAGCTCCTGCCGCCCCTGCGACGCTCTGTGAATGCATGAGGAAGCGCCTTCTGTGCTGATTCCTCCTTGTCTCATGTTAGTATAATATACTGCCGGACTATGCTCACTCCGCCAATGGATACAATGCCGGTGCCTTGACAAATTACGTACGCAAACATGCATTAACATACTACGTGTCTCTTCCCTCCCACTCTAACACACACACACACACACACAAACACACACACACACCACACACACACATCGCACACACACACCACACACGCACACGCACACGCACACCACACACACACCCGCACACACCGATATCACGCCCGTGGCTGCCAGGGCGCCGCAGCCCCGACCCGGGAGGAGCGCCTCCTCTCCGCCGTCAGCCCCGAGCGGCCTCGCATATCTCACGGCGGAATCGGCGAGGGAGGCGAGCGGCGGGCGGCGGCCACGGGGAGAATAACAAGCGGCGCTGCTGCCCTCCAGCCCACCGAGGACAAGCGCCGGGTCTGATTGAGTGGGTCGAGCCAGAGGGAGGGCAGAGGGCCGGGTGGGTCGGAGGGGAGGTGGGCGGCGGACAGTGGGCCTGCCTGGCGGAGGCAATCGCCGTATCAGCGTTCGCCTTTCTGCTGTAATATGGATCGCGCGGCCCAGATTTCTGTGGCACGGAGCGAGGGGCGCCGGGCACGTCCTGTCCGACAGAGCGTTTGGACGAGCAACGCTAAGGCCAATAATGATATAACGTTGTGTGTGTGTGTGTGTGTGGTGTGTGTGTGGTGTGTGTGTGTGTGTGTGTGTGTGTGTGTGTGTGTGGTGTGTGTGGTGTGTGTGTGTGTGTGTGTGTGTGTGTGTGTGTGTGTGTGTGCATATGCTTATGAGTGTGCAGTATGCGTGCGTGTGCGTAAAGGCATCACAAGCACCAAGCAAGTGCACACGCGAACAAAAGCCGGCCTTGACCATTCAGACCAGAGCGACTGACGACGCATAAAGAAAACAAAATCTGTAGGTGTAAACAAAAACGTTACGAAAGAATATACATTATATATTATATATATATATATATATATATATATATATATATATATATATATATACATACATACACACACAAACACACACACACAAATGGAGCTACAGAGAATCGATGGCGAAAAAAACTTTAATATCTTTCATGGCTGTCTATCTGTCCATCTGTGTCGCTCTCGCTCTATCATCCGGCTCTCTCAGCCTCTCCCTCTTCCTCTAGCTTTCTATCCTCTTCTTCCTCTCCTTCCTATCGCTTTTTATATCAGAAATACTTTTTATCTCTACTAATGTTGATTAACCACTGAAATTAAAGAATGATTTGGTGATTTCCGCTCGCCAAGCCAATATTCTTGTGTTTGGGAACGTATGGATCAATGCAATGAAAAGAATTGAAGAAGGATAGTAGGAGGGAGAGAGAAGAGAGGGAGGGTGTGAGGGAGAGGAAAGAGGGAGAGGGAAGCGGGAAAGGAGAAAGAGAGAGAGAGAGAGAGAGAGAGAGAGAGAGAGAGAGAGAGAGAGAGAGAGAGAGAGAGAGAGAGAGAGAGAGAGAGAGAGAGAGGGAGAGAGAGAGAGAATGAAGAGAGAGAGGAGAGAAGGATGAAAAGAGAAAGAGAGAAGAGAGGAGAGAAAAGAGAGAGAGAGAAAGAGAGAGAGAGAGAGAGGAAAGAGAGAGGGAGAGAGAGAGATAGAGAGAGAGAGAGAGAGAGAGAGAGAGAGAGAGAGAGAGAGAGAGAGAAGAGAGAGAGAGAGAGAGAGAGAGAGAGAGAGAGAGGAGAGAGAGAGAGGAGAGAGAGCCGATAAACACCCCTACCCCGCCCCCCCTCGGACGGTCGTTTCTGTTAGCATCAACAGGTATGCGGTCGACCGGCCGTCATCAACAATTCTAATGCCGGCATGACAGGAATCACTTGGCCCGCTCACTACACGGGCCAGGGTGTTCTTGTGTGTGTGGAATGACGCGGGCGCCGCCGATGTTCTCTGCGACCGGTATGGGCGTGTGGCTCGGGCGGCGGGGGGCAAGGAACAGCAATGCGGCCTCACACACGGAGTTTTACTTTGGACACGACTTCGTCTGTGGCCGCGGGCGCTCCAGCTGGAGGCGTGGGTGCGGGAACGACGCTGTGATGTGTTGTTGCAGAGTGCAATGGCTCCCCGTTGCAAGGCGCGGAGGGCTGCGAAGGGGCGATGAGCGTGGCAAGGGTCGTGGTAATGAGGCCGTTTTAATGCAAAGACCTCTTTTTGCCCACCGACGGGAGGGGGGAGGGGGGAGTGGAGGGAGAGAACGGGAAGGGGAGGGGAGGCGAAGAGGAAGGAAGAGGGAAGGGAGAGAAGGCAGGGGGATGGAGGGAAAGAGGAGAGGAGGGGATAAGAAGGGAGAGGTGGAGAGAAGGAAGGCGAGAACGGGGGGTTGGAGAGGAAGTCCTCGAGGGAGTGTGGGTGGAAGGAAAGGAGGGAAAAAAGAGTGGAGGCAAGAGGAGACAGGGAAGAGAAGGGAAAGAGGGAAGGAAGGGAAACGGAGCCGGGAGTTAGGAAGGAGCAGGGGAGGAGGAAGGGCGAGGCAGGGAGGGAAGAGGGGAAGGGAGGGAAAGGGAGCCGGGAGTTAGGAAGGAGCAGGGGAGGAGGAAGGGCGAGGCAGGGAGGGAAGAGGGGGAGGAGACAAAAGGGAGAGTATCTGACGGCGGCGGTGTCGGCGAGCCGTCGTTAGCGAAGCGGAGTCGCACGCCGAGGTCAGATTCCTCCGCCGATTGCTCAGTCGGTCGGGAATGCAACTGCAATGCAACCGAAAACCGCAAGACATCGGTCATGACCGAGTGAGCCCGCCAGGAACAGGGGCGCGACCAGAGCGCGCTGCGGTGGGCGCGGGGGAGCAGGTGCGAGACCCAAGTGCTGCGGCAGATGTTTGGCCAGATTAGCACAGGTGTTCCCACTGCCCCTCCCC
>NW_020871056.1:409025-414025 GCF_003789085.1 Penaeus vannamei
TCCTTCTCACTCTCCCTTCTCTTCCCTTCTCCTCTCCCCCTCTCTCCCTCCCTCTCCTCTCCCTCCCTCTCACTCTCACCTCTCTCATCTCCCTCCCTCTCACTCTCCCTCCCTCTCACTCTCCTCCCCTCACTCTCCCTCCCTCTCACTCTCCCTCCTCTCCTCTCTCCTCAAGCCCTAGGGACAATCTCTCGCCGTCCCCGCCAGTGCGTGCGAGGCGCTCGGAGCGCCGTTCGCCCTGGCAGCGTCGGGGCGAAGCAGCAAAGTTGTTCAATCAGTGCTTCGGGAGCAGCGGAGAGGTGGCACCGCCGCAGGGTGCCAAACAGCGACACGTGGCACTGCTGCACGCTCCCGGGGGACGGTAACAGCTCGGTGATATAAAGTTTAATTATGATTAAGTTCGCCCCTCGCGGTGTCACGGAAATATATCAGAGTTCCGTGCCCCAAATTGCGGGCGACGGACAGTGAGAAATGTTCTTCGATACGCAACACGGGTCGAGGCAGAGGTTCAAAAGGAGGCCCAGAAACCGGGGCGAAAATGGGCGATCCTTAAAAGGGGCGCCACGCCAACGTGAGAAATGCATCGCCCGATTAAGTATGCGCCCGCACGCGCCCGCGCAGTCATGCACACGCCCCTCTACCTGCATGATCCCGAGGGCCACCGGGCCAAGGGCGGCGCCGGCACCTGGGCAACAGATGGATGGGTGGCGCTGTGGCGGCGCTCGGAGGACACGCGTTCCTGCATCACGGCGTCGGACGTTTCAGCGCGGGCGTGAGCGCTACTCTCCCGGCCCACTTCTCTTCCTCGCCAATTAATTCGCAATTCAAGCGGCCCTTTAACCCCCTGGCGCCGTCCCGACCCACGACCGAAGCGAGTTCTTTTATAATTACTTAACGACGCCATCATTACTCTAAACAATCTAACGATCCGTCGGTTATAAAAAGCACCCACAAGTGCTTATAAATCATGGAATAAGACCTACAATTAAAACATCCTTGACCGGCACACTTGTGTCCCTCCCGAGGTCATGCAGGACTCATGCCACTTCCTCGTGAATGCGAGGCGCCGTGTGAGTGCCATGAGTGTGACTCATTACCGTACCTGAGTCACAGGGATGCCTTGGGATGCGGTTGTGACATTTGGCTGCGGGCTCGGCGGCTGATCCCTCCGCGGCGGAGTGCTCTCGGCAGGACATTCGGGCGAGACAAAATAGGATAAAAATAAAAGAGTAAGCAAAACGACGGAAAGCGTCCCTTGCAAAGAAAGGGGAAGTTGAGAGAGCATTTCAGCACATGCTAATCTTTGTGAAGGTATGCATGCAGTCGCGAAATAGTCTGGCCGCGAATACACACTGCAACGTAATGCCGGAATTAGAATCACATAAAAATAAATGCATAATGATGCATAATGACGGAAACGAGGTAATATGACAACATGAACACGGCTAAGAGAGAAATGGATTTGTCGGAAAGGCGGAGGCGACGAAAGAGGACAAAGTTGAGGAGAAGCAGCTAAGGAAATACAGACAGGCCGTGGCGGAAAATCCTCCCTCCGCCGCGAGGCAGCGCGTCGGAACACGTGTCCGAAGACGCCATGCACGAGGCCGCCGGCGAAGAATCACACGCCGCCGCAGTTCCGCATACGCACCGCAGACGCACAGAGAGCAGACAGGCACAGGCAGAGAGAGAAAGGGAGAGGGATAGAGAGAGACAGAGAGAGAAAGAGAGACAGAGACAGAGATAGAGATAGAGATAGAGAGAGAGAGAGGGAGAGGGAGAGGGAGAGGGAGGGAGGGAGGAGGGAGGGAGGGAGGGAGGGAGGGAGAGAGAGAGGAGAGAGAGAGGAGAGAGAAGAGAGAGAGAGAGAGAGAGAGAGAGAGAGAGAGAGAGAGAGAGAGAGAGAGAGAGAAGAGAGAGAGAGAAGATTCTCGCCAGGAAAGGTAACAAGTGTTCAACACGAAACAATTAGGTGAGGATTTAGTGCACGTAGGAACCGCCAGGGGGATGCGGTCGTTTATGAACCAGTGTTTACGTCGGCGTCACCTCCGCGCGTGCGCGAGCCTCCGAGATCGCAATACTCGGCGGTGAACTAAAATTCCCGAGGAAAAAGGCAAGGATTCTGTCCGAACGCCCCTGTTGCTCAATTTACATATTAATGAGAAATATGCAGAAGCACGTGGGTCGTCGGGGAGAAAGTTGGGGGTGAAGGCACGGAGAGGCAAACGGGGAAGGGAGGGGGAGAAGGGAAGAGGAGAGAGGGGGAAGGGGAGGGGGAAGCAGAAGGCAGGAGCAGAGAGGGGAAGGGGGAAGAGGAGGGAGCAAGGGAAGGGGAACGTGTCAGGCAGCGACAGCTCGAGAAATGAGGTGCGTGGATAGCTGTGTGTGTGCGAGGGGGGGGGGGGGGGGCTGAAACAAGTCTGGCACAGAAACCTAGAGAAGGAAAGGTGTCTCTGCATGTCCACCGTTAAGCCAGGGGGAGGGGGGGGGGCGCGGAAATGTCACAATAATAGCAACAATTACATGACTAAGAGTACCGTAATAACGGTAACAATAATTATGGTAATAAAAACATGATGATGATGGCACTGATATTGATGATAATGATAATAATGATATGATAAGATAATAATGATGATAATGATGATATGATAATGATGACAATATAACAACAACAACAATAATAATAATAATGATAATAATGACTACAACACTAAAAATAATTTCTTCACAGCGTCAGAGTTTGAGAGCTACGAATAAGAGCTTCACCCAAGTTTGGCAACGAAGCAGGAAAAAATAATTACCAGTTGCGTCGGCGCGCGTCGAAGGCAGACGCTAAAAACTCGCGCCCGTCAGAAGGCGGTCGTCGCAGGCGGTGCGATCACGCCCTCGGACTCGGGCCTTTGGGTCTACTTCAGCTTTGGAAATTAGGTATGTGTGTGGAGAGAGAGAGGGAGGGAGGAGGAGAGAGAGAGAGAGAGAGAGAGAGAGAGAGAGAGAGAGAGAGAGAGAGAGAGAGAGAGAGAGAGAGAGAGAGAGAGAGAGAGAGAGAGAGAGAAGAGAGAGAGAGAGAGAGAGAGAGAGAGAGAGAGAGAGAGAGACTGACTGATATATATCTTTTACTTTTTCATGAATTCCATTTTTATCTTTACGATTATTCCTAGTATTTTCACTTTGTTTTAAGAAAATCCCTTTGACAGCAACTAAACAAAGAGTCAAACACCGTAGGAAATAAAATAAACGTGCCCATTCACGCCACAAATAAAGCCCCCCCCCCTCCCGCCGGCCAGTCTCACTCGGGTCGTAAAGGCGCGATTTCGACGCAAAAAAACCTCGGCAAAAAATCCTTTGGCCGCGCTTCCCTTTCCTTCCCTTCCCGTCGCCCCGTTCCCCAAATGCCTCTGATGCCATGCTACTTTTACGTCCCTCGCAACGGCGCGCGGAGTCCTGCAAGAGACCTTTTTCACACTTTTTTCCCCTGTGCAACTGAATAAGAAACTCGCATCCGCTACCTGCTTCTATTCCCCGATCTACGCCCAATACCTGCAACAGTTGCGAGCAATTACGAATTACATTCGCGCGCGTCCCACACTGTAATCAAGTCAATTTAGTAAACAATAAACTCATCGCTCGGGAATATTGCCATCTGGCTCTGTCGAAAATTACCGATGGACAATTAAGTTCATGTAATTACATGACATACACATTACATATATACTGTCCTAAAATTCATGTGATTCCATAACACCAGCAGGACCCGCAGAAGGGCCTTCGTCTCGCAGGAGAACCTCGAATCCACCGACGAAAATGCCAGCGAAGGGCGTGTGGGGACGCGAGGCGATAAGGGGGCCGGGCGGCGGGCGCGGTAGCTCGCTCCTTGGCATGGGCGTCGGCAGCGTCGCGGCCGAGACACGCTGAGTGAAAGTGAAACGAGGCGCCGCTGCTCTCACGGCCTCACGTAGGCCGCTGTCACAGACGTACGGACACCAATAGGCCTAAGCAGAGACGATGAATTAATGAGAAGAGCGCGCACAATGGGCGGCGGCGTCCGACGGGCGGGGAGCAGAAGCGATTCATCCGCCGCGAAAAGCTGCTCGTCAGCAGGACTTTCACCCGCCGAGGCCGAGCATGACGGACGTCACTCTCGCCTGTCGCTCGTCTGTCACCGGCCGGCCAGCGTCCGCCCCCGTTGCGCCATCCGATTCGCGCCATCTTTCACTCCCTGGAACCATCTGGCAGACTGGCCTCTCTCTTTCTCGGCCATTCCATCGGTGCTTCTCCTTGCGGTTGCTCTGGGCTCATTTTCACACTTTTCCCTCAACACCACCTGAGCTCAGGCTCCCTCGCACCACCTGACCCAACCTCGCTCCCAGCAAACCACCGATCCGGTCACGTGGCCCTTCCGCGCCCACGGCCCGGCCACCTGTCCAAACCCATTCGCCACGCCCACTCCGCAATAACAAACGGCTCTCGGAGAAAACAAGATGGCTCGGAATGATTGTTCCAAAGGACAGAGACGAATCAAATCGGATCCTATCTTGGCAAATTAGCGCGTAACTCACAGACCTTTATTCGAAATGTAACAGCTCTCTCTCTCTCTCTCTCTCTCTCTCTCTCTCTCTCTCTCTCTCTCTCCTCTTCTCTCTCTCTCTCTCTCTCTCTCTATATATATATATATATATATATATATATATATATATATATATAACCCTCACTTTCTCTTTCTCTAGCCCCCTCTCTTTCCTCTCTCTCTCTCTCTCTCTCTCTCTCCGCCTCTCCTCTCTTTCCTTCTTCTTCTGCCTTCCTCTTCCTCTTCCTCCTCTCCCCTCTCCCCCTCCTCCTTCCATCTTCCACCTCCCTCCTGCTCCTCATCCCTCTCCTTCTTCCTCCTCCTCTTTCCTCACCTCTCCCTCCTCCTCTTCCCTCTCTCTGATTCCCCCTCTCCTTCTTTCTCCTCCCTCCCTCTCCTCCCTGCTTCCCTCCCTCTCCTCCTCTCCTCCTCT
>NW_020871056.1:419025-424025 GCF_003789085.1 Penaeus vannamei
GAGAGAGAGAGACACACACACACACACACACACACACACACACACACACACACACACACACACACACACACACACACACACACACACACACACACACACACACACAACACACACACACACACACACACACACACACACACACACACACACACACACACACACACACACACACACACACACACTTGACCTCTGCAGGATGTCCAACTGGCGGTCCAAGGTCGGCCGCACGTGCGAGCAGGCTGCTGTGGCGCCGCACACGACGCACGAAAAAGGGGCCTCGCAGCGATGCCTAAAAAGGACTCAGGATCAAGTCGGACTTACCACTTAATTTCCGAGGCATTTTGCTGTAGCGAGGAGGCGGAGAGCGCCGCGTCGCCGCAGCAAGCAGTCCCCACTCGCAGGCCAAACGTTGACTTGAGCGCTGTGATCTCGATGCTGTGGCCAGGTGCTCTCTCGCTCGGTCGCGAGGACTTCTCTCGGGAATTCTACGTGTGCAGCCGTGGCATCTCCGCGCCCTTCTTGAGAGACGAGAGCGTGACAGCGAGCACGAGCGTTCAAAGAGGCGCTTCAGGAGCGGCGACAGAGGTGCTCCTCACCTCACGCCACGCGCTGTCATCGCCGCCCAGCGACGACTCCAGCCCTGTCTCTCACACTCACTGATGGATTCGAAGAACTGACCACTCCTAACTTATTTTTTCTTCCCAAAGCAAAAAATCGGAATAAAAGTAAGAGATTTCGTCAGCCTTCCGCTCTAGCGTGCGAGGCCTTTGGTAAACAAAATGCGAAACGCGTTGTATTTCCTTATTCCTCAATCTAAACTTCTTGCAACTTTGCAGACTAGTAATCTGCAACAATCCGACTTGTGTGGCAAGTTTATCAAAAGCTGTATCCTCTCTGAACGAGTGCGCTAACTTAGCAAAGGGAACACATACAGAAGGCAACACCCTTCCCGTCTCACATCCCGACACATACTGATGGTGCCGACACTCAGTTATACTGGGCGGACCCATTCTGCTTAGGGGGGAGAACACTCAACAGGTGGATAAGAAGTTGTTAGAACATCAACACATCACACACACATTAGTTGATTACCACACCATTACATAATAGCCCCGTTTAGGCTTGCTTATGATTTGTAGTATTATGTGCCATTAGCTGGCACCTCCTTAGGCATAATGGTGATTGACACAAAGTGATCGCAGCGCACCACGTGATTCATTCTGCTTTGAAACATTGTGCATATAAAGAATACATATGCATGTACACACGCATACATTCTCTCTCTCTCTCGTCTCTCATTCTCTCTCTCTCTCTCTCTCTCTCTCTCTCTCTCTCTCTTCTCTCTCTCTCTCTCTCTCTCTCTCTCTCTCTCTCCTCCCTCTCTCGTCTCTCTCTCTCTCCTCTCTCTCCTCCCTCCTCCCTCCCTCCCTCCTCTCCCCTCCCTCCTCCCTCCCTCTCCTCTCATCTCCTCCTCCTCTCTCCTCTCTCTCTCTCTCTCTCTCTCTCGTCTCTCTCCTCTCTCTCTCTCTCTCCCTCTCCTCCTCCTCTCTCCCTCTCTCCTCTCTCCCTCTCTCCCTCTCCCCTCCTCCTCCTCCTCCCCTCCCTCCCTCCTCTCTCTCTCTCTCTCTCTCTCTCTCTCCTCTCTCTCTCTCTCTCTCTCTCTCTCTCTCCTTCTCTCATCCTCTCATCTCTCTCTCTCTCTCCTCTCTCTCTCTCGTCTCTCTTCTCTCTCTCCTCTCTCATCCTCTCCTCTCCTCTCCCTCTCCCTCTCCCTCCCTCTCTCTCTCTCCTCTCCTCTCTCTCTCCTCTCTTCCCTCTCTTCTCTCTCTCCTCTTCTCCTCTCCTTCTCTCTCCTCTCTCCTTCCTCCTCCTCCCTCCTCCCTCCTCCTCCTCACCTCCTCCCCTCCCTCCTCCCTCTCTGTCTCCCCTCCCTCCCCTCCTCTCTCCTCTCCTCCCTCCCCCTCTCCTCCCTCTCCTCCTCCCTCTCCTCCCTTCCTCCTTCCCTCTCTCTCTCTTCTCTCTCTCTCTCCCTCCCTCTCCCCTCCTCTCTCTCTCTTCCTCCTCTCTCTCTTCCCTCCCTCTCTCTCTCTCCTCCCTCCCCTTTCTCTCTCCCTCCCCTCCTCTCCTCCCTCCCTCCTCCCTCTCTCTCCTCCCCTCCCTCCATCCTCTCTCTCTCTCCCTCCCTCTCCTCCCTCCCTCCTCTCTCTCTCCTCCTTCTCTCCTCTCCCTCCCTCTCCTCCTTCCCCTCTCCTCTCTCTCTCTCTTCTCCTCCCCTCTGTCCTCCATCCCGTCCCCTCCTCTCTCCCTCATCTCTCTCCTCCCTCCTCTCTTCTTCTCCTCCTCTTTCTCTCTCTCTTCTCCCTCCCTCCCTCCCTCCTCCCCCTCCTTCCCCTCCCCCTCTCTCCCTCTACTCTCTCCCTCTCCCTCCTTCTCTCCTTCTCTCTTCTCCTCTCCCCTCTCTCTCTCCTCCTATCTCTCTTTCTTCCTCTCCCTCCCTCTGCCTCTTCTATCTCTCTTCCTCCCTCCCTCCTAATCTCTTCCTCCCCTCTATCTCTTCTCCCTCCTCTCTCCCTCTTTTCCTCTCCCTCCCCCCCCCTCTCCTTCCGTCTTCTCCCCTCTCCCCTCCCCCTTTCCTCCCTCTCCCTCCCCTCTGTCTTTCTCTCCCTCTCCTCCCCCTGTCTTCCTCCCTCTCCCCTCCCCCTCTCCTCCCCCCTTTCTCCCTCTCTCTCCCCTCCCCCTTTCTCTTCATCCCCCCTCTCTCTCTCTCTCCCTCTCTTCTCTCCTCTCCTTCCTCTCCCCTCCCTCCCCCTCCCCCCTCCCCTCTCTTCTCTCCTCCCCTCTCCTCCCTCCCTCTCCTCTCCCTCCCTCTCCTCCCTCCTCCCTCCTCTCTCCTCCCTTCCCCCTCCCCTTTCTCTCTCCCCTCCCCTCTCCACTTTCTCTCTCTCAGTCTCTCTCCCTTCTCTCTTCCTTTCTCTCTTCCTTCTCTTTCCTCATTCTCCTCTCTACTTCTCTCTCTCTTTCTTTTTCTTTCTCTCCTTTTCTCTCTTCTTTCTCCTCTCTTCCTTTTCTCTCTCTCTCCTCCTCTCTCTCTCCTCTTTCTCTCTCTTCCTCTCTCATCCTCTCTCTCTCTCTTCCCCTCTCCTTTTCTTTTCTCCCTCTTTCTCCTCTCTCTCTCCTCCATCTCTCTTTCTCTCTTTTCTTCTTTATTATTTTTTCTTTCTTTGTGTGCGTGTGGCGTGCGTGCGCGTGCGTGCGTGTTGTATGTGTGTGTGTGTGTGTGTGTGTGTGTGTGTGTGTGTGTGTGTGTGTGTGTGTGTGTGTGTGTGTGTTGTGTGTGTGTGTGTGTGTGTCGCGAAATGGGCGATTATAAATGTGTATATTTTTATAAAAATGATAATTCAACATCTCCCGCGTCAGATTCCCCTCCACGACACCCCCCCCTCCACCCACACATCGATCGCTTCGAATCTTTCTTTGAGACTCAATAAGGCGTTGAGTCTCCCTTCCTCCGAATCTCCCCGTCGAGACAGACGCCGTCGCAATCACCACACGATCCCCTGTGGCTCGCCTTGACCAAAGAAACAGCAGCGAGGACGTCTTATCTAAAAGGAAGAGAGATAATTATCTGTTTTATGAGGGATTTATTGGCCCTTTCTCACGGGTCCAGGGAAGCTGCGGCGTGGCGGCGTGGCCCTCTCCTCGCCTCGACGTGGGAAGACGGAGCCACACACTCGCGCGAACAGTCGGCTGAACACTTGTTTCGTGCACCGATGAACAGGGTAAGGAAGTGTGGCTTATCCTTCGGCCGTTGTTGTCCCGACATGAACTCTGGGCGGCGGTAAGTCCAGGGTTGACAAGGCGACACCGAGAGCCCTGCAGGGAACGGTGGCACCGAGTGGCAGAGGCTGGCGCAGGGGAGATGGTCAGAGCAGGGCGGCGGCGGCAGGGTATACGGGAGGCAAACAATCCTCCAGAGGCAGATGAGAGTGTGATGAAACGACTCGACACAGATACAAGACCACACGAAGGGGCCGTGGAAGGGGCGGCGGAGGCGAACCCACACGAGGGGAGTGCGGCAGGGGCGGCGGAGGCGAACCCACACGAAGGGAGCGCGGCAGGGGCAGCGGAGGCGAACCCTACACTAGGGAAGGAGAGGAGCGTGGGAGCGAGAAGGCGTCTACGCAGCGGCGGCCTGTCAATAGGCCCTGAAGAAGACACGAGGCTCCTGGAAAGGAGGGGTGGGGCCGCATACGGCGGGTGATCTCTGTGTCATGAATCCTGGAGCGCGCGTGCACACACAACACACACACACACACACACACACACACACACACACACACACACACACACACACACACACACACACACACACCACACACAACACATATATATATATAATATATATATATATATATATATATATATATATATATATTATATATATATATATATTATCATAAACAGTAAAGGTAGCTAGACAGCGCGGATGGCTGAAATGAAATACACATAAAGAAGTGTTCTAACACCCTTTAGGATTTTTGTTTGATGCTGTAGTGATACCTCCTGTGCACACACACACAATTAATGAGTGATAGCCTAGAGAAAGAGCGCCGAAAGGAGCGCCAGGTTTTCATTAAGCAGCTCAAGCAAGTCAGGCGCAGAGCGCGGACGCCGCCGTCGTCCAGCACGTGCGCCGCCAGCTGCTGCGGCGCTGCCTCGACGCGTGTAGAAGACACGTGCACCAAGAGCACGTGAACGGCGCAAGGCTGGACAGATGCCCCCCCCCCCCACTGTGAATAGAAGGGGTGGGTGAGGACGAAAAGGGGGAGAACCGGTGCAGTCAACAAGGTGACACTGGATATGCAGCGAAGAACAGACCCTTTTTGTGTCGATGAGCTGCGGGCATGGGAAGCGCCGCACCTGCCGCAGGAGGCGAGCAAGTGATGCAAACAGGAGCGGCGGGGCGTGTCCGTCGGCGGAGGGGAGGGGGGAAGGAGGGA
>NW_020871056.1:431525-441525 GCF_003789085.1 Penaeus vannamei
GAGGCGAGGGAGGAGGATGGAGGAGGAGGAGAGACGAGGAAAGGGAAGGAGGAGGGAGGGACGGAGGGGAGGAGAGGAGGACGAGGGGAGGGGTGGAGGAAGGAGGAAAGAATGGAAGAGGAAGACGAGGGCGAGGGAAGATGGAGGAGGAGGGCGAGGCGAAGGTGGAGGAGGAGGGAGAGGGGGAGGTGGAGGAGGGCGAGGGGAGGTGGAGGAGTAGGGGCGAGGAATGGAAAAGGTGGAGGGGGGGGTGGGAAGGTGGAGGGAGGAGACGAGAGAAGGAGAAGGAAGGTAAAATGAGGGATGGAGAAGAAAAGGTAATGTAAAAGAGGAGGATACGTTGAGGACGAGGGAACAAGAGGAGGAGGAGGAGGAGAACGAGTAGTAGCAGTAATAGTAGGAGGGAGACGGAGTAGAGAGAGAGAGAGCGAGGAGATGAAGATGCTGAAGAAGGTGGAGAAGGAAGAAGAGGAAACCGCACGAGAAGAGACCTTCGCTGACGTGGGAGTATTTTGAAATCGGCGAGGATTAATCCGGTGAAATCCTAGTAATCGCGTCGCCAGGGGATTTAATAAGGAAACCCCGATTACCTTTTTCAAGAGCGGATCATATTACAGGGTTGGCCTCGAGGCTGCGAGGGGAAGGGGGGGGGTAGGGAGGAGATTAAAGAAAAGAGGAAAGAGAGAGTTGGAGAGGGAAGGAGAGAGATAGATAGAGAGGGAAGGAAGGAGGGAAGGAGGGAAGGAGGGAAAGAGGCAGGGAGGGGGGAGAGAGAGAGAGAGAGAGAGAGAGAGAGAGAGAGAGAGAGAGAGAGAGAGAGAGAGAGAGAGAGAAGAGAGAGAGAGAGAGAAGAGAGAGATGAGAATCAATCCCAGGAATGAAAGAAGGGAAATCAAGAGAACCGAAAGTAACTCAAAAATGCTGTCCGATAGAACCAGGGAAAATAAAAAGGAAATACGAACTTCAAACTTAATTCAAATCCGTATCTGAACTATTTCGTTATTCAAGGCATTTAGCGCGGATAATATAGGCATTATTTGACAATACAATTTATCATTACCATTATCTTTCAAATAATATCGAAATTTTCTTATCCTTTTCCGTATCATCATTATTTTTATTTATACTGTCATTGTTTAAGTTATCAAAATCATTTTTGATATCAACAACAGTATCACTATCTATTATACGCTGGATATGACATCTATTTCAGTATGATGAACTTTTCTTTCGATTTTTTCTCATGTTCTAAAATGATTGTTTTATCCCGCGTGTGGCCAAAACTGTCAGAGTTCAGCGTTGTAGTAGCAGCAGTTGGCCAAAAGGTTTGTGCTACGAAGAGACTGCGAGTGATTCCTTTCCTTTATTCATTAATTTCTTTATTCATTGACTGACACTGTTTTTATCGTTTCGTTTTCCGAGGCCGAACGGAGCGTGTGGCTGAGGCGAGCGACAAAGGCCTATTGTTTGAAGCCGGATCTGGAACTGAATGATGAATCGCCAAGGCTGCCTTAAGAGTGCAGAGGCTATGGGAATTGGGTTTTAATGGCTTCGTTGTGATCGGGTGAGCTGCGATGTCTGAGAGGAAAAGTTTGCAAATTGTGAAAGACCGAGAGCTTTGCATCAAATAACAGTCTGTGTGAGAGAGTCTCGAGGAGTTGTAGTGATTATAATGAGATAAATGTTGAGAGGAACTGAGACGTAAAATGAAACCATGTGTAGCACGGTCTAGTGATGGTGATTACTACCGTCTTTAAACAATGACTCTTCTCTTATTTGAGGCCTAGACAAGGAAAGATATTAATGAAGGAAAGGAATAAGTAAAGCTCAACTGGAACATTGCGAATACCTCGCAGCACACGCATTTAAAACTACCCTCACATTCACACAAATAAACAGACCTGCACAAAACAAACTCACACAAAATAGATACCATAGATACTAAACTCAAGTACCGAGAACAAAGAAAACCATTCGTTCTCCATGCTCATCTGTTTCCTCTTTCTTCGAGAACAAAAGCATTGTTCATGCAATCTGCTAGACGGTCTCACAGCACTCTGTGGCAGTGGCTTATCGAAAGTGACGGTTGTTATCAGCAGTAAACATTAATCTAGCGATAAGGATAAGGTCGATGAGAAGACCGTCGAGGGAATCGATCCACAACGCAGCCTCTGCCGATTGGTTTGTTTACCTCCTTTCCTGGCCTCGTCCGCGGCGGGGATGGGCGAGGTGAGCGCGGCGCGGGTGCAATCAGTGCCTGTTGTGGCGGTCGTCCTGAATGGGTGATTTTCAGTACTAATCTATGGCCAATTTTAGCTTCTACACTGATCGAGAGAGAGAAAGGGAGGGAGAGAGATAAATAGATAGCTAAATAGATATATATATATATAGGATAGAGA
The DNA here is from genome assembly GCF_003789085.1 of Penaeus vannamei. Lineage (NCBI taxonomy): Eukaryota > Metazoa > Arthropoda > Malacostraca > Decapoda > Penaeidae > Penaeus > Penaeus vannamei. The sequence continues at coordinate 433,925 of NW_020871056.1, forward strand.
GAGGGGGAGAGAGAGGGGGGAGAGGAGAGAGGGAGAGAGGGAGAGGGAGAGAGAGAGGGAGGGAGAGAGAGAGGGAGAGAGAGGAAGGAGGGAGGAGGGATGGAGGGATGAGAGGAGAAGAGGGGGAGGGGAGGAGGAGAGGGAGAGAGGGAGAGAAGGGAGAGAGAGGAGAGAGAGAGAGAGAGAGAGAGAGAGAGAGAGAGAGAGAGAGAGAGAGAGAAGAGGAGAGAGAGAGAAGAGGAGAGAGAGGAGGGGGGGAGGGAGGGAGGGAGGGGGGAGGGAGGGAGGGGAGGGGGATGGAGGGAAGGGAGGGAAGGAGAGGGAGGGGAGGGAAGAGAGAGAGAGGGAGAGAGAGAGAGAAGGAGGAGAGAGAAGAGAGAGAGAGGAGAGAGAAGAGAGAGGGAGGGAGGGAGAGGGAGAGAGAGAGAAGAGAGAGAGAGAGATGAGACAAGAGGAGAGAGACCAGAGAGGTGAGAGAAGGAGAGGAGAGAGAGAGGAGTAGGGTGAAAGCCTGTGGCCCGCGCTTTCGGAATACCATAGTCCCTGGCAGCTCGTGTGTCACGGCGGCATTATAAGGGGTAATACGATCCCACAGCGAGACAGAAATGAGCCTGTCCGCAGCAACAAGAGAGGGATTTGGGCGCGATTTAGCTGCGCGCACACACACACACAACATAATGCACACACACAACAGACTCACATACACACACACAACACACCATACACACAAGCACACACACACAGAAACACACAACACACACTCCACACAACAACACACCATACACACAGCACGCCACATTACACGCACACACACTCAGACACAGACACACACACACATTAATACACACACTCAGCACACACTCCACAAACACGACACCGCACGACGGCACACTCACACACTCAACACAACAGTCACCACAACAGGAACACACACCAGAACACAACAGCGCATCACAAACACACAGACACACACATGGTTAAGCAAGCCTTAATACTGCAGCAAAACATGCATGCAGTCCAATCTGAATCACACACACGTGCAATGAATGTAAGCAAATGCAATGTGTCAATCTAGTCCCATCGCGTGAATGAAAATGGAAAATGTTGGAATCCTAACTTTAATTTGTGAGTCATGCAGCAACCTGACTGGCGGATATCAACAACTCACAACTGAAAATCCAAAGGCAGGTAATAAAATCATAATCAACATCGACCTAATAATGATGAAAATAATAATAATAGGGATAATGATGATTATGATGATAAAAAATAAGTAACGATACAACAACAATAGCAAAAACAAGTGATAATAACAATAATAATAATAAAAGTAAGAATAATAGATGGATGCATAATGGTATAATAATAACAGCAATAATAATGATATTTCTATTAACATTCATAACAATAATAATAAATAAGAATAAGAGTAATGGTGATATCAGTGATAACAATATCAACAATAAAAACTATGATAACAAAATGTTAATAAAATAATGACAAGCACTACTACAACAAGAAGTAGTAATACTAAAACAAACAAGAACAATAGGCCAGCAAAATATGAATACACATAAAACGGCATGCGTATGTTTGTGTGCAGCTTATCCACATAAGGCCTATATAAGTACTTATATAGACCTTGTATCCACACAGGAATACCAGGGCCCCGCTTCGCTTTCCCCCTGGATGAGAAAGAGGCCCGGGACACCCCAGAATAACAGCTTTTCTCGCGATGATGTTCAGCTTAAGGTACGGCCAGACTACCCATGAATTTCATTGGAATCCAGCGATTTTCTGTGGGCTGGAACCAACCCACCCATCTGTGGTATTCACACTGCGAAGAGAACCATCGCCTCTGTCCAGAGGAATCACGGCATCAAAACAAATCGCAGAAACTCGCTCTGGATCCCGTAATCTTCTCCCTAGCTCTTGCTACTCTTTCATGTTTCCGGAGTTATAGAGAATATAAGAAGAGCAAGAGAAGCAAGAAAAGAATCTGGGTGTGTAAATCGCTTCAGAATTCCACATTTCGAATATTCACGGGATCTGCGGTTTGAAGCTGAAGTTGGTGGCTACGCATTTGTTTATATTCGTCAGTCAAATCAATTTATTTGTATTTATGCTTTGAAATGAAAATATATGCATACCATGCATACTATAGATTTGAAATATATAATAATACTTATGCTTTGAAATGAAAATATATGCATACCATGCATACTATAGATTTGAAATATATAATAATATTTATGCTTTGAAATGAAAATATATGCAAACTATGCATACTATAGATTTTCCACTCGCTCATCGATGGACGAGTGGGTATCCATCGCATCGAACGTGTGAGCGAAAGGCCAGTGGATTGAGTCCATCGATGGGCAAATTCCATTAGAAATCGCTGGATTTCATGAATCTATGGGGTAGTCTGACCGTACCTTTAGTGACGGGAAATGTCCAAAGGGCCAAAAAGGAGAATAAGCAGAATGCAAATGGAAGATGTTCGACAGCGCTTTCCGACGCATTTGGACACATCTTTCCACGGAACGTACCTCCTTCTGGCGGCAGGAAGCTGTGTCGAAAGGCAAGTCTACATTGTAACAAAAATTGGCCAGAAAAGAGACGTCTATCAAAGGGGCGTTGACAAAGCAGCTCCATTTCCACAAACTCAATGTGCATTTAAGCGTGAGTATTTTCAGTTCTTGACATACCATCAAAATGACCTCCAGCCTCATCATCAGAGGTCAAACTAGACCGACAACACCAGGGAAATCTGACACTTGATTCCACATGAACAGGATGGCAGATGTGCAAGTTTTGCAAAATTTACAGTTGTAGAAGGATTCTGTTTGTCATTTTTACGTCTCTAGATCACATGGAAATCATATCTACATAATCAGTAACATGAAAGAAATACATTCTTGTGGGCCAAATTCGCTTATGCAGCAGGCTAACGATTACAGAAGTGGTTCTCCAACTGTGTGTCGGGACAAACACGTCGCGTGCGCCCTCCAAGCGGTCACCCAATATTTTGCGTATTTCTCGCCCATGAAGTCACTACCTTTTAAGTCGGAGACAATGGAAAGCGAGAAAAAAATTAACAACCTAGATTTCCCATCAATTGGAGATTTTTTGTTTTCTTATAGAGTAACTTAATGTTGTTTTTTTTTTCTCGCGAATATTCGATTTGTACATGCGTAAAATAATTATATTTGTAAATTAATAGTGAGGAGTTGGTAGGAGCCTAGCATACACCTATAGTGTGCAAAGGCTAGGTACCACTGGATTAGAGCATATACGGTCTCTATTCGACTGACTTCTTCGATCCCACATAAGCTTAGTTAAATTGAGTAGAATCTTCGGTACCTTGGCCCTCTGCGTACTTTGATCCCTAATAAAAATCCCACTTTCAGTGTCCCCAGAGCTGTTTTGTCCACGAGAGAGGCTGCGGCACCTTGGTCAGTGCTCTCTGGTCCCAAAGTCAGCGCCTCAGTGCCATTCCCAAGCCAGCTAAGGCGACCATAGGAAAGGCCTCCCTCGGCCACCTACCTTGAGCGTCGTGTCGCGCCACCAGCGAGTTCGGGAAGGAGCCCGTGCGCGCGCTGCTCGACCCGTCGAAGATGAGGCCGCGGCTCCGTCCGTCCGCGTCCTCTCCGAGCACCTGCGGGAGACGGCACTGAAGGCGGGAATGCGGATGCGTACATGCGCATATAAATACATCATACAAACATACATACCTGTAAATACTTATATATAATCATACATACAATCATACATAAACACATGCACTTGTTTCTTTGCTTGTTTGTATGCACACGCATATGTATATGCACAGGTAGAGTATATGCATATGTACACGTGTGGAAGTATGTGTGTGTGTGTGTGTGAACAGACACACATAAGTTTTTTGCATTAAATATATAGCTGACCATCCACCTACTCCAGTTAATTTACTAGGCAATTACATATCGTTTTCTACTCACTACACCTGATTTCCAGGCGTCATAATTACACCCAAATTATCCGTATCATTACCTAGGCAATCCTTTATATTGCTCACCTTGCCTGATAATTACTTTAGTCTCGATCATCAAATCTGTATATTTCACAATCCATCCCTCTGCATCTAAATGCTCAACCTGCCAACAGATACTCTAACGCTCTTTCGAAACGCCTGCACTGCCTCGGGTCAGCGAATAAAGGAATAGCTCAGTCTCCCTCAAAAACGTTATGCATGGAATGACGTCTTCGCTGGACTGCTGGCAAGACCTGACTGTACAATATTTCTGCAGAAGAAAATCATGGGATGGCTCTCCTTTTGTTATGTAATATATGCGTTGGAATGCTATAGAAAGAAAAATATAAACATCAATACACACACTTACAGATATACATATATACACACAGATACGTACATATAATATATATATATATATATATATATATATATATATATATATATATATATATATATATATATATATATAGCATGTATGTATGTATGTATGTATATATACACACACACGTGCGTGCGCTTACGAGCAAAGGAGGTCGTAAACCCAGTGCAGCTGGTCTTACCGCAGCGCCTCGCGGCCAACACAGGGGGCAGCGCCGGCGTCGGCCTCCCGCCAATCGCGCGGCGCCGGCGAGCGGGTCGAGGCCTTCGCGCGATCTACGCTCTTCGACCGAAAGCTGAACGTCTTCAAGAGAAGACTGCGCGAGGTCTTTCGGGCCGAGGCGCGCTCCTGCTGCTGCGCCGTCGCCCGCGCACACCCGCACTCACATCGCCCCGGGTCCCCGCCTCTGGGCTTCGTGTCGGAGGAGCCGAGGTTCAAGCCCTCCGGGGGATGGTGCCGACCTGCGCCCTGGGGAAAGAGTACGTCCTTGTGCAGCTCCAGCCGGTCTGGCCGACGCCTCCGGAAGTTATATTTGTTGAAGCGCAGCTGCGAGACCGGAGGGATGTCCCCGACGAGGGCCAAAGCCTCCTGCTCCCCCGGGTCCGCCGAGAGGGCCCGAGAGACGCCACTCCGCTCCGGCTTGAGGCTCGCCGAGCTCATCCAGCGAGGGCTCCTGCTGCCCTCCCGCGGTGGCGACGCGACCCGCTGGTAAGTCTTGGCGCCGCAGCTCCGCGACCTGGGCAGGCGGTAGCCGGGCCGGACAGTGACGGCGGGATGGTCGTCCGCGTCGTCCCCAGCAGGACCCCCTGCGGCGGCTCTTGTGCTCCTTCTGGAAAGTCGCTGCGACTGCTGGGCTGTGCTCCTGCTGGCCCGCTCGCCTCTTCGTTCGCTGAAATCCATCGCCTGACGTCGCTGCTCGGCCCTACGGGGGGTGGCGAGCGATCCGTGCAAATGGGCGAGCGCCCGCCCTTCCCACTCGGCGGCGTCGGGACACACGTCGGCGCCTTCGAGGCCGAAGCAGTTCAGAGACTCGTCCGACCTGGACGCATAGAGGCCGACGTTGCACAGGTCCAGCTCCTCCAAGTATACCCGCTTCACCCTGGAGAGCTCGTCGGAGGACCTACTGATCCTGGAGAGGAGCCTCTTCTGCTCCCAGAATCCTAGCTCGCAGTGGCCGGGCGAGGAGTCCTCCAGGACCTCGGCGGACTTCGAGACCCCATTCTTCTTCTTCTTCAAAGTCCTCTTCTTCTTCTTCTTCTCAGCGGCGCATGAGGCGCACCGCCCGTTAATATCTGCCCGAGGCGGAGCGGCAGCCGCGGCGTGATGGCGATCACGTAGTGTCGAGAAGGGCGTCAGGGGCGCAGGAGAAGCTGCCCCTCGCCTCCTCGTGCGCGGCGAGCGGGGCGGCAGCGAACGGGACGTCCGAGTGTCGCGGCTCAGTCTGCTCTGAAGGAGGCCTTCCTCCGAGGTCAGCGCGACGTCGTAGGGCGAGAGGAAGGACCCCCAGATGGAGTTCCTTCTGCGGCTTTTCCTGAGGGTGTCGAAGTTGACCCAGAAGGACTGCGTTTGGCAAGCCATTTTCCGAAGGTGATCTGCTTGTTTAGTCTTGCGATGAGGTGGTCATTTCAACGCTCACAGTCTTACAGACCAACGCTTAACAAGAAGCAGTTCGTTCGAACACATTTTTTGTTTCATTACATTTAATAAAAACGAACTTTTCATCGAAAATGCTTTATCTTCGAAATTCGTCACCATAAATAGAACAAGACGTCACAACGTCTTCACCTCAAACAACAAATCACTTATTTCACAACAACATTCTCATCAAATCACACACATTCTGATGATGATAATAATATATGTAAGACAACGCACTAAACCCTTCACTTTTCACGAGTCCCGCAGGCTCTCGAAGCGTGACGAGTTCCTTTTGTACCGAAGCCGAACCCCGCACGAAGCGCTTCGACCTCACAAGCGCTCACCTGAACTGGCCTCAAGCCGCTCCCGATCAGCGTAACCCTCTCCCGCCTTATCTTATCCGCGCTTACAACGTCCTTATCACTCTGACTGTAATTCGATAACATGCGGTCGGGATTTTGTAAAGGGTTAGATTGAAATCCGTTAGAGACACATGATGGCTCGTTCTCCTTAAAATGGCGAGTCAGATTCTTTAAATCGGGTTCCGTCTTTACACTCTACTCTGTTTACGTACGGTATTTGGAAACGCTTTCGCCCTTTTCGCCCGATCTTAACAAAAGCAACATAAAGTCACTCCGTTCGCATTTGGGCGACTGGAATCTATTAGAGACACATGATGGCTCGTTCTTCGGGAAATGGCGAGTCAAATTCTGTAAATTGGGTTTCACATTTACGCTCTCCTTTGTCTACATAAAAGGCAGCGAAGTGCTTAAACCCATTTCTCTTTTATCTTAACTAAAGCAACATCAAGTCATTCTATTCGCAATTGGGCGACAGAGATACTTGACTGGTTATCCAGTCCTCTTATTCTGCGCAATTTGCACCTGGGTGACGTCCACGACAGATATAAGAACTACAACACAACGGCTTGGCTTGGTTAATCATTTTGCAGCCAGGGGTTTCTTTCCTACACTGATGGCGGGGATCAAACAGAGGATTAGGAACATTTTCAGAAGTCTTGAAAAGTTTTACCTATTTCTCTCTTTCTCTCTCTCTCTCCTTACCTCTTTTGCTCCCTCCCCCTCTCTCGCTCGCTCCTCCCCCCCCACCCCTCTCTCTTTCTCCCTCCTCTCTCCCTTTCTGCCCCCCCTCTCTCTCCTCCTTCCCCCGCTCTCTCCCTCTTCCCCCTCCCCTTTTCTCCCTCTTCCTCCTCCCTTTCTCTTTTCTCTCCTCCTTCCCCCTCTCTCTCCTTTTCCCCTCACCTCTCTCCTCTCTCCCCGCTCTCCTCGCTTTATTCTCCCCCTCTCTCACATCTCCCCTTTTCTCTATCTCCTCCCCCACTCTCTCTTCTCCCTCTTCCATACCGTCTTCCCCCAATTCTCTCTCTTCTCTCGGTTCGGAACCGAGATAGATGAGGACTCTCCCAAAGTCCTACTCTCACATGCTCTCGCTCTCTCTCCCGTAGGGAGGGCCATCTAACTCCCATGGATCGTCATCCTCGTCTCATTAGCTCATCCTGCTCGCCCAACTCTTCCGGCCATAAGTCCCGTCGACGACTCCGTCTCT
>NW_020871056.1:446525-449025 GCF_003789085.1 Penaeus vannamei
ACTAATACTAATACTACTAATACTAATGATAATGATAATGAAATGATAATGGATGATGATGAATAATAATAATAATAATAATAATATAATAATAATATAATAATAATAATAATAATAAAAATAAAATAATAAAATAATAACAGCAATAATACCAAAACAACTAAATAATTACGAGAATAGTAATAGTAATAATCATAATTACAATAACATTACCACTACTACTACTAATAGTAATAATGATAGTAATATAATATAATATTTTAATGATAATAATAACATAATAATAACAATAACAATAATAAATAACAATATAACAACAGTGCTAACAATAACAATAATAATAGTAATACTAACAACAATAATAACAATAACATCAACAACACCAACAACAATAGCAGCATCAGTAATGCCAATAGTAGTTATAGTACACCCCTTCCCCCCTCCCCCTCCTGTTTCTCCCCCGTGCCCCCCCCCCCCCCAACATACCATTCTCCCACAGGCTACATCACGGAAGACCAGCCACCCCCCACCCCACCCCACCCAACCACCCCACCCCCCGCCCGCATACCTTTCTCCTATGGATAATTTTCTCGTATATCTCGACTTTTTTCCCCTACTTTCGTTTTCTGTTTTTTTTTTAATCATGTTTTTTTATTTATTTTTTTTTATGTTTGGTGAGTTTCGCGTTTTTTGTTGCTGTTGTTGTTGTTGTTGTTATCATGATAAATTGTCATCGTTATTATTATCATCGTTATCATTATCATCATCATCATCATCATCATCATCATCATTATACTTCTTCGCCCCCTCCTTCTTCTCTTTCTTCTCCTCCACCCCCTTTCTTCATAAACAAGCGAGATCGTCGATGGAAAGTTTATGGAGAAAAGTACAGGTCAAAGTACTTTCTCTCTTTTTTTCTCTCTTTTTTTCTGTCTTTTTTCTTTTTTTACTCGAAGGTATTTCGGTTCACTTTTTCTTCCGCGTAAAGACAGAGAGAAAGATAAAAATAAAAAAATGATACTTACATGCCCACGTGTATGCGTTCATTCGCACATACATACACAAAAGTATACGTAAACAATACTTAGCAATAATTACTTACATAATCTCACAGGAAAACGGAGGGAGGGAGGGAGAGTGAGGGAGAGGAGAGAGAGAGAGAGAGAGAGAGAGAGAGAGAAGAGAGAGAAGAGAGAGAGAGAGAGAGAGAGAGAGAGAGAGAGATAGAGAGATTAGAGAGAGAGAGAGAGAGAGAGAGAGAGAGAGAGAGAGAGAGAGAGAGAGAGAGAGAGAGAGAGAAGAGAGAGTGAGAGAGAGAGTGAGAGAGAGAGAGAGAGAGAGAGAGAGAGAGAGAAAGAGAGAGAGAAAGAAAGAAGAAAGAAGAAAGAAGAGAGAGAGAGAGGAGACAGGAGAGACAGAGACAGAAAGAGAAAGAGAAAGAGAAAGAGAGACAGAGACAGACAGACAGTCAGAAAGAAAAGGAAAGAAAAATAACATACATCATCTTTTAACACATCAAGACGAAGCACAAAAAACAAAGAACAAACAAAATAAATCAAGGAGATAATGAGTAAAGGAATGCGGAGAAGACGATCAAGATAAAAGTAAGAAGAAGGAAATGAAATGCGAATCAGGAATAAAAGAGAGGAAAAATATGACACTGAATATGTAAAGACACGAAGGAAGATGAAAATAGAAAATAAAGAAAGCGAAAGACAAAGAAAACAGACAAATAAAAACAATGGCACGAAGCGAAGGGATAAATAGGAATGAGTGTGATAATAATAACAATAATAATAATGATAATAGTAATAATAATAAATAACAATCATAATAAATATTAATAATAATGTCAATGATGATCATGTAATGATGATGATGATGAAGATAAGATGATAATGAGATGATGAGATGAGGAGAGGAGGAGGAGGAGGAGGAGGAGGAGGAGGAGGAGAAGGAGAAGGAGAAGAGAAAGGAGAAGGAGAAGGAGAAGAGAAGGAGGAGGAAGAGGAGAAAGAGGAAGAAGAAGAAGAAGAGGAGGAGGAGAAGGAGGAGGAAGAAAAAGAACAAGAACAGGAGAAAGGTAAAAGGGAAGAAAGTAAAGAACAAAATTCATCATTGAAAATACGAGGATAAGAAAACAAAGACAAAGAGAAGAACAATGAACAAAAACCGTAAAAAACAGGAAAACAACAAACAAATAAAAAAAAATGGAAATTCAAAAGCAAAAGCAGAGACGCACAAGAAAAAAAGAAGGAGAGGGAGAAGGAGGAGGAACAAGAAAGAAGAGGAAGGAGAACGAAAAAGAAGATGGAAAAGGAGGAAGAAAAGGAAAAAGAAGAAGAGGGAAGAGAAACGAAAAAGAAAAGAAAGGATAGGAGGAAAAACAGGAGGAGGAGGAAGAAGAAGAAGAAGAAGAAGGAAGAGGAAAAAGTAAAAGAAGCAAAAGAAGAAGAAAATAGAGAAAAAGAAAAAAGAAGAAGGAGGAGAATAAGAAGAG
>NW_020871056.1:461525-470940 GCF_003789085.1 Penaeus vannamei
TCTTGATAAAGTAAAAAAAAAAAAAAAAAAAAAAAAAAAAAAAAAAAAAAAAAAATGTCAGGAGTTGCCGGGGGTCGCCATAAACCATGATTCGGCAGTTGATCTTGGCGATTATCGGACAAGTATTTTTTTTTTTCTTTTTCTTTTTTTTTTCTTTTTTTTTTTTTCTTTTTTCTTTTTTTCAAGGCCAGATGGACCATTTGTTTCGGAGGTTCCTTGGCTGGGTTCAACTTCGTAAGGTATCTGGCTTGATACTTGAGAGAGAGAGAGAGAGAGAGAGAGAGAGAGAGAGAGAGAGAGAGAGAGAGAGAGAGAGAGAGAGAGAGAGAGAGAGAGAGAGAGAGAGAGAGACAGACAGAGGATGAGAGAGAGAGAGAGACAGACAGAGCGAGAGAGACAGAGAGGCAGAAAGCAAGACAGAACAGAAAGAGAAAGAGACAGAAAGGGAGAAGAGAGAGGAGAGAAGAGAGAGAGAGAGGAGAGAGAGAGAGAAGAGAGAGAGAGAGGAGAGAAGAGAGAGAGAGAGAAGAGACAGAGAGAGAGAGAGAACATTTCCTTCCTTCCTTGTGATGGCTAAATGCTAAATGATAACAATATTCATAACAATACTCTCGAAATCACCATATCTAATTATAAAAAAAAAACATCAGCCTTGGTTAATACAAACACCACCATTACCTTCCGAAAAACCTAACCTAACCCACCCCGACCCACCCTGTAACCAGCCCAACTCCCTTCCATTGTTGCAATCTCAAAAAAAAATTATAATAATAATAAAAAAATAAAAAAAATATCTTACCACACTTCCACCACGATCATCACCTTCATCACCCTACCATCACCCTCGTCATCACCATCATCGCCACCATTACGATCATTAAAGCGATGTAAATATGGGCGTTTTATGGGCGCGATTTTGCGGTTAAGGTCAAGTACCCAGCACAGAGCGGCGCCCACTTGCCCACTTACCCACCGACCCCCACCCACAGGGGGCCAAGGTGGGGCCAGGCGACCCCACGCCAAGGCCCGGGTCACGATCAGGGGGGGCGGGGGAGGGGGAGAAGGGGGAAGGAGGAAAGGAGGGGGAGGAAAGAAAGAGAGGAAAGATGAAGGAGAGAGGAGAGGAGGGGAGTAAGGAAGGAGGGAAAGAGAAGATAAAAGAAGGAAGAGGGAGAGAGAGAGAGAGAGAGAGAGAGAGAGAGAGAGAGAGAGAGAGAGAGAGAGAGAGAGAGAGAGAGAGAGAGAGAGAGAGAGAGAGAGAGAGAGAGAGAGAGAGAGAGAGAGAGGAGAGGGAGAGGGAGAAGAGGAGAGGGAGAGGGGAGGGGAGGGAGGAGGAGGAGAGACAGAGAGAGGAGAACGAGTTTAATGAGTGAGTGAGAGAGGAGAGAGGCAGACGAACAGACACACCACATACCCGAACAAAAAGAAATTACATAGCAGGAAAGAGTGAGGTCGAGACAAGTTTTTTTCTTAAAGGGAATTAGAGACAAGAGAGAGAGAGGGAGAGAGAGAGAGAGAGAGAGAGAGGAGAGAGAGAGAGAGAGAGAGAGAGAGAGAGAAGAGAGAGAGAGAGAGATGAGAGAGAGAGAGAGAGAGAGAGAGAGAGAGAGAGAGAGAGAGAGAGAGAGAGAGGAGAGCGAGAAGGGGAAAAGTGGGCTAAGACATTCCTTTGCAGTTACGAAGGAAAACCTTGTAATATCTCTCCAGCCTTCCCTCCCCCCCCCCCCCCTTCTCCCTTCCTCTCATTCCCACCCTTCACCACTCTCTCTCTCTCTCTCTCTCTCTGCGTTCCTCTCTCCTCTCCCTCTCTCCTCCTGTCTCTCTCTCTCTCTCTGTCCGTCCGCTCGTCTCTGGTTCTCTCTCTCCGTCCTCATTTTCTCCCGCTCTCATCCTCTCTACTACTCCTTCCACCTCCAGTCTTCGCTATCCTCTCGACTCTCGCTCTCTCTTTCTTTCCTTTTTTCCTGTTCTCTCTCGTCTCGTCCACTCTCCTTCTCCTCTCCCGCTCTCCTTCTCCTCTCCCTCTCTCCTCTCTCTCCTCTCTCTCCGCATTCTACTTCTCTCTCTCCTCCTCTCTCTTACTCCTCTCTCTTCTCTCTCTCTCTCTCCCTCCTTCTCCTCCTCCCTCCCACTCGCTCTCTCTCTCCTCCTCTCCTCCTCAGTCCCCTCCTCTCCTCTCTCTCTCCTCCCTCTCTTTCCCTTCCCTCTTTCTCTTTCCTCTTCTCCTTTCCTTTCGTTTTCCTCCGCTCCGCTCCTCCATCCCCTCTTTCCTCTTTCTTTCTCTCTCTCTCCATTTCTCTCTCTCATCACTCCTCGTTTTTCTCTTGTCCCTTACTCACATTCTCTTCTCTCCTCTCTCTCAGCTATCAACTCTCTCTCTTTTCTCTCGCTTCTCTCTCTTCATTTCTTTCCCTCTCTCTCTCTCTTTCTCTCCTTCTCTCTTCTCTTTTCTCTCTTTCTCTCTTCTCCTCCTCTCATCTAATACTTCTCTCACTCTCTCTCTCCTTTCGCTCTCCCTTCTCCTTCATTCTTCTCCTAATTCCCATCTCCTTCCTATTCCCTCCCCTCCTCCTCCTCCTACTCCTTCCTACGTACTTCCCCTCCTCTTCCTCCTTACTCTCTTCCCCCCCTCGCTCCTCCTACTCCACTCTCCTCCCATTCTCTTCTTCTTTTCTTCTTCTTCTTCTCTTCTTCTTTCTTCTTCTTCTTCTTCTTCTTCTCTTCTTCTCCTTCCTTCTCTTCTTCCTCTCCCTCCTCCTCCTCACTGCTCCTCCTCCTCTCCTTCCCTCCCTTCTCCTTCTCCTTCTCTCTTCCTTCTCTTTTCTCCTCCTCCTCCTCTCCTCCTCCTCCTCCTACCCCTTCTCCCTCCTCCTTCCTGCTCCCTCCTCCTCCTCCCTCTCCTCCTCCTCTTTCTCCTCCTTCCTCCTCCTCTTCCTCCTCCTCCTCTCTCCTCCTCTTCCTCCCCCTCCCTCCTCCCCCCTCTCCTGCTCCCCCTCCTCCCTCCTCCTCCTCCCTCCTCCCTCCCTCTCCTCCTCCTCCTCCTCTCCTCTCCTGTCTTACCCTCTCCCTCCCTCTCTCCTCCCTCCTCTCTCCTCCTCCTCTCTCCTCTCTCTCCTCCTCTCTCCTCTCCTCCCTCTCTCCTCGCTCCTCCTCCCTCCTCCTCCTCCCTCCTCCCTCCTCCCTACTCCCTCCTCCTCTCCGTCCTCCCCCTCCCACGGAAGGGTCAGCGCGGCGCCAATCCTCACTCGGGGCTGTTTCGCCTTATCGGGAAAGGGATGTGAATGGCGCCGTTCGCGTTCGCTGAATCCTGTTGCGGGCGTTCGCGGATGGCGGCGGATACCTACGCGAACGTCGTCAGGGAGTGCTAACATGGCCGCCGGTGACTCGGGTTCGGCTGCTGAGGTGCTACTGCCTCTGCTACTGTTTTTGTTGTTGTTTGTTTGTTTTGATGTTTGTTTGTTGTTGTTCTTTGTTTCAGCTGTTATTTGTGGGTGATGTCAAGAGTGTCTCCTAAGGTCACGCTGTGTAGAATAATAAGCAATTAATTTGCAATGTTGTGGATAACAATACATTAACATATGGTGATGATGATGATGATTGCGATGATGATGATAATAATGATTATGAATGATGATGATGATTGATAATGATGATGACATGAATGATGCAATGACATAATCAATCATAATGATGAAAATAATCACAACCTGAACCAGCAGACATCCAAATACAAAAACAACCCGCCAAAAAATTAACCGACGAGCCTGCATACTTTTAAAATCCCGGCGCCACTAAATTTAGAATCCGGCGGCGTCCGCTAACTTTAGCGGGATCAGACGAGCGGGTCCGTTATCGCGCCGCGTCCAATCCGGATAAGTGACTCGAATTGGCCGTTAAACGAGGGTCGGAAATTGATGCGCAGCGTTGCAATTGCTCGCGCACCGGAAATTTGCAGTCGGGGATCATGATTGTCGTCGACCGGCTTGTGAAAACGACCTTCGAGAGGCGCGGCTTTGCGACTCCGTGTAAACAATTTTCGCTTTGGTGCGGCGGCTAGCGGTGGGGGGGGGGGGGGGCGGTTGCAACACGGTGGGGGGGAGGGGGGAGGGGTGGGGGGAGAGTGAGGGAGAGTGAAGGAAGGAACGAAGGAGGGAGGGAGGAGTAATGAGGGAAAGTGAAAACGATAGAGGGAGAGTGAGGAGGGGGAAGAAAGTGAGAGTGAGAAGTAACAGTGACAGTGAGAGAGAGAGAGAGAGAGAGAGAGAGAGAGAGAGAGAAGAGGAGAGAGAGAGAGAGAGAGAGAGAGAGAGAGAGAGCAGAGAGAGAGAGAGAGAGAGAGAGAGAGAGAGCAGAGAGAGAGAGAGAGAGAGAGAGAGAGAGAGAGAGAGAGAGAGAGAGAGAGAGAGGAGAGAGAAGAGAGAGAGAAGAGAGAGAGAGAGAGAGAGAGAGAGAGAGAGAGAGAGAGAAGAGAGAGAGAGAGAGAGAAAGAGAGAGAGAGCAGAGAGAGAGAGAGAGAGAAAGAGAAGAAAGAAGAGACAGAAAGACAGACAGACTGAGAGAAAATCAGAAAAAAAACTTACGACGCGCAGAAATAAAAATCATAACAAATAAAAAAAAAGAAAAGAGAGAAAGAGAAAGAAAAGACGAGAGAAACCCAAAGAGAAAGAAGACACGCGGCCAACCGCAACGACGACTCCAAACCACCCAACGACCCATCAGCGAACCGCCATAATTGGTCCTTGGGCAGCAAGCACGTCCGAGGTGTTCGTGTGTTCGCCGGCGGGCATAGCGGGGCATCTGGGCATCCGGGCATCCGCGTGTGGCTGGCGGTGCGTTGTGTTTTAGGTATGTCGGCAGATACAGTGACAAGTCGTGGTATGTGAAGCGTGGGCGACGAAGCGGGGGTGGTTGGGAAAAAAAAAATAAAAGAATTCACGTAGGAAGACAAATGGCGCGTTCGAACACTCGTTGCTGTCGAAAGAGGTGGGGGGGGGGGGGGGGTTTGGTAGGGGGTTCTTCGGGGGGGGTAGGGGGCTTCTAAAGAATTTAAAGAGGGGGGTGGGGGTCTTTTTTTCTACTGTGTTGGGTTAACAGGGGTTGGGGGTCTACAAGGGATGAGAGTTCACGGGGGGGGGGAGGGGTATCAACAAGGGGGGAAGGGACAGATAATCTACAGTGAGGGGGGGAGGATATTAAAAAAAAAAAAAAAAAAAAAACGAATCCTATTCCCCACCCCCCCTCCTCATCCATGACGTCACCCGCGATAGCCGAGATAGATAAGGTCGTGACGTCACAGCAAAACAATCATTGCATTCACGACGGACCTCATGCACGTGACGTCACAGGTGCAACAGAGAGGACGGGAGAGGAGTGGGCAACAGCGACGTATTGAGGACGGATAAACATACCCACATGCGGAAAAGACACACATAAGGGGGTCCGTGTTCATGGGAATGTTAGGCATGGTAACATTCCCTTTATCTTGTTTTCCTTTCTTTCTTTCTTTATTCCTTTCTCCTTTTCTTCCTTTCTTCCTTCTTCCTTTTCCTTTATTTTTTTCTCTCTCTTTCTTCTTTCTTCATTCCTTTATCTTTTTTTCTCTCTCTTCTTTCTCTTTCTTTTCATTCTTTTCTTTTTTTCTCTCTCTCTTCCTTCTCTCCTTTCTTTTCATTGCTTTGTAATATTTTTTTCTCGTTTTCTCTTCTGGTAACCTTCCCTTTATCTTTTTTCTCTCTTCCTTCTTTCGTCATTCCTTTCTTTATCTTTTCATTTCTTTGTAATATTTGTTTTCGTCACTCTTGGATCTTATTTTTTCATTTTCTCTCGTTTTTCTCTCTCTCGTCTTTCTCTTATCTTTTAATGACTTTATCATTTGTTCTGACTCTAATCTATCACTTTTCTTTTCGTCTTTCTTCAAGTGTTTTGTCATTTTTCTCATCCTTGAAATTCTCTTGTCTTAAGAATGTAAGAAAATAATTGTGATATATTTGTGATTAGTTGGTTTTGATATAGTAAAGTGTGGAATGAGAGAGATGGAGAGGGGGGAAGAAAAAGAGAAATAGGGAGGGAGGGACGGAGGGAGAGAGGGAGAGGGGAGAGGGGAGAGGGGAGAGGGGATGAGAGGGTGAGAGGGAGATGGAGAGGGAGAGGGAGGAGGAGAGAGAGAGAGGAGAGAGAGAGAGAGAGAGAGAGAGAGAGAGAGAGAGAGAGAGAGAGAGAGAGAGAGAGAGAGAGAGAGAGAGACAGAGAGAGAGAGAGAGACTGACAAACAGACGGAGACAAAGAAAGCCAGAGACAGAAAAGAAAGACAGAGGAAAGACAGAAAGAAAGCGAAAGAACAGAACTGCTCGCACACAAATATCCTGCAGATGATGTCATGTGTTTACATTCCTCACACATCTTTAACGGCTTCGTCTTTCTTATATATGTATTGCATTCCTCGATCGCTTCTTTTATGTAAACACCGAATTTTGTTTGCTTTGTTTATCTCACGTAACTTGATTCCTCTTTCCAAATGTCAGAGAATAATTTTTATAATAATAATAATAATGACGATAAATGAAGTGATTTAAGGGAAAGTTATGATCGGCAAAACTAAATATTTGGAATAGTTGGTAATATATTAAAATATCAATGATAATAGCGATGATGATGATGAATGGTAAGGTTGTGGTGGGGTGGTGGTGGTGGTGGTGGTGGTGGTGGTGGTGGTGGTGGTGGTGGTGGTGGTGGTGTGGTGATTGAAGACGATGATGATGGATGATGATGACGACGATGATGATGATAATGATGATGTGGACGACGGACACGATGGTGTTAACATTAATAATATAATAATGTAATATCATTATCACTATCATAATGATAATATAATCATATAATCATTAATAATAATCATAATAACAACAACAATGACGATGATAATGTTAATGATAACAATAACAATAACACAGCAAAAATGCCACAAACGAATCATTACCCAAGGAAAATTACCCGATGATTTTGAGGTCAAAGCGCCAACTGCGCAGGAAACCAACAAGAGGTTTAATAACCGCTCTTCGTCTAAGTCGCTTATAAAAAAAGAAGACGATCGCCAAAGACAGAATCAAAATGGAGTGAGTAATTGCAATTGCATTCGGCTCAACTACGCAGCGAGGGATACCTTACTTGAGTGGCAAGAGTGGTGGTATTCAAGTGGCGAACGTTGACCACTTCAAAAACATTTAATTTTCCCGCCAATTTTCGTCCAGGTTGAATAGCGAGACACGACCGTTAAAAGAAAAAAAAATACTTCTACTATACTGCTCATAATGTATAATAAGAATCAAACTTTAAAATTGATAATCAAATTACTTAAAAAAAACATTTACTTGACCTACTATGGATAGTCTAATTTACTCATCAAATAGAGTAAATAGTAATTAATCAATTGAAAATAATGGCGACTGTTCGATCGATCTTTCGCTGTGGGATGTGAATGCCTTCTCTTCACTAGCCCTTGGTTGTACGACTTCTTCTCCAATTAACTACATTCTCCTGATATCATTTTCCTTTCTGTTCTAATTCTCTCTTCTTTTGCCTGTTTTCTTCTTTCGCAATCCTTTGTTCACGACATTCTTTGGCCTTGTTCGCCCTCTTCTTTCTTTCTCTCTCTCTCTCTCTCTCTTTTCTCTCTCTCTTCTTCTCTCTCTCTCTCCTTCTCCTCTCTCTCTCCTCTCCCTCTTCTTCTCTCTCTCTCTCCTCTCTCTCCTCTGTTTGTTTCTCTCTCTCTCATTTCTTCCTCTCTCTCTTCTTCTCTCCCTCGTCTTTCTTCTCTCGTCTCTCTCTTTCTCTTCTCTTCTCTCTCTTTCTTTCTTCTCCTTTCTTTCTTTCTCTTCTCTCTCTGTCTATAATCTTTTCTTTTTTCTCCTTCTCTTAACTCACATCACTCACTCCTTTCCGACCTTCCTTCAAGAGCTTTTCCCAGCGAAATTGACGAAACAATTGGCTCCGTCCTCGTCCTCGCGTCTTTCTTATTCTTCGTCTTCTCCTCTTTCCCTTCCCATACCCCTCCCCCTCCTTCTCCCAGCTCCCTCTCCCTCCCTCTCCCTCCCCCCGCTCCTCATCCCCCTTCTCCCCCCTCCAGCCTCCTCCCTCCCTCCCCTCCCTCCCTCCCTCCCCTCCTCCTCCTCCCATCCCCAACCCTCCCTTTCTTCCCTCCCCTCCCCCTCCTCCTTCCTCCCTCTTCTCCCTCTCCTTCTGCCCTCCTCCCTCCCCTCCCTCCCCTCCTCACTCCTCCCCTCCTTCTCCCACTCCCCTCCTCCTCCTCCATCCCTCCTCCTCCTTCCCCCTCCTCCTCCTCCCTCTCCCTCCTCCTTCTCCCACTCCCCTCCATCCTCCTTCCCCTCTACTTCCCTCCCTCCTCGCTCCTTCCCCCCTCCCTCTTCCCCTTCCTCCCTCCCTCCCCTCCACTCCCTCTCCCCCTCCCACTGNCTCTCTCTCTCTCTCTCTCTCTCTCTCTCTCTCTGGAGCTGTCGTCCCTATCGTATAATTCTTGTTCTTCCTGTGTTCGTTATCGTTTCTATCCTCTTCCACGGCCTTACATTTATTATATTTTCTTCTCTTCCTCTTTCATTTTCTGCTTTATCTCCATCATCTTATTTTTTCTTCTGTTCGCTATCACTTCCATCTCCTTCGCTCACTGCCTTTCATTTGTCGGAATTTTCTTTTCTTTTTTGTTTTTTCTCTCCTCCCCTCTTATTCTCTCTCCATCTTGCTCCTCATTTTACGTTTCCATTTTTCTTCCTCCTTTCTCCCCTTTTATTTTCTTATTTCCCCCCCTTCCTCTTGCCTTTTATCATGTCTTTTTTCTATTCTTTTCTCCCCTCCTCTATTTCCCATTTTTATTTATTCTCTTCTCTCCTTCCTCTCTGTGTTTTTCTTATTTTCTCCACTCGTTTATTATTTTTTTCTTTTTCTTCTCTTCTCTCCTTTTTCCCTGCCTTCTGCCATCCTAGTGCCTTTTTCCTATATCTTTCTTCACTCCCTTATTCCATTTTTATTTATTATCTTCTCTCCCCCCTCCCTCCCTTCTATCACCCCAGTCCCTTTTTCCTATAATTCCCCCTCTCCCTTATTCCCTTTTTTTTATTCTCTTCTCTCCCCCCTCCCTCCCTTCTATCATCCAAGTCCCTTTTTCCTATAATTCCCCCTCTCCCTCATTCCCTTTTTCAACCTCTACTCTCCCTCCTCCCTCCCTTCTATCATCCAAGTCCCTTTTCCCTATAATTCCCCATCTCCCTTATTCCCTGTTTCATCCCCTCCCTCCCTTCTATCATCCAAGTCCCTTTTTCCTGTAATTCCCCCTCTCCCTCATTCCCTTTTTCAACCTCTACTCTCCCCCCTCCCTCCCTTCTATCATCCAAACCCCTTTTTC
>NW_020871056.1:471152-476152 GCF_003789085.1 Penaeus vannamei
TCGAATTCATCGATTTCACGGCGGATCAAATCCTGACCTCGAATTCATAATGGTCATCTCACGTCATTTCCTTTTTTTCTCTCTCTTTTTCGCCGCCGATTTCGCCCGAAATCTGTGATCGAATCACTCCCGAGGAACGGCAACGCGGGTATTCTAAAAAGTTCAAATGTCGGCTTCATTTGTCATACTTCCCAGATCTCGTTGTATTTTTTCATCTCATTCCCTTCTGCATTACTCTCTCATAAGGCAATTGTACCACAGCTGGTCACACAAACCACCACACAAACGCACAAACACAACTGGCCACACAAACCACCACACAAACGCACAAACACAACTGGTCACACAAACCACACCAAACCACAAACAAACATCACACAAACACAACTGGTCACACAAACCACCACCACACAAACGCACAAACGCACAAACTTGCACCAGAAAAGTACCATCAAGCAAAACATCTTTTGAACCAACGGCGTCGACGCGTAAGAACTTTATGACCGCCTCTCTTCACAAGATCCCAAAAGAAGAAGGAAAAAAAAAAAAGACTTAGATCCCAATCTCCTTGCCACCTGCCGCACCGGGACGCAGACAGGGCTACTTAGAGTAACGAGCGAACGAGGCACTTGCGCCCTTAAGTGTCCCGTGCGGTGGCTGAGCCGTCCCGCCGCGAGGGGGAAGAAACAAACGTCCGAGTTCCTTCGAGTGAAAACAAGAGTAATATGCCTTCGAACCTCCCATGGCCGAGTGTGCGGCGGCTTTAAGGTCAGGCGGACCTTTCACGAGCAAAACAGGTGGGTCATTACACCTCCAAAAGGTCCAAGAGGCGCCGGCAGTAAGCACCCTCCGACCCTCCCCTTAGCAACGGTCGAAAGTGACGCCGCGAGACGACGCTGGCGAAAGACGAGGACCTCGGGGAGGACCTCGAAGGAGGACTCCGGACGGCGCCCCTCAAGGATGAGTTGGGGGGGGGGGGGAGAGTGAGGGAATATAAAACACACACACACACACACACACACACACACACATAATATATATATATATATATATATATATATATATATATATATATATATATATATATATATATATATATACATATACATATACATAAGAGAGAGAAGAGACAGACGTAGACAGATAGAGCGGGAGGAAGAGGGAAGAGGAGAGTCGGTGATACGGCAACCCCATCCCCCCTCTCCACATTGCCTCCCCCTCCCTCCCCCAACCCCCTCCCCCTCCCCCCCTCCCCTCGCCCCGTCTGCAATCATCGTTTCGCGCCGAGCTGCGTCCGCGCCCGCCGCCCGCAGCAATCACCTCGCCGACAACAACGGTTTCTTGGTACTGCCTCGGAGGCGTCCGCTGCGCCGCCGGAGATTGCTGCTTGGAATCTGGGTTTCTCTTCGGCGGCCATGGGACTCGCCCGGGGAATGGGTCGCCGCATGCATGCACACGTACTACATTCATTCATATATACATGCATACATTTATATATGCATACGTACGACATACATACATAAATACAAATATATATAACCTACATATATAAATACAAATATACATACATATACAAATATATATACATACATACAAACATACGTACATACATGCATAAATGCGTACATGTATACAAATATATAAATGAATACACATTATAAAATACAAAGGAAATCCCCCTTAGAAAACCTACAAACCTCAGCAGCAACAGCAAAACAAGACCCCCACCCCCACCCCCAGCCCCCCTGACGCACAAGCCCCTGGCGACCCAGCACCGGGTGCCACTCGCCCCGTGGCCCTGCATTGGCACGGGGGCCAGGTGATCAATCATTAGCTTATTGTGTGTTAATGAAGAGGGCGAGGGCGGGGAGGCTGCAGGTGGAGCGTGGGCGGACTTAATGGCAGTTCGGGGTGTAATCGGGCAAGGCGGTGGGTGGAAATGGGGGGTGGGGGGGTGGGGGCTCGCAAAGGGAACATTTGTAGGGCCGGGTTGGTGGGCGAGGTGCGTGTGCGGGCATGGATACACGCAAGACTGCACGCACGCAAACGCAGATTATGTCTTTATCTATCTATCTATCTGTGTGTGTCTCCCTCTCCCTCTCGTACATAAACTCCCACACGTTTTCTAGAAACACTCTAAATCTAAAAAAAAAAAATAAACAACACCACACACACACACACACACACACACACACACACACACACACACACACACACACACACACACACACACACACACACACACACACACACACACACACACACACACGCCACACACACACACACACACACACACACACACACACACACACACACACACACACACACACACACACACACACACACACACACACACACACACGCCCGCACACACACGCCCACACGCCCCCGAGCGACTCCCGCCTCCACCAGACCATGAAAGGAAGGAAAATATACCGAGAACCGCGACATATAAAGCCAAGGAAAGAAAACGAATAAAAAAAATAAACAAATAAACAATATTGGCACCTAGCAACTCCCGATGGATGATGATGACGTCAGCTGGCTCACCTACCCCCCCCCCTCCCTCTCTCCCCCCTCTCCTCCGTACCTCCCGTTCGAATTTCTTTTCACCCTCCCCCCCACCCCCTCCTTCCCTAAATGTTTTTATGTCGGTGTTATTGGATATGTTGTGGATAGATCTATGTTGTTTTTGTGGCTATGTTATCTATTCTCTACGTTGCTTCTGTGTCTATTTTGTTATCTATTTTTAATGTTGCTTTTGGGATTATTATATCGTTATCATACTTGATGTTATTGATACTGATACTTTCAAATTCAATTTCGGTTACTAAATTCTTAAATAAAACTGAGAGAGGAAGAGAAGAGAGAGAGAGAGAGAGAGAGAGAGGAGAGAGAGAGAGAGAGAGAGAGAGAGAGAGAGAGAGAGAGAGAGAGAGAGAGAGAGAGAGAGAGAAAGAGATTCAGTGTCACACCCGCGGAGGTCACGTGTCCAAGTGACTGACAGGTGATTAGGAACGTCGTGTGTGTGGTGTGTGTGTGTGTGTGTGTGTGTGTGTGTGTGTGTGTGTGTGTGTGTGTGTGTGTGTGTGTGTGTGTGTGTGTGTGTGTGTGTGTGTGTGTGCGCGGGCGTGTGTGTGTGCGTATGTGCCTCTGCCTATGTGCGTGAGAAGAGAGAGAAATAGACGGGCAGACAGACAGACACAGACAAAAAGACATAGACAAACAGAAAGAGATTCAGTAGAGTACGTAAAAAAAAAAAAAAAATGCCCCACGTGCGTGTGCGTGTGCGCGTGGGCGTGTACGTGTGAGTGTGAGTGTGTGTGTTTGACCTCAATCTCGTAATAATGACCTTTGCCTGTCCTCATATCGTTTACTGGGTCACAACGCAAGTGCGAGTCCGAGGAAGGGGAAGGAAGGAGAGGGA
Organism: Penaeus vannamei; assembly: GCF_003789085.1. Taxonomy (NCBI): domain Eukaryota; kingdom Metazoa; phylum Arthropoda; class Malacostraca; order Decapoda; family Penaeidae; genus Penaeus; species Penaeus vannamei. The sequence goes on from NW_020871056.1 coordinate 474,580, forward strand.
AAGGAAGGGAAGGGAGTTAAGGAGAAAGGGGAGGAGGAGGAGGAGGAAATGGAAGAAGGAGGATGGGAGGAAAATGGAGAGAGAAGGATGGGGAGGAAATGGAAGAGAAGGGGGAGGAAAATGGAAGAGAAGGGGGAGGATGGGAGGAAAATGGAAGAGAAGGGGGAGGAAAATGGAAGAGAAGGAGGAGAAGAAGAAGAAGGAGGAGGAGGAGAAAAGAAGGAGAAGAAGAAGAAGGGGGAGGAGGGAAATGGAAGAAAGGAAGGAGGGGAGGAGGGGAGGAGATGAAGAAGATGAAAGGAGATGGGGAAGAAGATAAGAAAAGAAGAAGTAGGAACAGCAGCAGTAGAAGAAAAAGAAGAAATACAATAGAGATTAAAAAGAAAAACGAGGGGAAAGAAGAAAACGGAAGAGTAAATAATAAATAAATCGAAAATATAAAAAAAGGAAAATCACACAGATTAGAAACGTATGTAAATCAGAAGGGAAAAAAAGTATACAAGAGGCACACACATAAAAGAAATAAAACATTCGAAGCAGAATAAAAAAACCAACAGAGAACATAAACACTGGGAGAAGGAAGGAAGGAAGGAGTGTGAGAGGAAGGACAAGGAGGTGAAGGAAATGGTCCGTGAAGGAGGTTAAGTAGCGTCTTGGGAACGAACTCTTTCAGCGCAGCCACCTTGGACAAACGTACGCACATACACACGCACATATGGCTATACGAACGCACATACATACACAAACGAGAGCACGTAGATGTACACATGGCTATACGAACGCACATACATACGCAAACGAGAGCACGTAGATGTACACATGGCTATACATACACAAACGTACGCACATACACACGCACATATGGCTATACGAACGCACATACATACGCAAACGAGAGCACGTAGATGTACACATGGCTATACATACACAAACGTACGCACATACACACGCACATATGGCTTTACGAACGCACATACATACGCAAACGAGAGCACGTAGATGTACACATGGCTATACATACACAAACGTACGCACATACACACGCACACATGGCTTTACGAACACACATACATCCGCTAACAAGAGCACGTAGATGTACACATGGCTATACATACACAAACGAGAGCACGTACATGTACACATGGCTATACGAACACACATACATACGCAAACAAGACCAATACTTGCATACGCACATACAGAAGAATACATGTGCGTATATTTTCATGTACATATACGCACAAATACGCACATATATCGGTCACGTGTCCAAGTAACTGACAGGTGATGAGGAACCTGTCTCGTGTGTGTGTGTGTGTGTGTGTGTGTGTGTGTGTGTGTGTGTGTGTGTGTGTGTGTGTGTGTGTGTGTGTGTGTGTGTGTGTGTGTGTGTGTGTGTGTGTGCGTGTGCGTGTGCGTGTGCGTGTGCGTGTGCGTGTGCGTGTGCGTGTGCGTGTGCGTGCGTGTGCGTGTGCGTGTGCGTGTGCGTGTGCGTGTACGTGTGCGTGCGTACGTTCATGCGTGCATCCCCATCCGCCCGTCCGCGCTGGCATATCTCGCTAGCACACAGTAC
>NW_020871056.1:481152-491152 GCF_003789085.1 Penaeus vannamei
CGGAGAGGAAAGAGGAGTAGGGGAGAGGAAAGAGGGAGGGGGAAGCGGAGACCGTAGGTTAGGAGGAGGAGGAGGGGGAAGGAAGGGGAGAGGGGGAGGAGGGGTAAAGAAGGGAAAAGGGGAGGAGGGGAAAGAAGGGAAGAGGGGGAGGAAGGGGTAGATACGGGGAGAGGAGGGGAGTAGGGAGGAAAGAAGAGGGGAGGGGAGGGCCGTGAAGGTCAAGTGCTGACCTCGTTTGACCCGGCTCCAAGAAGAAAACTCCTCTTCCTTTCTGGTGTACATTGAAGGTGTGGACGGATCACACACACACACACACACACACACACACACACACACACACACACACACACACACACACACACACACACACACACCACACACACACACACACACACACACACACACACACACACACACACACACACACACACACACACACACACACACACAACACACACACACACACACAGAAGAAGAATAGGAGAGGGAGGAGGAGGACGAAGGAGAAGAGAAGAAGGAGGATTAGGGGTGGAGGAGGAGGAGGAGGAGGATAAGAAGACGAAGAAGAAGGAGGAGAAGAAAAAAGAAAGAAAGAGGAAGAGGGTGAAGAAAAACAAGAACAAGAAGAAGAAGGAAGAGAAGGCAAGGAAAAAAAGACAAATGAGAAGAAGAAAAAGAAAAAGAAAAACAGAAAAGAAGTGTTTAACGTTCAGCGGTTTCCACTCTGCCAGAGATGTGCGTCATGTAGTCTCGGCTACTTCATTCAGCCCTTGGCATTCCACACTCAAAGACTACGACTTTCTCTCTCTCTATTTATCTATTCCTCTCTCTTCTTTCTTTCTTTCTTTCTCTCTCCCCTCCCTCCTCTCTCCTCTCTCTCTCTCTCTCTCTCTCTCTCTCTCCTCTCTCTCTCTCTCTCTCTTCTCTCTCCTCCTCTCTCTCTCTCTCTCTCTCTCTCTCTCTCTCTCCTCTCTCTCTCTCTCTCTCTCTCGTCTCTCTCTCTCTCTCCTCTCCGCCTCTCTCTGAATATCTATCTCCTCCATCCTCTTCCACTCCATCCCTCCCTTTAACTCTCTAAATAAATAAATAAATAAACAAAGCAAAATAAAATTAATAAAACACAACAGCACCCGGAGATAAGTGAGATAATTGATACATATTTTGATAAACGGTCGTCAAGGTTTCCAAGTCATTATCGAATTATTGCCAGGAATGTGCAGTCATCGGACACAAAGACAAACACACACAGAGTCTTGTCTTTTTTTAATTGCTTAAGTACATTCATCTTATGAAATGCAATTTGATGCCAAGGCCGTTCGGTTTGGGAGTATTTTTTTTTCTTTTTTTTTTTTTTTTTTTTTTTTTACTTCGTTACAGTACAAATGGAAACGACAAAAATTAGCATACGTAATTTTTTATCTGTTTGTTTGTTTATCTTTATGTGTGAGGACTAATAGTGTAACTTTTAAGACTTTACGGACCTTATTTATTGTTATTTCTAAGTATCTTTACTTCCTTTCTTTTCTTCACTATCTCCATGCTTCTAAATTCTTCTTAATGTGACTTGCAAGATTTCTATTTCCTTTTCTTCACTATGTACATGCCCCAGCACCGTTATTAATGTGGCATACTTTCCTCCCTTTCTTTTCCTCACTATACATACGGTTCCACGTCCGCCATCGAGGGTATCAGATCTGAGCAGGAAGCAACCATCGGAAACTGTGATAAATTATCGGTTGATATCTCTCTCATCATGCTATTTCATGGCCGGAATTCCAGTGCTTTTTTTCTTCTTGGCGATAATGCCCTAAAATGTCAAATGACAATGCCCAAATATGTTCTCAATGTGACCTACAATGCCCTTGAAGTTAGTAATACCGTCGGGTATTTTTTTTTTTTCCATTTCATCATTTTTTTTATTTTGTCATTTCCTACAACGACCACAGGGTCCATTACGATTTCAGGAGCGCGCGAAGGAGTATCAATAACCTCAAATATTTCTTTTTTTCCCTCTTGGTCCCTCTAATTACTATTTTTTACCCTTTGTCAAAGAAAAAAAAATGTAAATTGACGGGGCTTCCTACCAGATAATATCGCATTATGTAGGGAAGAGTAATTTATTATATTTTTTTCTCTCCTTTTTATGGAATGTCTGAAACTCGACCCGGGGACAGTCCAGGCTTCTTAAAAGGTGCAGGCCGTGCCCATATAAGGAAGCCGTCCCGCCTATTTAATGTTTCTGGGAATAATAAAGCTTCTTATTATCTTGTTTCGGAATATTTTGAGACGATTAATTCTAATAGATACCGCTGAGGAAAAGAAAACGAGAAAAAATAGAGGTGTTTATTTAACGTTTTGCCAGTTGCTTGGGATACTTTTAAATGTAACCGCCAAAACTTATAAATGTAACCGCCATCTTTGCGTGAGTTTCCCTTTTAAGGTTCTACAAAAGCGATGACTCAAGTAAATTGCCTCTGAAGTACACTCCTTTCCAGAGCAGTTCACCTTGTGGGGAAGGTGGGGGTGGGGTCAAGGACGTGTGTGTGTGGAGGGAGGTTATGGGTGTTGGGGGTGTTGTTTTTTGCCTGTGTGTGGGTGTGGTGTGGGTGTGGGTGTGGGTGTGTGGTGTGTGTGTGTGTGTGTGTGGAGGGGTGGAGGAAGGAGAAGGGAGGGAGGGAGGGAAGAGAGGAGAAAGAGGAAGAGAGAGAGAGGAAGAGAAGGAGAGGAGAGAGTAGACGAGAGAAGAGAGAGTGAGAGAGAGAGAGAGAGAGAGAGAGAGAGAAGAGATGAGAGAGGAGAGGAGAGAGAGAGAGGTAGGAGAGAGAGAGAGAGAAGAGAGAGACAGAGACAGAGAGAGAAGAAGACAGAGACAGAGGACAGAGCAGACAGACAATAGACAGAGACAGACAGACAGACACAGACAGACACAGTGACAGAAGCAGAAGAGAGACAGAGAAGAAAGAAGAGAGAGAGGAGAGAGAAAGGAGGGACAAGGAGAAATAGAAGAGAACTTGACCGCCCCGAGAGCCGCCAGACAACCAACCCACACAACCGAACTCGCGGATCAAGACATCAATAAAAGAAGCTCTCTCCCTCCTTGCTTCTTCTCTCCTTCCTCTTCCTTCCCTCTCTTTCTCTTTCTTTCTTCCCTTCCTAACTTCTTTCTCTTTCTTTCTTCCCTTCCCAACTTCTTTCTCTTCCTTCTCCTCTTACTTTCTTTTCCCTCCTCCTCCTTATCTCTTACCTCTTGCTCTCTCTCTTCTACCCAATTCTCTTCTCCCTCACCCTTTTACTAGCTTCTTTTTCTTTCTCTTCTCCTCCTTCCTTCCATCCTCTTTCCTTCACAATTTGTGCCTCTCCATCTCACTTCATCGTTATCACATCTTTTCATCTTTCTGTCCTTTTTCGTTTCCTACCCTCTTCCACATCTAATTCGCTTTCTTTTCCTCCTCCCCCTCTTTTTTCTTCCATTCTCTGTCCCTTCCCTTCTTTATTCCTCTCATTACTTTTTTTTTCGCTAACTTTTCTTTTACCTCCCCTCCCTTCTCTCATATTTTCGTCCTCACTTTTCTTCCTCTTCTTCCCTCATTTTTTCCTAATTTATCTTCCTCCCCTCATTTTTCCTCACTCCTCTTCCTTCCCTCCTTTTCCCCATTTTTCTTCCTCCTTTCCTTTCCTCCTTTAACCCTTCCTCCTCCCCCCTACCCCCTCCTTTTTCCTCCTTGCCTCTCTTCCCCCACCCCCCCCCCTCCTTCCTCCCTTTTCCTCATTTCTCTTCCTCCTCTCCCCCCGTCCCTTCTCCCTTTCGCAGACGTTCTCGTTTGGCCACGACACGCAAACTACTTGAATATGTACGACCTCCGCTCCTATCTCTCCCGGATGGATCACTTCCGAACGTTCGACGCGTTTTTGTTTCGCTCACGTGAATTTTTTTTTTTTTTTTTTTTTTTTTTTTTGCTATCTCCGTCTCTCTTTCATCTTTCTCTATGCTCTGCTTCGTTCTCTCTCTTTGCTCGCTCTCTTTTTCGTTTTTCTCTATCGTTATCTTTTAATTGTCATTTTTCTTTTCTTTTTTTTTCTTGCTTATCTCTCTCTCTCTCTCTCTCTTCTCTCTCTCTCTCTCTCTCTCTCTCTCTCTCTCTCTCTCTCTCTCTCTCTCTCTCTTCTCTCTTCTCTCTCTCTCTCTCTCCCTGTTTCTATGTGTTTCACAATTCTCTACTACATGGGATTTACTCACATTTCATTATATATACAGAATAAATCTTTAGAAACATGTAAAATATAAATAAGTTGAAACAGAGTCCAATAACCCTTCTCTTCCTTGCAAAATAGACTGCAGGTCAACCTCAAATTAGCAGATCTTAAAAAATGTTCTGACTGCCTAAACGTGTATATGTGTACGTGCATAGGTGCATACACATCTCTCTCTCTCTCTCTCCATATACATATATATATATATATATACATTATACATATATATATATATATATATTATATATATATATATATATATATAATATATATAAATATATATATATATAATATATATAATATATATATATTATATAATATATATATATTATATAATATATATACATATATATATATATAGAATATATATATATTATATATATATATATAGAGAGAGAGAGAGAGAGAGAGAGAGAGAGAGAGAGAGAGAGAGAGAGAGAGAGAAAGAGAGAATGTATATATATGTATATATATAGACATGTATGTATAATATATATATATATATATATATATATATATATATATATATAATATATATATGTAGCCTTTGCAATGCTTGTCTCGCCGCCATCCTCTCTCCTTCCCTTCCTCCTTTCATCTCCAATCCCACTGCATCCCTCCACCTCTTCCTCACCCTCTCTCCCACCTCCCCACCTTCCCCCCACCCCCCATTCCTCCCCTTCCCCTTCCCCAAAGAAAAAAAAGGCAAATAATAAAAGGGAAGAACCAACCTTCCCCCTTTCCCAAAGAAAAAAAAAAGCAAATAAAAGGGAAGAACCGAAGCGCCCCCTGCCACCCCCTCCCCCTCCGCCCCCTCCTCCAAGCACCTGCCGCATCGAGAGAAACTTGGAAGCAGCCAGACTTCCGCTTTCGTGGGGATTTTACTTCCGGAATATTCAATGAACTTGACTTTCGGCGCCGCTCGAGACGCAGGGCTTTCCTTCGGCCGCGTCGCCGCCGGGAGGCTCCTGGCCGCTTCCGCCTTTCGCCCCGGGTCTGACTCTTGCGATTTGTCGTCATTTTTTTCTTATTGTTATTTTCTGCTTTTTTTCTTTTTTTCGTTTTTCGTTTTTTTTTCTTCCTTTCTTATTTTTTTCTTTTCGTTTTTTTTCTTTTTTTTTTTTTCGTTTTTCGTTTTTTTCCCTTCCTTTCTTATTTTTTCGTTTTTTCTTTTCCTTTTTTTTAAGTTTTTTTTGGGGGGAAGGGGTGTCGTGCTTTTTTTTAGGTATGTTTTTTTTTTTACATGTGAGAAAAAAAATCTAGTGTAATATGGAAATTATATGGTTATCAACCCTTACCTCTTAAAGATAGGATAGAATTGGGTTCAAAGAATACAAAGAGAGGAAGAATCAAGCAAAAAGAAAGAGGACAAGAAGACGACGGGAGTACGAAGATGGAAGGGAGAAGAGAAAAACAAAGAAAAAGAAGAAACAGAAAACAAGAAGAGAAGAAGAATAAAAAAAAAGAAGAAAAGAACAAGAGATAGATACAACAAGACAAACTACGAAGAATATAGATTTCTTCTCGAACAATAATTAAATTACGCTCTCCTTCTTCCCCCTTCCCCTTCTCCTTCCCTCACCTCCCACTCCTCTCCCCACCGGACCCCAAAAAAGGCTTTGCGGAAAGTATTCCCAGCACGAAGCCTCACCGGAGCTACAACACACACTATATTCCCTCTTCGTTCTAAGTGGGATCGCGTTTTCTGTCATGTGCATTCTTATCGCTGTCTGCCCCTNTTTTCTGAATGCCTATATAAAGCTCGAGAGAAGGGATTTAAAGAAAAAGTGAGAATAGGAAATAGAAAATGAAAGTGTATAAAAAGCAAGTATGGAAAGAGAAAGAAATGCATTACTCTCCTTTGATTCCACTTAAAGGTCATCAAGTGACTACCTACGCAGGTCGCATGACGTGAAGAGTGACCTTTTCGTCCGTATCAATACATCACAAAAACTTGGAGGTTTTGACATTAATGGAGTACACATCCACACCTTTATATGCCATGTATAATATCTATATATATATATATATATATATATAATATATATATATATATATTATATATATATATATATATATATATATATATATATATATATATATATATATATATATATATAGAGGGAGAGAGAGAGAGAGAGAGAGAGAGAGAGAGAGAGAGAGACATATACATATTTGCATCTATTTTTTTGAGGGTTCTAGTCAGTTTACATGTGACTCATTGGAGTATGTATGCCCATAAACCTGTTTGTATCATTTTTTCGTCATATATCAATTATTGTTTACTGATATATCGAAGTGTGTTTATGTACATATCTTTGTCTGTTGATGCAAAAAAATTGGTGACTTTTGGGACGGCTAATATGTTATACTTACGGAATACGGCTGTAACAATGGAATCCTGAGAAGCTTAATCCCTAATGTATGCTTTGCGTGACGGACTGAGGTGAAAAAAAAAATATGTCTATGCATGTTTTTTTGTTTTTTATGGTATCGCATGGCTTTTTTTTTCCCTTGAAACACAATTGTTTTAACGTTAAACACACACACACACAACACAACACACACACACGTCGGGCTAGCAGAGAAAAGCTGCGGGGATGATATATAAAGATAAAAAAAGAAATAAAAGGGAAAAAGATCAAGAAAAGGAAATCAGTCTTGAAAAGTCGGTACAAAAAGAAGAAGAAAGAAGAAGAAAAAAAAAAAACTAGTCCAGAAAAGGCAAAAAAAAAAAAAAAAAAAAAATCTCCCTTCTATGTGTACTCCAACAGAAAGTAAAAAGATAAAAAAGCAGAAAAAAGCCAAACGCAAAACCAAACAAACAACTGCAACAAAAATAGTAATAAGCCTCCCCTACCCCCCCCCCCCCATCCCCAACCCCAGTCCCTCCAACAACCGGGGTAAAAAGCAAACGAATAGAATTGGAACAAATTGATAACCGATTACAGAAGGAGGGTCCAAGAAGGATCTAAAGCCAAAGAAAGTCGAAAGCTGGGTTCAGTCACGTCCCGCTCCGCAGATCGTCTTCGAAATCTAATTCTGGATCAAAACCAATTCCTCCATTAAACTTCTTGAAAGAGAAAGAAAAAAAAAAAAAAAATCATTTTGGTTAATCTTTGAATCTTTGCTCTCTATTCTGTCTCTGTTTGTCTGCCTGTCTGCCTGCCTGCCTGTCTGCCTGTCTGTCTGTCTGTCTGTTTGCCTGTCTGTCTCTCTTTCCCAGGATGTGTCGCTGTTTCTCTCTCTCTTGCCCCCGCCCCGTCTAGTCTTTTTCTATCTCTTTTCCTCGCTTTTACTCTTCTCTCTCTCTCTTCCTCTCTTTTTTTCTCTCTCCTTCCTCTCTCTCTCTCTCTCTCTCTCTTCTCTCTCTCTCTCTCTCTCTCTCTCCTCTCTCTCTCTCTCTCTCTCTTCTCCTCTCTCTCTCTCTCTCTCTCTCTCTCTCTCCTCTCTCTCTCTCTCTCTCTCTCTCTCTCTCTCTTCTCTCTCCCCTCTCTCTCTCTCTCATCTCTCTCACTCTCTCTCCCTCTCCTCCCCTCCTCTCGCTCTCTCCTCTCTCGAGCAGATTTGTACCTGTACTGTTCTCACTCTCGTCTTCACTCATCCCTCCTCTCTCAGACAGACACTGCGAAAACTGACCCCTTTCATGTTTATAAAGAAAATTGAGTCACGTAGTAAATGGCGGTCCTCAGCGTAGCAGCACATAATATCTTTTTCATTCAATTGCTACGTTTGTTTTGTCCTAATCCTATGTACTCTTTTTGGTTATCACTGTTGAAATTCATAATTTTCATTACGTTTTTTATTGTTATCAGCTAAAGTTGTCACGTACACTGTTTTAATAATATTGTACCTGTTTTTCCTTTTGTTATTTTTGTTGTTCTTGTTATCACTGTCATTATTACATCATAGAATATCATCATGGTTGGCCTTTCTGTTTTATTATCATGATTATAATCATCATTGCTATTACTGAAATTAGGTAGCTAATGATAAAGATGTTAATGGTGGTGACTTTGATCAAATATTAATAAAATCATGACAAAAAACAATATCATCAATAATAATAATGATAATGATGATAATGATAATGATAAGGAAATTGTGATAAAGTATCAATGATAATAATGAAACTATTTTATAGTTACAATAAATATATAGGTTTTTAAAGTCCTCGTCATCACGTTATTCTCTAACGTCAATTCGTTATTACTTGAATAAACTCTATTCCAAGTACTGAATAAGACGTTTACGCAAAAAAAAAAAAAAAAAAAAAATATATTTATCTTACTCATTATATATTCATGAACGCCAACGTGAAGCCAAAGTCGATAAAAGACTCAGGGAAATATCCGGCAAAGTTCTGTTCGGTAAAGCAAGTAGACTGGAATTCGTTACCGTCGAAAAGGAAACTCAAATCTAATAGTAAAGTCGAAATTGACCTGACAGGAAGCTAGGTCAGAGGGCGGAGTTTAGGTTATAAAGTGAGGAAATATGGTGGGCAGGCGAGTGGGAAAGGCATGAGGGGGGGGGGGAGTGAAATATGTAAAGTGAGAGAAAGAGAAATGAGGTTGATAAAAATATATACGGAGGGAAAAGAATGGAGAGAATAGAGGTAGATAGATAGAGAGGATAGAGGGAGGAGAACAGAGAGAGAGAGAGGGGGGGGGCGAGAGAGAGAAAGGGGGGGGGAGGAGAAGGGAGAGAGTAATATATAAAGAATTTCGGAAAGAGTTGGTGAGATAGACAGATTGACAAATGGACATGGATATAATAATACTTTCTTGATTTTAAAGACTAAATTGATATTAAGTGGCCAACTTAATTAACTGAGAATAATTCCGTACCCTTTTAAGAACGAACAAGGCCAAATACGGCAGAAATTCTACGCATATGATTTATAGAATTTCATTCAGCAACAAATCTTCTGAAAAAAAAACCTTGTCCTTTATAAGGTCAGCTATAACTATTACAAGTCCATCAATGATAATAACTAGGATAATTCATGTGAAAATATACAACAAATGGCAGCTGGTGAACGTAAATGCCAACAATGTAAATTTGAAAAGGCCATTGCGAGAAATGTTTGACTGTTTGGTATGGTACAAAAGAAAGCCGAAAAGAGCAAGAGTCAAATCAATAAAATAAAGGAAGTTAGGTGGTGTGACAAATGTAGGATAACGTAGGGAGAAATGATTTGCTGAAAGAAATGTGTGTGCATACATCCACATAATCTATCTATCACGATCTCATCTACTCTTCAATCATCTCAATCGTCTGTCCCTCTCATCGTCGTCTCTCTCAAATCATAACAATCTCTCTTCATCTCTTCTCCTCTCGTCATCTCTCTCTCTCATCAAATCTCGTCATCTCTCTCATCTATCAAATCTCTAAATTCTCTGATCTATAATCAGATCCAACAATCAATCAGAAAACTCATCTCTCTCTCTAATCAAATCATCAATCAAATCCTCTCCTCTACTCAACAAGACTACCCCAACATCCCGCCAACAACCAACATTCAAATGCTCAAATCGTCTCACTCATCATCTTCATTCAATCATAACTCAATTGCATACATAAATTCTCTCATCTCAAAACACACATCTAACCTCTCCCCGTACTCACCAAGCCCCGGCCCGTCACTCTTCCACTCCTACTACTCTCTCTCAATCTCAATCATCTCATCTCTCTCTCTCTATATATATATAATATAAATATATATAATATATAAATATGTTATGTTGTA
>NW_020871056.1:502007-504507 GCF_003789085.1 Penaeus vannamei
TCTTAATGGTGGAAATATACGTAACGAAAACATGAGAAATGAATTACCATATTTTAGGACATTTACGTATTGTGAATATATTTTCCTATGATTTATGGAAACGATACAGGTATCTTCATATTACATTCACAGGTAGGATGAAATATACAACAATTATTATCTGCAGAAGATAACAGCAGGAAAGCGAAATGATATATCACAGAGTTTAGAGATAATAACTTTATCAAGGAAATACCTCGCCAAATAGTCCTAAATACAGTTTAATCGCATTAAGTGTCCATAAATTCATGCTATATTTGTTACTTTTTTTAAATTGTGGGTTCTCTTTTTTATCGCCGTTTTAACTGATAAAGGATAGTTATTGTTGCTGGTATAGTTCCGGGTATTTTTGTTTGGTTATTTATAATTGTTATTAATAGCTCTTTACATTTGCGGTGCCATATGTCCATTCATATATCCATTTCAAAGCTTTAAAATAATCTGCATTGGTGAATATTCCTGGCACCCTTTCCCTTTATAGCATATTTCTGCGAATTATGTATATACGAAACATCACATATACTCCTATTAATCAAAATCCTGCACCTAACGTAAATGTACAATGTTGTGATTTTAAACTGCGAGAGAAGCTGTTGATGGGAAATCCCTGATAGATGATACAATCGGCTTCACTGCAGAGTGTGATTCGAGAGTTAGTCATTTAAGAAAATATAGAAAATACAGTTAGTGTGAAATAGTTTGTTAAACGGGATTTTCTGAACTTAGAGTTTGGAAGTAAGAATTACTCTCTGCGGACATTTTTTTTCACTTTGGATCAGTCTCTTTATTTGTATTATTTTTTATTTACTTATTTATATTATTATATCATTATTGTATTATTATATAATAATAATAATAATTATTATTATTATTAATAATAATAATAATAATAATAATTATTATTATTATTATCATTACTATTATTTTATATTATCAATATTATTGTTATTTATTGTATTATTGTTATTGTTATTATATTGTTATTATTGTGTGTGTGTTCATATAGAAATATTTTAACAGAGGAAGAAATCGGAAAAGTGATGATAGAGTTCATTTGATAAATGGTAAAATGGTCCTTTTACAATACTGGCATACGAGTGTCTAATACAGTAAGGTACAGTTGACGTTTTCACAAGCTGGCGAATGTGCAACATTATCCTTTTGCTAGAAAATTCCCTTTGAAGATTTTCCCCTTTTTCTGATGTCCTGTTTTTATTATTTTCCCCCCCACATTATTCTGATGATATTTCGTATTTTCTGAGCCCATAGGGGTCTGTTACGTAAGGCTTTACGATATCAGTCTTAAATAGTAAATGCAAAATTTGGCCATTCGCCGATTTGTGAAAACACCGACGTAATATTCTGTTGTATGACACTCTGGTTCACGTAGTTCTTTATGTAAGTGTTAATGAAGGTGTTTTCTAGACTGACGTAGATTCCGATGTCTCGAGAATGTTTTGATGTTTATCGTGGTGTATAGTAACGGTTGTTTATAGAAATATTTTTTGATAATTAATTTAACGACAATTGTGGGTCTTAGGTTTTAGAAAATGGAAACGATTTTTGGTAGAAATGTTAGTGATAATTTATTTTTTGCCAGGAATTTGCAGTCATACTGAATTTATTGCAAGAGTGAATTACGAATAAAGAAGTGCAGCTAATCCATGTTTGAAAATGTTATTATTATATTCCGACTGAAGAGATTTTCGCAACTCTTTTACAAGTGGCACATAGAAATACATATGAAAAATACGTAAAACACAGAAAACGACGGTCTTCGTATTTAGAATGATTTTGCTTGTTATTTGTGGCTGTTGCTAAAACTTACATGATTTTCGGAAATTCCACTACAGACATGATACTTGCAAACTATAATGTAAAGCCAGAAGAAATAAACTTAATAACGTTGCTTTTTTAGATATTTATCCAGATCTTTTTCACTGTAGACTGTTTCCTTTTGGACGATCACATAACCAAAGAAAAAAAATATGTATGTATGTATCTCTCTCTCTCTCTCTCTCTCTCTCTCTCTCTCTCTCTCTCTCTCTCTCTTCTCCTCTCTCTTCTCTCCTCTCTCTCTCTCTCTCTCTCTCTCTCTCTCTCTCTCCTCTCTCTCTCTCTCTCTCTCTCTCTCTCTCTCTCTCTCTCCTCTCTTCTCTCTCTCTCTATATATTATATATATATATATATTATATATATATATATATATATATAATATATATATATATATATATTATATATATATATATGTATATATATATATATATATATATATATATATATATATATATAATATATATATATATATATATATATATATATATACTATATATTTATTTCATGGGAATTTGGCAAGCGGATGTTGAGCTTTTAGATATATTCTATTCGACTGAAAAATATAACGAATAAAGAAAAATACATTAAAAAAAAAAATCCTATATTTACAACCGCAATATACCCT
>NW_020871056.1:512007-517007 GCF_003789085.1 Penaeus vannamei
AGAGAGAGAAGAGAGAGAGAGAGAGAGAGAGAGAGAGAGAGAGAGAGAGAGAGAGAGAGAGAGAGAGAGAGGAGAGAGAGAGAGAGAGAGAGAGAGAGAGAGAGAGAAGAGAGAGAGAGAGAGAGAGAGAGAGAGAGAGAGAGAGAGAGAGAAGAGAGAGAGAGAGAGAGAGAGAGAATGAGAGAAGGAGAATTGAGAGAGAGAAAGAGAGAAAGAGAGAGAGGATGCAGAAAAACTGAAACAACAAGGTAAAAGAGAGACAAGACGATAACGAGTAGAGACGGAATGAGGTAAAGAGAAGAGAGAGTGAGAGAGGAGAGAGAGAGATAGAGAGAGAGATAGAGAGAGGGAGAGAGAGAGAGAGAGAGAGAGAGAGAGAGAGAGAGAGAGAGAGAGAGAGAGAGAGAGAGAGAGAGAGAGAGAGAGAGAGAGAGAGAGAGAGAGAGAGAGAGAGAGAGAGAAGAGAGAGAGAGAGAGAGAGAGAGAGAGAGAGAGAGAGAGAGAGAGAGAGAGAGAGAGAGAGAGAGAGAAGGAGAGAGAGAGAGAGAGAGAGAGAGAGAGAGAGAGAGAGAGAGAGAGAGAGAGAGAGATAGGAGAAGAGAGAGAGAGAGAGAGAGGTGAGAGAGAGAGAGAGAGAGAGAAGAGAGAGAGAGAGAGAGAGAGAGGGAGAGAGAGAGAGAGAGAGAGAGAGAAGAGAGAGAGAGAGAGAGAGAGAGAGACAGAGAGAGAGAGAGAGAGAGAGGGAGAGAGAGAGAGAGAGAGAGAGAAGAAGAGAGAGAGAGAGGACGAGAGAGACGAGAGAGAGAGGAGAGAGAGAGAGAGAGAGAGAGAGAGAGAGAGAGAGAGGAAGGCGATAACGAGTAAGAGATTGAATGAAGAGACGACGAAGAAAGAGAGGGGAGAGGAGGGGAGAGGGGAGAGAGAGATATAAGAGTAGATAGATAGGATAGACTATAGAGAGAGGAGCGAGAGAGACGAGAGAGAGAGGAGCAGAGAGAGAGAGAGAGAGAGAGAGAGGATGGGTAGAGAGAGTAGAGAGAGAGAGGGAGCGAGAGACAGACCGACAGACAGTAGAGAAGAGAGAGGGAGAGAGACAGAGCAGCAGACGAGAGAGAGGAGAGCGACGAGAGAGAGATGAGAGAAGGCGAATAACGAGTAAGAGAGATTGATGAAGAAAGCAGAAGAAAGAGGGGAGAGAGGGGGAGCCGAGGGAGAGAGAGATATAGATAGATAGATAGATAGATTAGATAGAGAGAGAGAGGGGGACGGAGGGATAGCGCTAGAGAGAGAGAGGAGGGGGAACGAGGAATAGAGAGAGAGCGCGAGAGACAGACAGAGAGAGAGACAGCCAGAGCGAGAGAGAGAGAGAGAGAAGAGAGAGAAGAGAGAGGAGAGAGAGAGAGAGAGGGAGAGAGAGAGAGAGAGGAGGAGAGAGAGAAGAGGGAGAGAGAAGACGAATAACGAGTAGAGACGGACGGAAGGTAAGAGAAGAAGGAGAGAGAGAGAAAGGAGGGGAGGGGAGGAGAGAAGATTAAAGGTGTTAGAAGACGGCGTAGAACCTGCGGATGCACGGAGCCTCAGGTCGGTGTGAGGTAGCGCAGCCTCCGAACACGTCTTTACTCCTCGTCCCTCTTCTGCTTCCCATGACCTCTCTCTCTCTCTCTCTCTCTCTCTCTCTCTCTCTCTCTCTCTCTCTCCTCTCTCTCTCTCTCTCTCTTTCTCTCTCTTCTCTCTTCTCTCCTCTCTCTCTCTCTCTCTCTTCTTTCTCTTCATTTCTCTCTCTTCTCTCTCTCTCTCTCTCTCTCTCTTCTCTCTCTCTCTCTCTCTCTCTTCTCTCTTTCTCTTCTCTCTCTCTCTCACACACACACACTCTATCTCTATCTCTATCTCTCTCTCTCTATCGATCTATTCTATTCTCTCCCTCTATCTCTCATCTTTCTTCTTCTTTCCACTCTCCCCCCCCCAACACACCACTCCTGCTCTCCTCTTACTCCCTCCTCCCAATTCTGGCGTATGTGTGCTTGTGTGTGTGGCTGCTGTGTGTGTGTTATCTGTGGTGTGTGTGTAGTCATGACGTGCACTGGTGTATATGTGTGTGTGCGTGTGCGTTTATTAGCCTTTCTCTGTTCTGTCAGTTCTTCTGTCTGTATCTCCTCTTTCCCTCCCTCTCACTCTTCCTCTCTCCTTGCTCTTTCTCTCATTAATTCCTATCTCTCCCTCCCCCTCTCATTTCTCTCAATCACTCACTCTCTCCCTTGATCTCCGTTTTTTCACATCTTGTAAGAACAATTGCTAACGTTTTTTGTTCTATTTACAACCTCCTTCTTTTGATTTTGTTGCTTAATCTAGCACTGACGTCAATGACACTTGTTTGTTTTCAGCACATATGCTTTTGTTTATCATTTTATTCATGCTTTTTCCTGTCTTTATTATGTATAGCGTGTTTGTGTTTTTGTTTCTTTATATATTTATTTTTCTGCAACATTAATGCGTTTATGTTTTCTATGTATAACGTATGTTTTTTTTGTAACATTAATTGATCTGCCTTCTTGTTACTCTGCTTATCGATACTGATTTTTTTTATTATTATTATTATATTATTTATTTATTTATTATTATTATTTATTATTATTTCATTTTATTTTTTTTTTTTGCTTTCCCTTTCATTTTTCTTTTCTTTGTTTCTTTCTTGTTTGGCTTTTATATTCTATTACTATTTTTTTCTTTCTTCATTTTCTCCTTTATTTTTTCTTCATTTTTCCTTTTTTCTTTCTTTCATTTTCCTTTTTTTTTCTTATTTTTCTTTATTTCTTTCTTCATTTTTTCTTTATTTCTTTCTTCACTTTTTTTTTTTTTATCGATACTCGAGTCTTCACATTCCGTCATAAACGCACAGCACTTGCCTGATGAGCTTCACTAACTGTGAACCTATTTCCCGAGGATGAAAAGGCGAGGCTCGCTTACCCACGTAATCCTCTCCCAGCTTCTGACGTCATAAAACAACATGTCCCTATTGAACTTGCTGTACTCTCGCGGTATTATTGGAAACGGCATAGCACGCTTTTCTCCCGGGATAACATGTTGCAAATTGCTCCCAAGGATAATGGTGTGTGTGTGTGTGTGTTGCAAGACTGACCATGGGTATACAGGTGTGGCGCTGATGTACACAGAGTGACGTCACCACTTTATGCCCACTCGTTTGCGGGGAATGTGCGTCTGTATGTACATATATAGTAAATCTTGTTACTGAACTCCATTCGGGGAACTACTATCGGTACTACTCCACTTTGTTTCCGAAAGTACTGGTACAACATGGTTTTGGTTTCTGTATAACGGCGCGGGCGTTTATACTGAAAGATAATGTCATTCCAAAGACTCGATTTCGATAATGGCACCCCAGGTAATGGGGGCTGCTGACTGATCCACAGGTAATGGGGCCTTTTGCAGTGAGTTGCTTCAGGTAAAATGTTTGAAGCGTTTCCACCCCCTCCTTCCTCCTCCTCCCAATTCTTCTTTCTTGCTCCCCATACTTTCCATTTCCTCTTCCATCTCCTTTTCCTCACACATGCACCTGCTCCTCCTCTCTCCACTTTCTTCTTCTTCTCCTTTCTCCTTCTTCTTTTCTTCTTCTTCTTTCTTTTTTCATTTCTTCTTTCTCCTCTCCTCCTCCTCCTCCCCCCCTCTCCTCCGCCTCCTCCTCTTCTCCTCCTCCTTCTCCCCCTTTTCTCCTCCTCCTTCTCCTCTCCTCTTCCTCCTCCTCCTCCTCCTCCTTCTCTTCCTTCTCCTTCACCTCTCCTCCTCCTTCGTCCTACCATTTCTCCTCCCCCTCCTCACTTCCTCTCTCCTCCCCTTCGGCCTTCCACCTTCCTCCTCCTTCTCCTATCTCTTTACTCTTCTTGCCCTTCTCGTACTGAAGAATGATGAGGTAATCAGGAGAGAAGAAAAATGATTGAAGAGGAAAAGCTGGGCTTGAAATCGCAGGAAAAAGAATGTTTTCGATCACCACGGCTAGTCCATCCATTTTTTTTTAATTCATTTGTTTGTTTCGTAAGTGGCAGTGTCGATACTTTATGGTATATGTACACAAATATGTAGATAACGTGACCTATTGTGGAGCCTTTGGGAAAGAAGTTGACACGACTTTTTAAAGTATCCATTTGGCGCGATTCTGGGATTTTAATAATTTGTGGATATTCGTGGGAAGATATTGCTACTGATATAAAAGAGATGTAACTTTATGCAGGAAATAGAATATACACATATCATAAAACACTATGTAGGTCAAGTATACCCTAGTACTCCTCCCATAATCATTAGAGGTACGACCTGGTTGGGTTCTAGAGCATGTTTCTTTTCTGTAGTTTCCCACCCTCCCGCTGACCACTGCTGAGCTGCTTCCCTGAGGAGAGCAGCTCAGCAGTGTCAGCTTACAGCCTTTTTTTCGGGGAGCAAAAAATACTCTGCACACCATCTCTCGCATTTGCTCTGTGCTCACCACCCTTCTCCACATTGCCTTTGAGATCGCTACTTTTCCAAAATATAGAAGACATTGGTATTACAAGACGAGGAGAGAGAGAGAGAGAGAGAGAGAGAGAGAGGACGACAGAGAGAGAGAGAGACGGAAGGAGGGAGAAGCGGGAGAGCGCGAGAAGGAGAAGAGAGAGAGAGAGAGACGTGATGAGGAGAGAGGGGAGAGAGAGAGAAGAGAAACCGCTTTTTTAGTAGAGGCGATCAGTGGGACAACTTAGTTATTCATTTCGATTACGGGTTATCTCGCCTACTTTGATGATGCGTGGTTATAAAGCAATGATAATGAATTAATAGGAATTTAATGCAGGTTAAAAATAGCGGTGAGATGATTTATACAATGATGAAATGATCCTTCTTGAGCTGAAGATGGAAAGAAAACAGAAAGATAGATTATATTCGTATTATGTAACTTTTACTCATTAGTCTTGAACTGACGACTAATTAAATGAAGACAGACAGGTTGATTACAT
>NW_020871056.1:522007-524507 GCF_003789085.1 Penaeus vannamei
AAGGCACATTATAGAATGCTCTATATGAACATGTCACTTTTACTGACAAGACACGTTTTACAGTACATACCCTCCGCTACTACACAATGCATTTGATGACTTTGTACCCGCACATTGTCAACAGTCAAATGAGATAAATGTCGTGTTATTGTAAGACCGTGGTTGTTGATACATTCCCTGTGTATAGTAAATGCAGATGATTATTAAAATTCCGTAGATTGCAACCTGCGATGTGTTTATCTTCAGTGACAGTGAAGAGAAAACCGTTACGTCATCTTTAAAGGGTTCTATGTTCTACATTGTCGTTGTATTGTATAAGCTGCGATGCATTTTTGTCCGGCATAAAATTAATTAAACTCATATCGAAAAACATTTTTATTTTCCGTGTTTTTCCCTCGACTGGAAACCCACCTGTATCATATTACAACAGCTAGAAAAACGTTACAAACGTTTTTATTGGACTGTAATATAAGTGTACCCAGGAGAAGTCAGTATGGATGTGCTTCCAACAAATATATCCGATACACATATGGTATATATTAGATTTTACTTAATATTAATTTTACATGTGCCTTTTCTATTCATTTGAATTAAATACGTTTTTCTTGTGTACAAAAGTATCTGTAAAAGAGTTGTATGAGTACATGTAATTGCATCATTGCTTTTAATATAATGATTATTATTACCATTATAGCTATTGTTATTGTCATCATAAATTTGTTATCATTATTATTAATTTTGTTGCGATTGTCGTGTTTATTTTAGTCATCGTCGGAAATATTGTCATTATTTTTATAATCATTATTATTATCATTATTATTATTTTTTAATCATTACTGTGTTCTTACTATTATCATTATTATAGATATAATTATCTTTGTCATTTTTATTGTTATCATTATTATTATCATCATTATTATCATGATGACTGTTATCATATTTTCATAATTATTACTATTGTTATCATTATTGTATTATTGTTATTATAATCATTTGATTTGTATTATTATCATTTGTTTTTATAATTATTATTATTTTTATCATCATTTTTACTATAACTATTGTTTTTATTATTTTCAATATAGCTATTATCACTGTCTTTATTATCATCAATAATGCTGTTACTTTTTATATTATCAGTATTGTTATTCGGTTATCATTGTGTATGTTATTGTTGTTATTATTACTATAACGACTATAATTATCCTTATTGTTATCATTATTATTATGATCATTATGTTCATCAATGTTATAATTATTATAATTATCATTGCTATCATTATTACTATTGTTGCTGTCATTATTGTTCTTATGTTGTTATTATGGTTTGCATTATCATTATTATTGCTATAATTATTATCATTATCATAATTTATTATAATTATTATTTATATTATTATCATCATCATACTCATCGTCATTGTTATTATGATTATTGTTACAATTACTATTATTACTGTCATTATTAGTATCTTTCATATTATCACTGATTTATCATTATTACTGTTGTCATTATCATATAATGATTATGATTATTACCATTATTATCATTAGCATTATTACTGTTATTGTTAGTCTCACCATCCTCATCTTTCCTACCCCTGCAGCTGTTTTTGCTATCAGTATCATTATGATTCTACCTTTAATTATAAAATTCATAGCACTAGATAAAAGAAATAATAACATTCCCTTCCTCTAAAAGAGAAAGAGAAAAAAAAATCCCATAAAAAAATATATCTATGAAACTCATCGTATCAAAATTCAACACAGAATATCCTATTAAGGCTAATATATTATTACATATATCGATGACATCAAAACCCAATATACTGCGGGACAGTAATATAATATATCAATTCGAATATGACAGTTTCATATTCACATATTGTGTATGTTGAAATATTAGTCGTAATTGTATACGTATTTCGAGTTCTATCTATAGTTCTATTTCTGGTATTGCCATTGTTATTATTAATCAGAATTTAGATATTTGTTTGATTATATTAATTAATTGGTTAATAAAATGTGATAGTGTCTTAGATTTTTTTTTCTTTGCAGATTCGTCGCCAACATGAGACGTACGTTCTTTCACAAGGTCGGGACGAGAGACAGTAAAGAACGTGAAAAGAAGAAATAGAATAAGAAAGAAAAACAATAAGCAAACAAAACAAACAAACAAACACGCACAGAATAATGAAGTAAGATAACGTTCGTACATTTGTATAATAAGAGTAATAATAATAAAATAAACAGAGCTATATTTTTTTCTACAACGAACATACAGTAGCGAAAGAATGTGAAGGAACTCTGCTGTATTATCCTCATCGTTTTCTCCTCGATAAGATGAGGAAAATTTGCGTCGATGTTGGAGACAATCATCACTATGACGTCATTTTCCGTAAAGATGTATCGACCAATAGGAACGGCCCACATCGCGCTCTTTATTCTCCTCGGCTTCTGTGGTGACAAAGGTAAGCTGAGACACGAGTTTTCATTGTTT
>NW_020871056.1:527007-529507 GCF_003789085.1 Penaeus vannamei
CTCGGCGGGCGGCAGCGAGAGCAAAGGCCGGGCTCGCTTGATGGGACGCGGGCGAAGGGGGAGGGGTGGCGAGAGCAGGGGGGGAAAGGGAGAGTGGGGGTGGGAGGAAAGGAGGGGAGGGTGAAAGGGAGAGGTGGGGTGGGGGAGGAAAGGAGAAGGGAGGGTGAAAGGGAGAGGTGGGGGTGGGGAAGGAAAGGGAAAGGGAGGCTGAGAGGGAGGCGGGGAGGAAAGGAGAAGAGGAGGGTGAGAGGAAGAAGGAGGAGATGGAGAGGGAGGAAAAGGAGGGAGAGGAGAAAGGGAAGAAGAAAGGGAGGAGAGGGTGAGGGAGAAAGGGAAGAAGAAAGAGAGAAAAGGGAAGAAGAAGGGGGAGAGGGTGAGGGAGAAAGGGAAGAAGGAAGGGAGGGGAAAGGGAAGAAGGGAGGAGAAGAGAGAGAGAAGGAAAGAAGGAAGGGAGACAGGGAAGAAAACATGAGAGGGAGAAAGGGAAAAAAGAAGGACAGGGAGAAAGGGAAGAACGAAGGAGAGGGGGAGGGAAGAAGGAAGGAGAGAGAGAGAACGGGAGGAAGGGAAAGAAAAGAGAGAGGGAAGACGGAAAGAGAGGGAGAAAGGGAGGAAGGGGAGGAGGAGGGAGAGAAAGAAGGAAGGGAAAGGAGAAAGAGAAGAAGGAAAGAGAGAGATAAAAGGAAGAGGGAAGGGGAGGGAAATTATAGAATGGGAAGAGGAGATGGAGAAGGGAAAAGAGAAATAAGAGAAGGGAGGAGAGGGAAGGGAGATAGAAAGGGGAAAGGAAGAGGGATAGCGAGGGATATGTTCGAAAGGGAGGAATAGGAAAAATGAGTAAGAGTTTCAGAAGAGCAGAGGCAAAAGGAATCAAAAGGGGGAGAGAGAAGCAAGAAAGGCAGAACAGAGAAAGAAGTAAAAAAATCGAAGGAAAGTGAGGAAAGGGACAGAAGGAGGCAAGAAAATGAAAGGGAGAAACTATCAGCAGAGGAGGAGAGTGGAATAAGAGAAAAAAAAAAATGTGTAAAGAGAGAGAGGAAAGGATAATAATAATAACGATAATGATGATGATAATAATGATAACAATGAAAATAATGGCAATAATAGTAATAATGATAATAATAATAATAATAATAATAGTAATAGTAACACCAATGATGATAATAATAAAATTAATGACGATGATGATAAGGATGATGAGGATGATAATGTTAACAGTAATGATAATCATGATAATAGTGCTAGTAATACTAATAGGAACAATAATGAAGATAATAATAAAAGTATTAATAATAACAATAAAATAGCATTATAAATGAAGAAAATTATTATGATAATCATAAAAAATAATACCAATAAAAAGATAATGATAAATCCAGTCGCAATAGCCAAAAAGCACTCAAAGAAACAAACCTGTACCAATGCCCAAAAATTCACTTTCAAAATACATAAGTTTACCACAAAAAAAATAGGAAAATTAATTTCCCGCTACTACATTTTCTTTCCTTGACCCGACTGGAGAGGAATTCTTTCACTTCCCATTCTTTCCATATGCAGATTCCGTTCACTACAAAATGTTATCAAATCGTTCCCGGAGCATGGGTGACCAACACATAAATTTAATCCAAATGTTTCTTTAGCTTTCAAGAAATCTATTACAAAAAAAAAAAAAAAAAAAAAAAAAAAAAAAAAAAAAAAAAATCTTCGAGCGTATTAATAATAATCTTGGAAAAATGAAATCGATCCTGAAGATATAGCAACAATGACACTAGATGAAAATTCGAATAACGAGAGAACAAAATCTCTAATGTCTGTAAGGGCCACTTTCCTATCAGGAAGGCATTTTATAGGCTTTTTCGTGAAGCCTGTTTGTCTCCTCGTGTTGTTGTGAAGACGGCTGGTTGGTGAAGAAGTAAACAGATGTCTCGGAAAATGGTGAAGTGCGGGGTGAAAGGTGGGGGGGGGGGAGGGAGGGGGAGAGAAGGGAGGGAGAGGTGGAGAGGAGGGAGAGGAAGGGAGGAGAAGGGGAGAAATGAGGGGTGGGGAAAAAAAGGGGAAGGAAAGAATTTGGAGGAGGAAGGAGGAGGGGAGAGAGAGAGAAAGAGGAGAGGAGGGAGGGAGGGAAAAGGGGGTGAATAAGGGTTTGGGAAAGAGAGAGAGGGAGGAGGAATAAAGGGGGAGGGAGGAAGAGGGGAAAGAAAAAAGGGGAGAAGAAGGAGAGAGAAGAGAGCAGGGAAAATGGGTGGAATGGGGAAGCGGGTGGTGGACTGTAGAAGGGAGATATGAGTAGAAAGAGAGGAGGGAGAGTAGAGGTAATAACGAGGGAAAAATGAAGATGTAAAAGGGGGAAAGAGAGAGGGAAAGGAATAGGGTTAGGAAAGGGGTCACGTGAGGGGAAAAGGGAAAGGCAGAGAGAGGTATCGAACGATGAGACGAGGAGAAAGAAAGAAAAAAAGAAGAGGGAGAAGAGAAGGGGAAAGTGAAAGGACAAAGCAAGGTA
>NW_020871056.1:544507-547007 GCF_003789085.1 Penaeus vannamei
CATAGACTTACGAAGAATGATAAAGGAGGTCATGCAAGAGAAGCTATTAAGTGTCATGCGCAAAATCATGCGTTGGAGGCAGTTTGGCCGCCGCTGATAACTGCTGTGAGGATATATTCGGACAGGCAATATGGGGTAATTTGGGGACGCAATATTCGTCCTATTTAGACAAAGGCCATTTCTGCGCGACTGTATTTACAAGAATGTTTATGTGACTTCCTCATAATTGCTATGAAATTTATGTCCACGCACGCACATAGTACACACACATGTGTGTATGAATAAGTATGTCGGGCGTGCGCGTGCATAGAAATATACGCTAATAAATAAATGAATATATATATATATATATATATATATATATATTATATATATATATATATATATATATATATATATATATATATATATATATATATATATTATATAATATATATATGTTGACCAACGTAGAAAGGTATGAATGAGAATTTCTTCACAAAGCAAGAGATGTATTTGACCGATTTCGAATATACCTTCATCAAAAATATTTGTATTTCTGACGAAGATATATTGTATTGTGAAGATAGTCATTCTCATTCATACCTTTCTACATATGTATATATATATATATATATATATATATATATATATATATATATATATATATATATATATATATATATATATATATATATAATATATATATATATATATACATATATATATATATATATATATATATATATATATATATATATATATATATATATATATATATATGTGTGTGTGTGTGTGTGTGTGTGTGTGTGTGTGTGTGTGTGTGTGTGTGTGTGTGTTGTGTGTTGTGTGTGTGTGTGTGTGTGTTTGTGTGTGTGTTTGTGTGTGTGTTGTGTGTGTGTGTGTGTGTATGTATATATATATATATATATATATATATATATATATATATATATATAATATATATATATATATATATATATATATAATATATATATTATATATATATATATTATATATATATATACATATATATATATATATATATATATATATATATATATATATATTATATATATATATATATATATATATATATATATATATATATATATATATGTAATACATACACACACACACACACACACACACACACACACACAACACACACACACACACACACACACACACACACACACATACACATACATATATATGGACACATATACATCTATCTGCATGCGCGTGTGCACCATACAGACAACCTAATTCGTATTTACACTCCTGATGATATCACTCATTTTTATCCGATTAAAACTAGAGTTTCAACTGAATTAGAAAAATGCATTTTCACTAATGCATTTATGACACGAGCAGGTAAAATAAAAAACGCGATGTCCAACTGTTCGCTTTTAGGTAAATGCTGCAAACAATTATTAATATTATCAAAGGAATTATCATTTTCTATAATCATACGTTATATTAGCACTGTTATCGTTAATATAATTAGCTGTAACTTTTCCTCTCTCTTGAGTTTAATTATTTTTTGTAATACTAAATTTAACAAAAAAAAGAAAAAAAAAGAAAAAAGAAAAAAATCATATTATTATGTTAATACATAAGTAAATATTATTGTTACGGCTTATAAGGAAAATACTTACGGTCATGATATGGTCCGTAATGATGTTAATGATATATAAGAAGATAATATGAAAACTTGATGTCAACAATAGTGGTGATGGTGATAATAGTATTAAATGTTATGTCATTAATGATTATAGTTATACCAATAACGATATAAAATTATTAACAATATAATGATAATGATGTTTCTAATGAAGCTACAGAAGATTAGGATGATGATCAGTTATTAAGTAATAAAGATAAAAATGATGAGAGTAAAATTGATATTTATAACATTAATACTACTATTAATGATAATGATGATAATGATTACAGTAATAAACCTGGGGGTGGCAATGATAATAAGTTTGATGGTCAGGATGATGATGATGATTATGATGATGATGGTGACGATGATTATGAGGAGGAGGTTGATGATAATGATAAAGATGATTAATATCATTAGAATAGTAATAGTAATAATGATGAGGATACTGATGTTTAGAATAAAAGTAAGAATAGTAATAGGAATAAAAAAAAAACTTCATTAATAGCAGACAGTAATAATAATGTAGCAATCGTTGGAGAAAAGTAACATCAACTGCTACTGACATATCACGAAAACAAATCGAAAAACACGATATTTTCTGAATGTTTAATATGCAAATGTCTTCTCAGCTGTTAACATTTATGCTGACCAGCCCCTGTAATAAGGACGTTAATGGTGACTAAACAAAGGAGAGAATGGCAGGAAAGCCGATGGGAAGAAGAGAGGAGGAGGGGGAGGGAAATGGGGGGCAGAAAGAAGGGGAAAGGAACAGACGGAGAATATGAGATGAGGTGGTAAATAGGTCATGAGTCAGAAAGAAGGGGAAAGAAACAGACGGAGAATGAGAGA
>NW_020871056.1:559507-562007 GCF_003789085.1 Penaeus vannamei
TGGGTTTAATAGGAGTTACAGAGCAGGCGAGCTAGCGAGAGAAAAGGGATACGTTCTTCCGCGCAAGCTATCTCGGGGCCTTTCACGATGTGTGACATGCGCATGCGCGAGTCAAAACAAAACACGGCTGTCACTTCATATAGTGTGCAATAGAAACTTACGTAAGCCACGTATGTTGTACAAAAGAGAAGACATGAGTATAAAAGGCATGATTAATATATATGTGAATAATATCCATGGTTTACATACATTTATATATTAATGGAACTTCACAGATCCACACATATAACTTTACTTATTTTGTTTTATGTTTATTTTGATAACAATTTCCTTACTGCATTTTCAGTAATTCAAGAAAAAGTGCACCAGCCCACTTTATCACGAATTAAGAACCACAGCTCTAAGTTGTTGCTTTTTCTTTCTTTCTTTCTTTTACATCTGCTTCTATTTACATCTTCTTTTGTCTGCCTCGTCTTTTCCTGCAACTCCGGCTCCCTTCTTAATTAGTTTAATTGTAGCATGAACTCTCGGCAAAGGCTCGGGCGACTTTCTCAGATAATATTTTCTGGGGTCATATTTTTGTTACATATTCAATATCAATACTTTTATGCTTCTATTTTTTACAATTATTATTATCATCATTATTATTAATGTTACTATTATTGTTGCTGTATTTATAATTATGATTACTGCTGTGGTTATTGTTGCAATTATTATATTCATTATTATTATTACTTCTGGTATAATTAGTATTATATCATAATTCTTATAATAATGATATTGACAATACTAATAATGAGGAGGAGGAGGAGGATTACATAATAATAATTATAAAATAACACAACAATAATAAATTGATAATAATAATCATATTGATAATGATAATGATAGTAATGATACTAATGATAATAATAATGGTCATAATAATATCTATTATTTTCATTATTATCGTCATCATTGATATCATTCCTATTAATATTATCATTATCAATATTGATTAATAAAATTATATAGATTTTTTTATCACTCTTACCATTATTACTATTACAATTATTTTTATCATCATTATTACCTCCGCCAAGGAAGCTATTTGGTATAGTTAGACAGTTTGTTTGTTGGTTGTTTAGCAGGATAAATCAAGTGTTTCATAGACCAGCTTAGATGCCGTTCATTAGTATTGCGAAATGGTGACAGGTTATTATACTTTTTTGGTACGTACTGTTATCATTATTATATGATGCGTGCTTCTAGTTAATATTGTTGTTTGCTGTTATCATCATTATCATTATTTTCTTTTTAAATTATTAGTAATATTATTATTGGTAATATTAATGATGATGATGATAATAATGATAATAATTATAATAATAATGATAATAATAATGATAATGATAATGATTATAATGATAATGATAATAATGATAATGAAATGACAAATGACAATGCAATGACAATGACAATGACAATGACAATGACAATGACAATGACAATGACAATGGCAATGACAATGACAATGACAATGTCAATGATAATGATAATGATAATGATAATGATGATAATAATAATAATAACAATGATAATAATGATAGTAGTAGTTATAATCATGATGATAATAATAATGATGGTAATGATAATAATAATGAGAGTTGCAATAGTGATACTAAGAGTAATATTAAGAATTACAATAAAACTGCTAATGATACTACTACTAATGCGACTACTACTAATAATGATATTAATAGTAATGATAATCATAATCATAATGATGATAATGATAAAAACATTATACATAATGATAACATTATCAATGATAATGATTATGATATCAATGATCATCATCGTCAGTTTTATTATCAAAAATGGTAATCAAGACGATAAAAGCAACATACTAGCAAAGATAATTATAACGATATCAGCTGATGAACAATATGCCAGTTAATGATAATAATGATATTAATACTGATAATGATAATGATAATAGCGAGAATGAAAAAAAACTATATCAATAATGATGATGATAATGATAGTGATTATGATGATATCAATAATGATAATGCCAATGATGATAATAATGATAATAGTAATAATTAAAGTGTTGGTAATTATAATAAAAGTAATGATAATACTGAAAAAATAGTCAAAATGATACCAATAATAGCAAAGTGGATGACGATAATAATGGTAATGACAATGACAGTATTAGTGATAGTGATAATGATAATAATGATAACAATAATAAGGATGAAAAATATTGTAATAAAATTGATGATGATAATAATGAAAATAGCAATAAAAACAATAATTAAAACGATAATACTGATAATAATAATAATAATGATGATATTAATTTTAAAATGTAATAAAAATGACGATGATAACACTAATGATGATAATAGCAATGATGATAATGATAATGGGAATAATAATAACAACAGTAATAATGATTATGATAATAATAATAATAACTAGAAGCATTCAGAGACTGCATACCTCCCTAAAA
>NW_020871056.1:567007-572007 GCF_003789085.1 Penaeus vannamei
AGATAATGATAGATAGTCAGATAGATAAATGGAGAGAGAGAGAGAGAATATAAGAAGCAACCAAAAGAGAGATGCGTGAATGAGAGAGCAGGATAGAACGAGATAAGAAAAACAAGAAAGGAAGAAAGAAAAAGAAAAACAGAAAAAAGAATGGGACAAAAAGCAGCAGATAAAACTCGATCTTAATTTACGGCCGATTATGGAGTATGGAGCAGTGAATTGTTCGAAGTTAAGCCAGACAGTGAAACACCGCCTCTGGCATCTTCCTATCGTCCTCACGGCTCATAATTTTGGGGAATTACTCAAGTTTTATGAGTCATATAAAGAAGACTAACTTTGATCTCTGTTAACAGCATTCTGACTGGGTATAATATTTTGATTACATTCTTAATTGTAGTTTACGGTTTAGATTTTAGACAGATAAACTCGGGCGAGTGTGGATGTGTGAGATGCAGCTGTCTGTCTGTCTGTCTGTTTATCTATCTCTTTATCTTTTATCTATTTATCTACTCATTCATTAATCTGTCTATCTATCTATTTGTCTTTCTTTCTTCCTTTCCTTACTGTAGTTGTATCTATATATATATTAATCTATTTATCTGTCTATCTATCTATAAATCTCAGCTTACATTTATGTGTGTGTGTGTGTGTGTGTGTGTGTGTGTGTGTGTGTGTGTGTGTGTGTGTGTGAATGTATTGAGTGCGTAGGTGTAGACGTGTGTACGTTTGCATGTGTGGTATATCTTTTTATTTCAACCAGAGTATAGAATCTGTTCCGCTTCAGCTGGTTCATATCAGACTAAACCATCAACATCAGTCGTGTGTAGACCGGCTCTTTTATACAGTGCAGCTATCACTATAAAACTCAATCCCAAAAAGTCTTCTGTGTCCTGGATCCGGGGCCCAATTTTTTACTTTTTGTTTTTTAAGGATCGTAAATCTTTTAGAAATAAGATTTTTTTTTTTATTTTTGTTGAGATATATTAGGGTTTGTAAAGACGAAGGGGATCATTCGTATATGGACTGTACACATATCTATCCACCTATCTATTTTCCATTTTGTATGTCGTCGATGATCTATTACTTTATCACACACACACACACATACACACACACACACACACACACAAACACACACACACACACACACACACACACACACACACACACACACACACACACACACACACACACACACACACACACAGCGTACCGCATTTTGAGTTGCATTGCAGTATATTACACAAACATGTATCGTATTTGTTATCCAAATTGACTGTAATATGTTCCAACTTCCAAGTTAATGAGTGTGTGTAAAAAAAAGACAAAAAATGATACACTGAAACTATTTTACATGATTTCTCTCAATGAATATGCAATGGATACGCTGCCACAGCTAAATTTACCATTGCAAGTTGAAAGAGTTAAAAAATAGCAATTCTCATAATAATAAGAGTACTAACACACAAATTTCAGTATGTATGAAGAGAGTGAAGAAAAAAATCATAGTGTGGGGAGAGAAGGGACAAGACATGAATTAAATCATAGTAGTATGGGGGAAGAAAGGGACAAGACATGAATTAACAATGACGCGTCCCCTTTGCAGGCTGGGCGGTGCGGCTGCAGAAGTTCCGAGTGAAGCCGGAGAGCGTCGAGGTGACGGAGGGAGAGGACGTGCGGCTGAGGTGCGTCGTCGAGAACCAGCAGGGGAAGGCGCAGTGGACCAAGGACGGCTTCGCGCTCGGTGAGTGGACGAGGAGGAGGAGGAGGAGAAGAGAAGAGAGGAAGGGGGTAAAGAAGGGAGGAAAGAGGGAAGAGGAGAATGAATGAGAAGAAGAAAGAGGAGGGACAGAAAGATAAGAAAGCGTCGTCGAGAACCAGCAGGGGAAGGCGCAGTGGACCAAGGACGGCTTCGCGCTCGGTGAGTAGAGGAGGAGGAGGAGGGAGAAGAAGAGAAGGGGGAAAAGGGGGAGGTAGGAAGAGGGGAAGGAATGAGAAGAAGAAGGAGGAAGGACAAAAAGATAAGAAAGCGTCGTCGAGAACCAGCAGGGGAAGGCGCAGTGGACCAAGGACGGCTTCGCGCTCGGTGAGTAGAGGAGGAGGAGGAGGAGGAGGGAGAAGAAGAGAAGAGGGGGAAGGGGGAGGTAGGAAGAGGGGAAGGAATGAGAAGAAGAAAGAGGAGGGACAGATAGATAAGAAAGCGTCGTCGAGAAACCAGCAGGGACCAAGGACGGCTTCGCGCTCGGTGAGTAGAGGAGGAGGAGGAAGGAGAAGAGAAGGGGGGAAGGGAGAAACAGGGGAGGAAAATGGGAAGAAGGAAATGAATGAGAAGAAGAAGAAAGAGGAGGGACAGAAAGATAAGAACGCGTCGTCGACAGCAGGGAATGGCAGAGGGGGCCAAGGACGCCTTCGTTCTTGATGAGTAGAGGAGGAGGAGGGAGAAGAAGAGAAGGGGGCAGGGAAAAAAGAGGAAAGGAAGAAGAAAATGAAAGGAGGAAAGGGGAGAAAGAGATAAAGAATAATGATAATGAAAAAAGGGGGGAGAATGAGGGAGGAAAGCAGGAAGAAAAGAAGGAGAAAATGAAAGGAGGAAAGGGAGAAGGAGATA
Organism: Penaeus vannamei; assembly: GCF_003789085.1. Taxonomy (NCBI): domain Eukaryota; kingdom Metazoa; phylum Arthropoda; class Malacostraca; order Decapoda; family Penaeidae; genus Penaeus; species Penaeus vannamei. Next base: position 569,616 of record NW_020871056.1, read on the forward strand.
AAGAATAATGATATTGTAAAAAAGAAGGGGTAGAAAGAGAAAAAGAGCAACGCGCCGTCGAGAACCAGCAGGGGAGGTCGCTCTCGGTGAGTAGAGGAGGAGGAAAGAGACGAAGAAAAGAGGGAAGGAAGAAAAAGGGAAGAAAAGCAGAGGGAAGGGGATGAATGAAAGGAAGAAGAAGGGAAAATGACAAAAGACGTGAAATTTGTCGCTGAGAACGAGCATCTGAAAGCGAAGTGGACTAAGGACGGCATCGCTCTTAGACAGAAAAGAACGGAAAGAAAGAGAAAGAGAAAAAAGGAGAAGGTAGTGGAAGAGAGAAAGGGAAGGAGTGGAAGAAGGAGAATTCGTGAGAATGAGATGCGTCATTGAGAACCAGCGAGGGGAGCGCAGTGAGCCAAGGATAACTTTGCTCTCGTAGACCAGAAGGGGAGGAAGAAATTGAAAGAAAAAAGAAAAAAAAAAGAAAAGAAAAAGGAAAGAACACCAGGAAAAGGTAAATGATAGAAAAGAAGAAGAAAAAAACTGGGGAAAAAGTAATATTTGCCGTCGAAACCAAGGCAAGAGCAGTCGGGAAGAACGAAAACAAGGTTAATGAAAGAAAAGTAAAAAACGGTTAGAAAAGAAAGGGAGGGAAGAGGAAGAGGGAGAAAATGAGAAAACATAAGGCAGAAATAAGGGAAGCGCAGGGAACCCAGGACAGGGAGGATGAGGTGGAAGAGGAGAAGAGAAAGAGGGAGAAGAGGGAGATACCAAGGACGGGGTCATTCTCACTTGAATATACAATGAGGAAGATATTAAAAGAGAGATAAGGAGAGTGAGCCAGGCAGATAAAGGGAGAGAGAGAGGGAGAGAGACAGACAGACGAAGACAGAGAAAGAGAGAAGAGAAAATGACAAATGGAGATGAATACAGACAAATAAATATATGAATAGATAGTTAGATAGAGCGAGAGAGAGAGAGAGAGAGAGAGAGAGAGAGAGAGAGAGAGAGAGAGAGAGAGAGAGAGAGAGAGAGAGAGAGAGAGAGAGAGAGAGAGAGAGAGATCGAAATTTGAATTTCAAAAGACACTTGACCCTGGAAGATGAGATGGTAAGAAGAGGAAAAAGAAGAAAACACACAATACAAAGAGAATAATGCGTGTTGAGTCTCCTGATGTATACAAGGTCACGTTTTCAAGCGGGGTCACGGCGACACGACGCGTTGACAGCATATAGTATGTGTCTCTTTATGTGTCTCTGTACATTTTGCCTCCGCTGCCACAGCATTATTTTGCGAGACATACTCAGGAAGCAAGCCTTATATATAATTCTATGAACGAAGAAGATAGTGTTGAAGGGCGAGGGATAAAGGTAAAAGGGATGACGATTCTAATGTTTGCCTTTATTCTGTCTCGCTATATATATATATATATATATATATATATAATATATATATATATATATATATATATATATATATATATATATATATATATATATATATATATATATATATATATATATATATATATATATATTTATATATATATATATGTCGAGATCATTATTTATTCACCATTTAAAAAGGTGCGCTGTTTCTGATTTCAATGATGTACAATCTTCACTGAAACTTTTGTTTACATATTTTTATAAATCTAAAGTAATAACAAATAAAGTAAATTATAATACTCATTTATAATTGGTTTATTTGTTTAAATGTTTACAATTCATTTGAGGGAAAGCAAAGAGTTCATTACTTTAACGATTTCTCGTCAGACAAGTCCTGGCCTTCCTCCATGTAACAAGTAAGATGAGTGCTGGTATTTAGAATCATGTTTCACCCTCATACAATACATTGTAATGCTTGATAAGTGTATTAACGTAATAGTTGAATCCCTTTGTATTGATCTATGATGAGCCGAGTTCTGGCCTTCCTCCATGTAACAGAGAGGAGAAATGGTGAAGCATGCGGGGGAAGAACACGTCATAATGCCTTGTTGCCAGGGGAAAATAATATTAGTTATTTTGTTATTTTTAGTGGTCCGTGGATACAGTACTGGAAGTAGTCGCAGGTGACAGTTCCGGGGGGTATCAATGAATAGATTGAGAATGGAATTAGTTATTAGAGAGAAGTGTAAGAGAGGAAAATGATAAAGATGAAAGGAAGGGAAATGATCGGCTTATGTCCTAGGTAAAATCATGGAAAGAATATGGTTAGACTAGGTGTGAGGGTCTCGATTCTGTCTCACGTATATTTTATTATGTTTATTGAAATGTCATTGATTCTTAATTAGTAGTAAAAGGGAGGGTATATCGAATTAATTTTAGATATGAATCGAATTATTTGAGAATATTACTTATTTAAAGTACTGTGATTATTGCCAAGATTTCCATAATGATATGCCACTTGT
>NW_020871057.1:0-12500 GCF_003789085.1 Penaeus vannamei
TGACTCAAGTGCACAAACCTCTTGGAGTATGATTTGACTCATTTAGCACTTCGAAAGGGGCTTTAGCATTATTCCCATCAATAAACGAACGTGGAATGTATTGTGCGTAAGCCGAGACTAGAAGAGTGCCAGCTCCAGGGAGGATGCCATTTCCATGCTGTGCACCATATTCCAGGCTGCTGTGACCAGCAGAGCAGGTTGTACTATGTAGAATTAAAAATTACAACAAAAATGAGATGTAGGGCAGAAATACCCAAATGTTCCTTTTTTTTCTTGCACTGAGTTATTCACTACACAAGAGATGATATGAAGTCTGTGCAAGGAAAATAAGCAATTACCTTCTAGATAAAGCAAATCAAAAGACATATGTGGACATTAGAAAATGCCAATAAAGCCATAAAAGATAACACAAAATAACTTTGAAAGGGGAGGCACATAGTCTCGTTACTGCTCATGGGTGTTCATGCACGCCTTGGATGTTGGCCACTTATGTAACCCATTGCCCGGGTTTTCAGCATAGTTATTTCCGTATCCAAGGGTTAATTGACTGACTGATTGATGGGCACAGATACAGATGTCATGGAAACCCTACACTACACGGTAATAGGCATCATGACTCACTCTGGTGAGTGAGCAGGCAGAGCCAGCTGTACACAGAGAATGCCCTGCTGGAAAGGCATGATGGTTGTCAATAGTCACCAGAATGAACGCTGCTCAAAAAATTCTGGTACCCTCACTGCAGGGTTAAGTTGTAAGACCTAGGCCTTTTTATTAACAGAATGAGCAGACACTTGTGAAAGGGAAAACAAGATGCAAACCACTGGGTAAAATTCCAATGATATCTAAACTGGAGTATTTGTACCACATTACATGAAATTACATGAAGAGCTTCCACTCAAAAAAAAGACAACATGGTAATCATTAGTTAATAGGAATGACTAGAAAATGTTATTTTCTTTACAATAGTGGAAATAATGCAATAGCCCCTTCCTAAATGCCCACTGAGTCTAATCTTCCGAGAACTTTATCCACCCGTGGTGAGTAATTCCCCTTATCTTGGCCTTAAGCCAAATTTTCTATGACAGCATGTTCCCCCTACCCAGTCCTCACCCAATTTTTTTCATGAATTGATGGACATGTTAACCAGATCCATTGAGTTGTACATTTTTTTCAAGTAAGATGCAAAATCAAAGTTTCTCTATGACTGTTGTTTAATATTCAGCCAAAGAAAAGTAAATGGCTGACTAGATTGACACCATATAGACCAGTGTCATCCAAACTGGGGTCCGCATACCCCTGGGGGTAAGCAACACAGATCATAGGGATACATAAACAAACAAGGAACACACACACCTCACATTTGAGTATTTTTCAAGCATTTTGTTTTTATTTGTGTATCAAATTCGAATTTATTGACCAACACCCCTGCAATGCAGTCTTTTCATAATTTGTATATTATTTGCATCATCCTAATTAAAAGTTTGTTTATCCATGGTGGATGGGGGGGGGGTACATAACAGTACAAGAAGGTAATAAAGGATACAATAGGCGATAATGTTTGGACAACACTGATATAGACCATTAGTAAATGGCTGACTAGATTCATAACATATAGACCATTAGTAGGTAGCAGTGAGAGAATAAAGACTAATCAATTTCCATCCTTTAAATTCTGTTCCAAGCAACCTAATACAAGCTATTGTATTAGATGCCTTTGCATAAGAAACAAAATTTCCAAGCCTAAAGCATGCCACATAAATATTTTTTGCCATTAAATTACAGGTTTCTTACTTGTACATTTACTAAGTTATAAGGATGCCAAATATTCACCTGAACTTCTGTACTGGATGTGGTATCTGTTTTTTCTTTGGTGGTAGCAGGAGAGTTCCTTCGAGCATTTGAGGCGTTTCCGCTTCTCCCTCTCCCTCGGCCTCTGCCACCTCTTCTACCACTCCCTCTTGGACTTTCTGGAGTATTATTCTGTAAAATATAACCTTGGTAATAAAACATATATCTATAAAAAATGTATCAATGATTTCTCACCTCATACATCTGACTATCATTTACATTTCCTGGTACTGAATCCTCTTTGTTATTATAAATCTATGCTAAAAACAAATAACTGTCAAGTGAATAAGGAGACACAAGATCAGGAGACACAAAATCAGTATAAAAGGCAAAGACTTGGAAAAAATTAAATTAGCTCTAATATACAGCATGTCTTCTGTATATTTGTGTACTTGCACCTGCATTTGGGTATGGGTGTGGGTTGTGTGTGGTTGTGTAAGTGTGATTATGTGTTCAAAGTTTTGTGTTTTTTGTTGGTATGTGTTTCTGTGTATATATTTTTTTTGCATGTGTGTGTTTCATGCATGTGTCTCTCTACTTTTATATTTTTGCCTGCATATTTTTTTGTGTGTGTTATCATCATGCCTGTGTGTTTTTGTGTGTCTTTAGGTTTGTCTTTGCATGTGTGTGTTCTTGTGTCTTTGTTTTTTTGTTGTTTTTTTGGTTGTAGCAAAAGTAATGAAGTTAATTTCTTGCATATATATTGTAAAGAATTAAATATAGAATTTTATCTACAAACCACTGCTGGTCTCCTCCTCCTTTGTGAACCTTCTGATTCTTCTGGAGTTTGCACTTCATCCACTGACAAGTTCTGACTAGCAATGCTATCATCATATGAACGGTTTTCAAGTTCTGAATTTTCGGATTCTTCAACTCTACTTGACAAGTTAAGGTCAAAATTATTTTGAGCTTGTGTATCATTCTGGCTTGAGATCTCTTCTTCTTCCTGATTTATTGACTGTTCACCAATGATGCTCAAGTCCAGGTCCTGGCGTGCTACAAAAAATTATACAATTTTAGTATCAATCACACTGTTTTTGGCACATTTCTTATGATTAATTATTCAAAAATACTAAAACAAACCCATGTATCATACACATACCTGAACAGAATCTACTTCTCTTTTCTTTAAGAATACACAGATAAACTGGTTCAAAATCAACAAAAATATAAATTTCTCACCTTCTAACCTTTCCTGTAATCTTCTTCTCCATGTAAGATCTAACTTGGGAATAGCAACCCTTGCTGGCTGAAGTACTAGACCTCCTACCATAGGGAGCACCACACTCTGCCGTGGAGAGCTGTTGCTTCCTGTAGGAGCTAATGGTAACCTAGAACCTGTCTCATGACACAGATCAATAATGAAAAAAAAATTAATAAACACAAACTTACAAAAATAAACTTGTAAGAGGCATTGAAGATTATAGCACAGATACTGCATATTTGATATAATGGTGTAATATAATTTATGACTGCATTTAAATCCTATGGAGTATTCTTTCAAGTTTACAGTACAACAGAATACTTTAACCTATTAATGTTGGGAGTGCAGGTATGCTTGCACTGTCCACTATGGGTTTATTTTATTAACTTTATTTACACACAGAAGGTTCTACAAGCGCTCAGTCAAAAAAAAAAATTGTGACTCAGTCTGCATGACCTTAGTTATTTACCCAAGTCCTTGAATTCTTGGCAAGTCTTTCAGTTTTATTACTGTCATTAGTGTTTATGACACTGCGATAAAACTAATGGCAATAGTTATAATAATAACATCAATAATAACAGTAAAAGAAATAAAACATTTTTCCTAGTAATTCAATGTGAGAGCAAGTAGGCCTTGTAACTGACTAAGCACTTTTGAATTGTCATAAGTACCTAAGATTAATAAAACCATGGTACGTACTCTGAATCAAAAGGTTAGTCTACTAAGAAAGGCACTTTAATAGGAGAGTTTCTCTTACGAATGACATGGTTTACCCCATTTATGACGGGTGTCCCACATATGAGACACCTGGAAAAATAAACATTGCTGGGTGTCCCGCCAGTGTGACGTTGGACCAGAGCTTGCGCTCTGATTACGTCGCAGGCCGCGGCCAGTGCACAGGCAGTTTCCGGGCCAGCCCCATGTGCCAATTTTGTAGCTGCCCGGAAACTATTATTTTCGGGTTCAAAATATACCAGCATTAGTGGGTTAACAAGTGAGCATAAAAATCATGAGAGCTGTTCAATACATGAAGCATCAACTATTAACCATTTTTTCCTTTTAAATACTTGAGGTAAAAATGCTTGAAAACAATTCTTGCAGTAACTACATGAATCATGTGCTTATAATCAACCTCTTACAGACAAATACTATTTCAGAATGGGTAAAACAATAGCATACTCAATGGAGAAGTATGAGTGGAGGAGGAAGCAGAGTGGAGGAGGAGGAACAGGAGGAGTAGGAGGAAGGATAAGTGCAAGGGAGGAGGAGTAGGGGAGGAGGAGGAGGAGGAGGAGGGAGGAGGAGGAGGAGGAGGAGGAGGAGGAGGAGGAGGAGGAGGAGGAGGAGGAGGAGGAAGGAGGAGGAGGAGAGAAGAGGAAGAGGAAGAGAAGAGGAAGAGGAAGTGGAAGAGGAGAGGAGGAGGAGGAGGAGGAGGAGGAGGAGGAGGAGGAGGAGGAGAGGAGGAGGAGGAGGAGGAGGAGGAGGAGAGGAGGAGGAGAGGGAAGAGGAAGAGGAGAGGAGGAGGAGGAGAAAGAGAAGGAAGAGGAGGAGGAGAAAGAGAAGGAAGAGGAGGAGAAGGAAGAGGAGGAGGAGAAAGAGAAGGAAAGGAGGAGGAGGAAGAGGAAGAGGAGGAGGAGAGAAGAGAAGAAGAGGAAGAAGAGGAAGAAGAGGAAGAGGAACAGAGTAGGAGGAACAGAGGAGGAAGAGGAGGAGGGAGAGGAGGAGGAGGAGGAGAGGAGGAGGAGGAGGAGGAGGAGGAGGAGGAGGAGGAGGAGGAGGAGGGAGGAGGAGGAGGAAGAGGAGGAAGAGGAGGAGAAGGAGGAGAAAGAAGAGGAGGAAAAGGAGGAGGCAAAAGAGGAGGAGGAGGAGGAGGAGAGGAGGAGGAGGAGAGGAGGAGGAAGGAGGAGGAGGAGGAGGGGAGGAGGAGGAGGAGGAGGAGGAGGAGGAGGAGGAGGAGGAGGAGGAGGAGGAGGAGGAGGAGGAGGAGGAGGAGGAGGAGGAGAGGAGGAGGAGGAGGAGGAGGAGGAGGAGAGGAGGAGGAGGAGGAGGAGGAGGAGGTTAAGAAGGGGAGGGGAGGGGAGGGAAGGAGAGAGGAGAGGAGAGGAGAGGAGAGGAGAGGAGAGAGAGGAGAGGAGAGGAGAGGAGAGGAGAGGAGAGGAGAGGAGAGGAGAGGAGAGGAGAGGGAGAGGAGAGGAGAGGGAGAGGAGAGGAGAGGAGGAGAGGAGAGGAGAGGAGAGGAGGCAGAGAAAGAGGAAGAGAAAGAGGAAAGAGGAGAGAAAGAGATGAGAAAGAGGAAGAGAAAGAGGATGAGAAAAGAGATGAGAAAGAGAAAGAGAAAGAAGAGGAGTAAGAGGAAGAGGAAGAGAAAGAAGAAGAGGAGGAAGAGGAAGAGGAAGAAGAAGAGGAACAGAGGCAGAGGAAGAGGAATAGAGCCAGAGGAAGAGGAACAGAGGCAGAGGAAGAGGAATAGAGGCAGAGGAAGAGGAATAGAGGCAGAGGAAGAAGAGCAGAGGCAGAGGAAGAGAGAGGCAGAGGAAGAGGAACAGAGGCAGAGGAAGAGGAACAGAGGCAGAGGAAGAGGAACAGAGGCAGAGGAAGAGGAAGAGGAATAGAGGCAGAGGAAGAGGAACAGAGGCAGAGGAAGAGGAAAGAGAGAGGAAGAGGAACAGAGGCCAGAGGAAGAGGAAGAGCAGAGGCAGAGGGAGAGGAGCAGAGGCAGAGAAGAGGAACAGAGGCAGAGGAAGGGGAACAGAGACAGAGGAAGAGGAACAGAGGAAGAGGAACAGAGGAGGAGAAGGAACATAGGAGGAGGAGGGAAAGAAATGGAGGAGGAGGGGAAGAAGAGGAGGAGGAGGAAGAAGGAAAGGAAGAGGAAGAGGAAGAGGAGGAGAGAAGGAAATGAGGGAAAAAGGAGGAAAGGAGGGAAGGAGGAGGAAGGTGTAGGAGGAAAGAAAGAAGAGGGAGGAGGAGGAGGAGGAGGAGGAGGAGGGGAGGAGGAGGAGGAGGAGGAGGAGGAGAGGAGGAGGAAGGAGGAGAGGAGGAAGAGGAAGAGGAAGAGGAAGAGGAAGAGGAAGAGGAGAGGAGGAGGAGGAGGAGGAGGAAGAAGAAAGAGGAGAGGAAGAGGAGGAGGAGGAGGAAGAAGAAGAAGAGGAAGAGGAAGAGGAGGGGGAGGAAGAGAAGTTTTATAGAAACAGGAAAGAAAAAAAACTGACTAAAATTTTAACAACATTAACCTGATGTTCGTGGTAATGAGAAGGCAGATGAGGATTTGCGGGATGTACTTGAGGAACGGCTGCGGCGATTCTTCAGAGCCCCTCCAGCCAGGCCTTTTAACTTGGTCAGACTCTCCACTACCACCAGTACATTTTGCATGGACTCACTAATGGCAGCATTGAATGGTTCACTGTATTCCTATAATCCAAAGATAGACAAACAAACCTATTGTAAATGTATATTTACATATAGAGACATATCAATCAATCAATCTCACTACTTATTAATCAAATGATGAAATTAATGCAATAAAATATGAAACAATTTTTTTTTCTGAGTTCAATATGGAACAAGTAAAAGAAAAAGTATTCCAAGTAATAATCCACTGAAATTCAGAGAACTGATAAAGAAAAAAAATATTTTATCAGGTTTATAGTCAATGAAAATCAGTAAACTACCAAGCTCTGCTGGTAGGATTCTCTATAATCAATAACATTTGTCTGAATAATGGAAAACTCATTTTCTACACACTAATTGCTTATAACCCAAAACTTTCTTAGAAATATAATAGAATTTGGTAGCGAAGGGTAGAGTGATAAGTAAAGTGACTCCTTGATTGCCAAAGCAGCGACATTTTGCAAAACAGAACTACAGTCAACACTACATTTTCCTGTTTGAATTGGGATAAATGAAACAGGTTATTTCACAAAACCCAACTAATCACTACACATCATGACATTGTACGACAACTAGACAGATGTGACACCAAACAAGTTGACGCCATACTGCTTGACTTTGCCAAAGCCTTTGACAAAGTTCCCCACAAAAGACTGACTCCTAAATTACCACATTACAGGATCACAGGACCAATACTTCACTAGATCACTGCTTTCTTGACGTGTAGGACCCAACGCGTCTAACTCGACAGTGTATCTTCTGACCCTGTCCCTGTTTCTTCTGGTGTCCCACAAGGCACTGTTCTTGGCCCCCTTCTTTTCCTTCTATACATTAATGACCTTCCACTTTCGACTCCTAATTCTTCTACTAGACTTTTTGCTGACGACAGCCTTTTGTTATGACCTATAAAAACTGAAGACGACTGTAGACTCCTCCAGCAAGACACTGACGCGCTTGAACAGTGGGAAAGACTATGGCAAATGTCCTTTAGACCTGACAAATGCAAAGTTCTCCATTTCACAAGATCCTACACACCTATCCACTACACCTACACCTTACACAACCATCCCTTAACAACTACAGCAACTCACAAATACCTCGGTATCCATCTATCCAACAATGTCACCTTTAACACACACACCGACTTCATCATTAACAAAGCTAACAGAACACTGGGGTTTCTGAGGAGGAACCTACACAACTGTACCCCGGACATCAAACACATAGCTTACAACACACTTGTACATCCAACACTAGAGTACTGTACGGCTGTATGGGACCCCTACACTAAACACAACATTGAGACCCTCATGCAGGTTAATACTTGGGCTGCCAGGTTTATTACTCGCAATTATTCACATACTCCTGGTATTACATCTCACATAAAAAACATTAAAATGGATCTACTCGAGACGCGAAGACAAGCATACCAACTTACAATCATGTACAAAATCACAAACAACCTTGTAGACATCAACAAACATGAATACTTACACGCAACACAGGAACTCACAAACCAGTAAATTTGTCACATACCACACCGACACTAACACTTACAAGCACTCATTCTTTCCACATACTATACGCGACTGGAACAGGCTCCCCCAACACATAATTGAAGCAAAAACACTTAACACTTTCACAAACAAACTAAATAAACACATAACACTACAAACACCTTCACAAAAACTGACACTTCCGCTTGCACCTTGATCCTTCCCCCAGCAACCAATCACTACCAATATACATGTTATGCGCTCATTTAGCACCCTACGCATTAATATTGAGATTGAGATTGAGATTTGTCAATTTCAATTAACCTTACAAAACCCTTATGATATCAGAGCACAAATAAAATCCATACACTTGTTATACTAAAAAACATTTAAAATCTTACCCATAATAGCCTTTAAAAACAAATTAGAGAAGAACTTACCACCAACACTCGATACCAAATTCAATCCCTACATGTCTCTCCTATAAAAAATACATTCATATATACATATAAATATACTCAACATAAAAAGAACTGCCTTACTCTTAGACGCAGTTCCACCTCCCGTTCAATTGCTGCCTCATTATCTGTATTACCACTTCGGAGTAATTCCTGGGCATCTTGTAACTCTGCTTTCAGTGAAATCACTTTATTATACCTGAAGTTCCAAGAATGGTTCACTGTTAAAATTGGTTCAACAAAAACAAAAAGTTCATGGTATTATCAAAGATACCTATTTGTAATAATAATTATATAACACAATAAGAAAGAATATAATAATTGAACTCATCAAAATATATAAAAAATGATGATAAATATGCAATTCATATAACTGATTTTTTTTTTTTTTCACAACATACAAACTTAATTACCTTTAGATACCACATACTAGATCAACCTATATCATGCTTCACATTGTTAAAACAAAATAATTAAACAATTATTCAAATTCAATTTACAGTCATAGATAAAACACAGCACTGACTAGGTAATAAAATCTATCTTCTATATTCTGTATCATAAAAATTGAAAGTGAAAAGCTCTAACAACCAAGATAACATTTAGATAAATTTGATAATACATTAATTTTTTTTTTTCTTATAGAACCCAACCTGATTCTTAAATTCCTATAGCAATTACATAACATGCTTAAATGATAACAAAGCAGTAAAAAAAATAAATACAAACCAGTGTTGTGTTTCAATTTTCTGTGACGCTAAAGCTTTCGCGAGGGCTCGGTTGTTGCTCCTCAGCTTTGCCAGTTTCATATCATACATGGATGAGACATCATGCCCTGAATGAGCAAACGGAAAAGGAAGAAAGATGTAATTCATCCACACCCTTCCTCCAAACAATGCAATATTCCAAGAACTGGTATGAATAGCAAATATGAAAACCATAGCATTTTACATGATACTGATCAATTTACCCTTACCCAATGATCCCCAGCTACGATTTGGATTTAAACTTCTCTTGAACCTAATTTTCTGAAGTTTTCTCGTAGTCTTTTGTCTTCTGCTTTTGGGAGCAATGACTGCGAACTCCTTTTTTCCAGTTGGCTGATTCTGAGTATCCCCCATTGTTGTTATAATCTGAAAATAAATAAACAATTAAGCATACTAAATAATTGCATGAAATTTTCAATATTAGGATAGTCTGGACATGATATGAATCCATTCAAATAAATACCATAGCTTAGAACCATGAAAACAGAAGCTGAAGGTGACTCCATATCTACATCTGGAATTATCAAATATACTATAATCAAAATGTATGTGCAAGAGTATATCAGCCTCATAAATCTCTATATCAGCATCATAAAACCCCCCTACCAAGGATCCACCATCCCCTAACCCAGAGAGGTTTGAGTGACATTCTGAGATCTTGGCCCACGAGGTAACATCCCTCACTGCTTGTTTGACCCTGAGCTACTATGAGATGGGAGTTTGCTGACATTTGCATTCAGCTTACTTATCAATTCTGCTAAATATTTCTACTGCACCAGGGGTTAATTCTTTACAGTAAGGACGCTTTCACGAGAGATCAAGTCCCCAATTCCACATCAAAATAATTATTCATCAATCTAAGTTGCTGTGACTGGGTGTACCCTTCAGGCATGGCCCAAGGGAAGGGTTGATGGGGGGCTCTGCCCTTCAACATCCCCCCAGGAAACATGGTCTTCACCTCAGTATGCATAGTAACAAAGAGCTGAAACTCAGGAGCATCAAGTGTACGAAGGCTGAGAGCTCTGCTTTCTTTTTCCTTTGTCTATGGCATTACCGTTCTTGTCTGCAGATTATTTTTTGTACCAACAACTATAACTTTATGTCCTCTACAAAAATATCATATTCAATTTCCCCTAAATTAGTGCGTCCATACCGTAAAGATGAATTCCCCTGGGTTAGCTGCCATCAACAGGAGTCCACTCACAACAATTTTGATGAATTTTGGAAAGTGAACCTGTTCTAAAAATCACCTTGCAACCTTTACTAGTTATATGGCAATGTAATGCAGTGGTTATGTAATGCAGTCGTTATATACACGGATCCCCGTGTACAGTAGTCCAAAAGTACTGAATCAGTACACGGATATGACGGAAATAGCAAGCCAAACCAACCAATCAAAATGCGTTAGGTATTTTAAATTCCAAACATTGAAAACCAAGATGGTGGCAGCCCCAATACCTCCTGCGCCTGGTTTGGAGGATATGCAGAATTTACATCTTTTGACGAATTCAGTGTCAAATTAAAGAAGTTCGAGGAGGATAGTAAATGTTGATTTACGAAACGAGATGCAGGCACAGTGAAAAAGGCGAACAGCTTACTGTAGCCAGGCCCCAGTGGCCAACAGCCAACTCTGTACACCGAGGCGCTGATATACGCATATGCTAGGAATCGGTACACAGATCTCCGTGGATATAGGTTTAGGTTTAGGGTTAGGGTTAGGGTGAGGGTGAGGGTGAGGGTGAGGGTGAGGTGAGGTGAGGTGAGGTTGAGGTGAGGTGAGGTGAGGTGAGGTGAGGTGAGGTGAGGTGAGGTGAGGTGAGGTGAGGTGAGGTGAGGTGAGGTTAGGTTAGGTTAGGTTAGGTGGTTAGGTTAGTTAGGTTAGGTTAGTTAGGTTAGGTTAGGTTAGGTTAGGTTAGGTTAGGTTAGGTTAGGTTAGGTAGGTTAGGTTAGGTTAGGTTAGGTTAGGTTAGGTTAGGTTAGGTTAGGTTAGGTTAGGTTAGGTTAGGTTAGGTTAGGTTAGGTTAAGTTAGTTAGGTTAGGTTAGGTTACTAGTTAGGTTAAGGTTAGTTAGGTTAGGTTAGTTAGGTTAGGTTAGGTTAGGTTAGGTTAGGTTAGGTTAGGTTAGGTTAGGTTAGGTTAGGTTAGGTTAGGTTAGGTTAGGTTAGGTTAGTTAAGTTAAGTTAAGTTAAGTTAAGTTAAGTTAGGTGAGGTGAGGTGAGGTCATTTTCGGTACACGTGCATCTCCGTGCATGGAGGTCTCCATATGCCAGTATACAGATCTCTGTGGACGTAGGAATCACTTTTGGATTTCGGTACACAGATGCAGATCCGTGCACGGAAGAATTAGGTTTGGTTTGGGTATACAGAGATCCATGTATGGATGGTGACAAATCACCCTTCTGTACACGGATCTGTGTATATAACTGCTTCCATGTTAGGAATCAGTACTCGGATCTCTGTGGACACAGAAATGACTTTCGGATTTGGGTACACAGATCCATGTAAGGAAGAATCACGTTTGGGTTTGTGTACACAGAAATCCGTATACGGATGGTGAAAAATCAGCCTTCCGTACACAGATCCATGTATATAACCCTAGCCTTTCAGTAATGTATCCTTATACACACCAAACTCTGTAGACTGGAGGACCACAACAAGGAATACCATGGTCTCCATGCCTCACACTCCAGTAGAGGCCAACAAACCTCTCCCAGAAAATTTGGAAGTACAAATATTGGTTCTTTATTTCACAATAATCAACATAGAGGTATGAAAACATCTTGCCATGCAGGAATGAGTGACTGCAGCCTCTACTGAGGTGCAGTTCCAAGGAAATTGATAAGCAACAGCGGCTTACCACTACTTAAGAGCATACTGTCTTTTCAGCTACAGTTGTTTTAAGTGTTCTTCGCAACCTTTCCATGAGGACTTCCTAGATCACCACATATTCCTGTTCAGGATAACTGCCAGGGTGACATTCAGAAAGCCAACAAGGTTAACCAAGATATCCCTTATATCCCTTATATTCTGATGCTGAGGAAATTATACACCTAACTGGACTCTGCTGTGCAGTAACAATATACTTACTCAAATATCAATACATGTCTCGCAAAAATAAACGAAATCTTTGCTTTTCTTTTTTTATTCTCATTCACAATTAAAGTAACCTACTTATTGTTCACACACTAAAATACCTCCATTTACTTTCCTTTCTGGACAAACCTTCAGCAGAAGGCATCCACACACCATATGCTATAATCCCCCGTCTCAATAACCACACATAACCCCCTCTAATCAACAATATCCACAATAATTATTATAATAATTCACGCTCTCC
>NW_020871057.1:27500-30000 GCF_003789085.1 Penaeus vannamei
ATCCAGAATTTTAAAAGGAAAGTTTTATTATATCCTTTTATTTAGCTCATTGTGGCTGAGGAAAATGTTGCATTGCATTTGGAAAATCTCAAAGACTGGAGCTGGCACAATACCTCTGCAACAAGTACTTTCATAGAACCTAATCCTCATAGTCTGGACTTCCCAAAAGATGTTGCTTTATTTTCCTGTTTTATTTTATTGATAAATTAATTTACATGTGCATCACAAAAATAAAAATGTTCTTGCATAATGTTGTTGCATAATCCAACTAAAACTGAAATAGATACTGGTTTGAGAGAAGGTTGTGAACTTTATCAGAAAATATACAGGAAAATTAAATGACTCTTTAGTTTTATTCCTTAAAAGCAATGTTGTTCATATAGTACAAATGTTCCTGAAAAAGATAATTGTAAAGTGAAAGGCTGTTGCAAAAAGCTTTTATTTAATGAAAGTTGCTTTAAAAAAACTCCAAACCTTTATGCATGTTCTGCACAGTGTTTATGCATGGTATGTTTATGCTTGCCCCTTTTGTCTTTATGTATGTGCATGTGAGTTGCATGTGCGTGATTTTTCATTGCTTTAGTTTGACCTTTGAATCTTCCATTTTATAAGAAAGACATTAGTATTTTACTTCTCCCTTCATAAACTACGTTTTTAAAATTCTTTCCCTGATTAAATGTGTTGATGTTTGTAAAGCCAGATGAATTATATGGTTATGTGTCCCTCCATTTTGCTACATCTAGTCAATCTTCACATTTCTTTTTTTTTCTTCAACCTCTTTACCCCTGAGTTTAGACGATGCTTACTTTTTTCCCCACTTTTGTGAGTAAAATCCCACAAAAAGGAACATTGAGAGATGGATGTATATTAGCTTTGGTATTTCGTGACTTGAAGTAACCGTTGATACACTAATTTATGATTAACAAATCTCAGCTTTCGTTATATTTTTTATTGTGTTGTTATTCTTATTTCTGATACTGATATAATTATCTATTTGCTGGTATGATCATCATCATTTTTATTACTTTTATTATTGTAATTATTATTATTATTATCATTATAGTAAATATTGATATTATTATTATTATAATTGGTATTATAATAGTTATTATTATAATTATTGGTATTATTTTTGTTATTATTATTGTTACCATCATTATAATTGTTACCATTATTTTTATTATTATTATCACTATTGTTTTATCCTTATTATTACTGTTTTTTTCATCATCATCATCATTCTTGTTATTGTTATTATCATTATTATTGGTATTCTTATGATATAATTATTATTATTGGTATTCTTCTTATTATTATTGTTGTTGTTGTTGTTGTTGTTATTGTTGTTGTTATAATTGTCATTATCATCATTATTATTATTATTATTATTATTATTATTATTATTATTTACATTATTATTATTAACTTTATTATTATTATCATTTATGAACATCATCATCATCATTACTGTTTTATTATTATTAACATTATGAGAAAGTATTATTGTAGTTAGTATTAGTTATTACTACTATTATTATTATTTTGTGATGATGATTTGGATAATGATGATATTAGATAGCACTGCTGTTTTATGTTATTGATGCCATAGACATTATAAGTATTAGTATTTATGGTTGTTATTATTATTGTTATTATTATTACCATTATCATTATTGTTGTTTTTATCATTACCATTATTATTATATATATCATTGTTATTATTATTTTTTAGTCAATGCAATTTTTATTATCATGATTATTACCCTTGGCATTGTTGATACTGTTGTTATACTGTTGTGTATGTATAGGTTATACTTTTTTTATAATTGATTACTTCTTAAGTTAAATTAATATATGTAAACCACTCTTTATAAATATCACATAAAACAGCTGTAAGTTTTCCCTCTTGGTTTTGTACAATATTTCATTTATTTGGTTCCTTTTCTCCCAGATTGCTCCACAACATGTGTTACACAGTTGCATCAATATTAATCTGTGGCATTTACTTTTCAGATGCTGTAGACCCATAAATCCCAACAGAATGAGTGCTCCCATTCCAATAGTCCGAAAGGGTATCACCCTCGCCCCATTCTCCTTGGCCTCCTTCAGTTGTTCAGCTGATCGTCCCTTTACTCCATCCCCTCTCCCATCTCCCATGCCCTCCCCTCCATCTTCTCCTCCTGCCCCAAACTCTCCCTCAGGTCTATTACAGGCAGCAAAAGATACTCTACACCGTGCTGTGTCAAAACGTGGATCGAAGAATAGCGTCCTGACCATTGATGTGAGTTTTTGTTGTTTTTGTTGTTATTCTTGTTGTTATTGTTATTATTATTATTATTATTATTATTATTATTATTATTATTATTATTATTATTATTATTATTATTATTATTATTATTATTATTATTATTATTATTGCTATTGTTGTTATATTTATTGTTACTTGGAGGAGAGAAATTATGGTAAGAGATATGAAATGTTGCTATTTATTATCAGGTTT
>NW_020871057.1:40000-42500 GCF_003789085.1 Penaeus vannamei
AAAACGGGTAGCAGACCATTAGACTGGGAGTCTTCGTGATCATGTCTGCATGTTACAGGAACCAACAAGATTGTGCCTTTGCAGAAAAGATTTTGCAATACTAGTATCATTAAATTCATTGGCAGTTTTACAAACATGTTTTTGCCTGTGCAAAAGATTTTTTTTTGCTTCTTCACATATTATAGTAGGACAAAGTCATCAATATGGTGTACTTGCATCCAAAGTAATGATGGCATTTTCCTGTATTGCTTGTGGAGTGAATGCAAACATATTCAATGTTGATATTGTTTTCATTTCTTAATATGCAAACTTTTTCTATGAAGGTTGCATTTCCATGTGACAACCTCTATGCACACAGCGTCAATTCCAGGAGCGATTGGAATCTTTTGCACTTGATCATCATCAACCAGGTGCTTAGCCTGGTAATATGAATAATGTCTAGATCCCTCCAAAACAGTTGTTTGCTACACTTTTATGTACTGGAAAGAAATGAAAACTATCTTATGCAGGAGGTGATCACTGACTCTCCATACATGAGGAAATATTGTCTTGATATAGATTTACTAAGCAGAATATTGTAAAGAATGTTTTGAAATTGATGGTATGATATGGAAAAGGATCAAGGATTTGTAAGTGGTTTTCTAGCTGGTGGTGTGCTGTTTAGTTGGCATTTTAGTTAAGGAATGTTGGCTAAGGAAGATGTTTTATGTGAAAATACTCTCTTGATCTAAGGCATAGGTACAGATTTTTATGTTTTTATGTTTTATTGTTAAGGAGAAGAGTCTTTTGCTGTAGATGTAGATATATATGTGACAGCTTTTTATCACTTATGAGTTGGGTAAGTTGTTTTCACTGATCAGTTGTTCTCTGTGAAATTGTCCTTTGATTTCATTGAAATCATCCTTGTTGGTATTGCAGATGTGATTCTGTCAATAATGTTAATTGATTTTGTGAAGAGAACACTCTGAAACTTTATTGGTTTAATTTATTGTAGATGTATTTATATAACATGAAATGAGGATTTCATTGAATAATTAGTGTTGAGTAGCAAAGCTTTGAATAGGTATATTTGATAACCAGTGTAATGCTAAGCTAAGTGAATGTAAAAGGCTATAAGTAGTATTTCTACACAGAAATGTGTATATATATTCAATAAACAATATGTGACTTTACAATACTGCAGTGTATGAAAGTGATATGATGAAATATATGTAGGAGAGGTCAATGCAAGGCACAAAGCTAGCAGGTTTCATATGCAAGTTGAAAAGAATAATTTCAAAGTTTGGCAAATGTTATTTTTACTTCCTCAAAAAAATATTTTAAGAAAAGGTAAGTGATTTTTCCATGCACAGCTAAAAGTAGCTTTAGTATAGTATGAAATATAATAGAACTGGTAAATATACTCAACTTGAATGACACTTGCACAAAATAGTTGTAAACGTTGGCTGTGTTTTATATCCATAAAGTAAAGTCCATAGTATTGTGTGCTTAGATGCTGCATTATCAATTACTGAAGCCTTTAACCCAGTGCATTTGTTTGTAAACAAGCATCATGTATGTGTTTGTTTATGTAGTATGAGAAGCACTATAGTATAGAACTTTGATTTTGGATGTCCCTGATTTGTTGGAAATAGGAGAAAATGTATCATATAATTACAGATAATAGCAAAAACTTCATACATTAGTTTACAATTTTTTCACTGTGTCATCTTTCTTTTCCAAATCTGTCTGTGACTTTCAGAATTTTGAAATCCATTTTTACCAGGATTGGAAGTAGTAAAAATGTTACATGCTTTGCTGACCTGTCTTAAATGTTATTCATGGTAAGTCATATCTTAGAACCATAAAGAAAATGTCAGTTTTACATGGGAGTTGGTTGCAATCACTGATAAAAATCTTTGTCTATTATTGTGTTGTGTTTGTCATTTTTTATATATGTAGATTTTATTGGCTGATTAAGGTGCATAAAATCAGTTTTAATTGCCAGACAGAATTACTTGTATCATATTACACATATATGCAACAATGACAGAGATATTTTTTTATTATTTATTATACATGGGAGTTGTTTGTAATGAATATAGGATTTAATTATGATATGATGTAAAGTAATTGTTGATTATTATATTTTGGTATTTTGCGTATTTGAGATGTAAATAATGTAGATGAGCATGGACTTTGTTACACATTCTCAGGTGACAAATAAAGGAGTTGAAAAGAAATGTGTTTGATGAGATGCAATACCTGTATACATTTACTATGAAAAAGAATAATATCCAAGAAAGGAAATTTAATTGAATTACTGTTTTTGTATCAAGTTTACAGTTATTGAAGCACATTTTAAATTCACAGTTGAGATTGATATACCCTCATCTGTCTTGTTTTTTTCCTCATAAAAAAGAATACAATAACTCTTAATAATACCTTTATGCCTTGTATTTTTCCTCTTAAAAAGAAATACAATAACCCTAATTATGGTCTTGAGAGTATCTGAATGGTA
>NW_020871057.1:50000-61081 GCF_003789085.1 Penaeus vannamei
GTCCAAATACACAAAATCCACCCAGCCGTCTCTTCCTTGTAACATTTCAGGTACTCTATCATAAAAACAAAGGAGATTTGTTACAGATGACCTTCCTTCTCTAAAACCAAATTGTTTATTTGATATCATTTCGTATTTTTTCAAGTATTTCAACCCATTGTTTCTTAATTATCCTTTCTAGTAGGTTGCATACTACACAAGATAATGAAACTGGTCTATAATTTAGTGGGTTTTGTTTGTCGCCGCTCATATATAAGGGTATAACATTAGCGAGTTTCCAACTTTTTGGCAGTTTACCTTGTCTCAGTGAATTTTGGAATATTAACAATAAAGGAGTACATAGTTCTTCGGCACATTACATGAGAACCCAGTTAGATATTTCATCTGGTCCCTCTGCTTTCGTATTGTCTAATCCTTTTAGTAGATCTTTTATTTAATTCTTTTTGAATGATGATTTTGATGTGTGTATGTGTGTGATTCTTTAATATCTGTGTTGTCATTCATTACCCCCATTTTGCGCCAAAATGAGGCAAATTTAAATCCGCATCACATGAAATTTGATTTTAGGCGTAAAATGTAAAAGTAAGAGTAATGCAATACTAATAATAACAATGATATTACCATTATCTTTATTATCACTATTACCATTTTCAGTACTTTTGATGGTATTATTGAAAGCTATTGTTTCATTACTACTATTATCATACTTACTCAATATTATCATTTTACCTTCACTTTCATTACCGGCAATATTACTATGATGATGATGATCATCATTATCATCATCATCATCACCGTCACCATCATCGTCATCATTAACTTTGTCTTCGTCATCAGCATCATTGATATCAATTTCTTGATCCGCCACAGTGTTCATTCACAGGCTCGCCCACACCTTCACATGAGCTAATTACAGCTTTTAACCAAGCAACTAATATCACTCTCGCCGGCAACGGTTTCATGTACATCACGTGATTCGCTTCGTCACTTTTGGTTGTGTCATATCCGTTGCTTCCCTACTTGCGTCCTGAGGCCCAATTGCTGCCCTTGTACATTGTGAGCTGCATAGGTTAAATATAGCTTTTTGTCTTCGAAGAACATTTACATGAATGTTTTTCCTATCTTTTACCAGGAACGCTTTAAAACAATATAGAAATGGGTTATTTTATCTCTTACAGATAGCATGATATATACCTGCTTCATATGCGACTGCGCAACACGTACTGAACACACACACTTGCGGCGAATTCATGTCCCGAAACTCTGAGCAATAAACGCTATGTACAAACGTAGCAGCAACAAATAAAAAGACAAATGCCACTTTACCTTCCCGTGGTTCCAGGGCCACTCGCTCAGATTTGCCCTGGGAGGTCGGTTAGTCATGAGGCCGCAACTTATTCTCTTTTTAACTTCTTTTATTTCAAATTCTTTCCATGTTCGGTTTGGAATGGGCACCAAAATGTCGCCCTCCGCTTTTTGGTAACTGATTATATGAGGAGGTATCTTCCGCATAATTCGTCTCCTTATGTAACTTGAAATCGGAAAATACAAAAATGTTCATGGCTGAATTGTGTGCTATCCTTGCATCCCAGCAACATTGAAGATGATTATGAATTTTAGGAACCAATTCATTGATATATTGCGACTCTCATTGTGCACTGCTAACAAGATTGGTTAAACCTTGCACATTAGAAGATAACCCTGTTGGGTGTAACTGCACATATTGTTATGTAGCTTGCCTGATCCATGAGTTGACATGACACCCACTGTCAGATGTCTTTATGAGAAATGGGGGAGGTGGCACTGGAAGCATAAAAGAGACGACTTTGACAATTAACGACGTGTCCATCCCAACCGACAAATGAAAGCTGTGTTAACAAGGGTGAGAATCAGCCCCTCAACACTCATGGGCGGTTGGTGGCTGAAGTGATGACCGTCTTTGGGAAGTATACCAAGGCCATTCATATAAAAGGGTCGCCCGCGAATTCTCAGACCAATGACTCATGTACCAGTCCCTCTTTGGGACAAGTACACTAAACTTCGACGAATAATGATGGTAATTAGTGCGTACGGAATTATACATAATTTTCATTGTAAGCTGTAAAGAGTGGCGAGAAATCTACTGCTGAGAGCTCAGGCTGTATAGCTACATTAACAAAGCTGAAGAATGTTTACAATTAACATATTTAATTTGGATAATACTGTTGATAATAAGGATACCTGTTCCATGATTTGTACTTGGAGCGAAAAAAGTCCCAACATAGAGATCGCAGAACTTTATTTCATGCAATCCCGTAGACTATATTCTCAGGTTATCACAATTAATTAACCCCTCGTTCATCTTAAACCTTGTGATGTAATATCATACAACAGATTAAATATTTCATGCAAAATGTAGCCATTACTGTGTAAATGAAATTGAAAACATTACATAGTTTTAACTCGCGATCTCTATCACCTGTCTCCAACATTGTTTACCTTCGTCTTGTCAAAAGGGAAGGAGGCCGCGACGCTGACATAGAGGGGTGAAAGACAACACTTTTCGTTAGGTTATGAAAGATTTATGCTGGTAAGAGGACTTTATTAAGTTAAATGGTTTGGGTTACGGGTAGTTGTTGCAAATGGCAAAGTAAATGCTGTGTTTTCTTTGTCCGTAAAGGTATAGAAACGAAGAAGTGAATGAGAACCTTTTCTTTTTCGTCACGGGAATGAACCCATGACACTACGCTGTAACAATATATTCAGTTTCATTCGGTTTAATCACTTAGGTTGGTGTGTGTAAAACTTTCTCACTAATATTTGATGATTGGTAATTAGATTTTTGGGTTTCATCAAATGCCATGTTGAGTATTGTTAACCATAGGCGTCTTCAGTACGCCTCAGTAAAATTAATACCAGTGTTTAATCCAAACAGTACTTGTCCTGAAGATGCAAGACGCACATGCCAGATGCACTAATCATTATGATCATTACATTTCAGTTTTACATGAAGGAGCTAGTGTTTGTGAAATAATTGGCAGTTACCCATTATAATTTTCATATTACTCGATAATGTTTATAGCAAGATGTTTGCTCTAGTAAGAGAAAAAATATGCACTTACAGTAGCATAATATAATGAAGACATAATATCTGACAGTACATGTAATATGCAAATATATGGTTTCAAATAGCTTCTTAATTTTATATAATCAATTTAACTAAAGGTGACAAACAAACATCAAGTATTCATAACATCAATTCATTATTCAGATTTTCTCTGACAGCTCTTCCTTTTGTGTGATCAAGGGGCACAGGTAGCTTTTTGAGTGTGTTGCCTGAAAACAAATTTCCTTGCTGTTTTAGAATTCACAATAGTTTAAAGAATCAGAAAGGTCATACTTTGGATTTGAAACCTAAAAGTAAAGTTATTTAAAACTTTCTTTTTTTATTTCATTAAAATACTGTAGAAGATGGGAA
Organism: Penaeus vannamei; assembly: GCF_003789085.1. NCBI lineage: Eukaryota > Metazoa > Arthropoda > Malacostraca > Decapoda > Penaeidae > Penaeus > Penaeus vannamei. Next base: position 53,458 of record NW_020871057.1, read on the forward strand.
TATTTTTCTAACCTGGAAATAATTTTTTTAGTTGGTAAACTCTGGAATTCTCTGCAGGATTTTCTTTTCATTTTTCTTATCGTTGTTGAGGGTTGTATATGCAGTTTAAATATCTTGCAACTTAGTACTCTATTTGCCTATTGGGGGCTTCGCTCTTGGAACCCATCCAATTGTCATGGACTTACTTTCTGCACGGCATTTGTCACAACCTATTTTCTTCCTTTCTGTGGTTATTCTTTGTCTGTGCTGATTTTTTCATATATCAAACATATTCCATAAATATAGCTGTAACAGTGTAACATCTTACTCCCACTTGAGGTATGAGAGAGAGGAGAGAGAGAGAGAGGAGAGAGAGAGAGAGAGAGAGGAGAGAGAGAGAGAGAGAGAGAGAGAATGAATATTTTTTGCAGTAATTGTTTCACTGTTACAGTAGTGTGATCGACTTGAAACATGCTTGTGATGGACCAATCAATCGTGATTGTTTCCCTTTCTTTATGATAGTGTCATTACATTTCCTGTAAATGTATGTCAGTATATTACATGTTGCACAAATGAAAATGTCTTATTTTCTGTTATTCTATCCATCACAGGAAAAGTTTACCTAGACTATGTGAAACTGAAACTATACCCAACAAAATTCCCAGTAGCATTGTAGAAATTGAAGTATTTTTTTTACTTTGTTAGGTAATATAAAGAAAAAAAGAATGATGAAGAGAAATTAAGCAGATATAAGATTTATCCAAATTTTAAGAATTTCATCGACAAAAGGGGGTCTCCTTCTCCCTTGCCTTTCACCATAATATATTCAGGCAAGGTGGAGCTTGGGCAATCCAGTGAATATATGTTTCTTCATTTCTTTATGTTCAAGGAATAGTCCTAATCACTGGTGACACCAGAAAGACTTGAATTCCAGAAATAAAGTCTTATTTGAGCATGATACTTGAAACCTACCAATACCAAGGAAATGGCAGTGATAATTGTAGAAAAAAAAAACAATGGCAACTTACCATATTTTTTTTACCTTTGATAGATAACTGACACTGCATTGGATTAATATCCCACATACTAGAGACCAGTTCAAGTATTAAACCATTTGCCATTAGTGATATGCTATCAAATGATACTCAATTATGTTGTGATTCTTTGTCGTGGTTTCCAGATATTGTATACCATATTGTGAGCTGGATAATTGTCCATGCATAGAACAGCACACACTGATGTATGGCCATTTATGCCTGATTTTGTTAAATTAGAGGAGATCAACACTTGCTATATTAAAAAAAAAAAAAAATCCTATTCTGTACGGTGTTACTGAAAATGAAGAAAAGGAGTGCACTCATACATTGTATTTATAATCAGCATTTGAATTTCTTGCCGTACTGAATTTTTCCAAGTTGCTCAAGATATTTACTCTGTGGTCTCAGATACTACACAGACAGCATAACTCATTAATATGTTAAGTAGCTCATGTGTTACTTTGCACTTGTGAAAATCAGTCTAATGTGAATATCAATATCTGGTCTTCCATATACATGTATTTCACATATTTTTGTTATTGTTAAACTTCTAAAACCTTTTTGAACAGTTTTTTTTTATATATTTTTTAACTGTGATCAATCCAGTAACAAGCATCAGTGAGATTATTTTTCTTTATTGTTGTGTTGATTTAGAGCCCCTCTCAATAACAATAAAGTGACTATGCATAAGAAATAGACATCATCTGAGCCCATAAAATATCCAAAATATCAATAAAAGTGCTCTTACATACCAAGCAAGGTTTTCAAAGATGGAATTATATATAAAGGCAAAGTAATTATTCTGTAGTTTATGTTAAGAAAATTGTTGAGTTTATACTTGCTGTAGGGAAATTGTAGTACTCATCTGCTCCCTTGGTAGCAGATGGGTGCACAAAATTGATATTAACAGACATTCAAAGTAGCTGCACACAGATAGTGTGAGACCTACTTTTGGTCTGGGCTCATCGGTATGGATAGGTGTCATAAAAATGGCTTTGGTGGTGGCTTTTCACCCATTTAAGCGATAGGCATCAGTATTTGGTCTTGAATATCCTTGAAAGATATTAGGCTACTCTTCCATAGTGATATAATCTTTTTTGTAATTAGTTGTTGGGTTGCCAGTAGATATCAGGCAGGTGGGTGGATTGGTGATGGGGCACAGTTCCCAGTTTAATGAAAGATCAACAAGAACACTGCAGAAATATATAGTAAAAAGAAATAAGTATGGAAGAGTGATTGCCTTTTATTATCTGTATCTATGTGCATTTAGTTGACCTGGAGTGTGGCATCACTTGGCAACTTATTTAGGGAAGTGGCTGAAGTGAATGCACATGGAAAAAGGTAATTCTACGTAAGAGAGCCACGCCTATTTGATGTTGTTTTTTCTCCTACCCCCTTCAATCTTGGGGGATCCATGGAGAAATGGGGGTTGAAGGTGGGGGGAAGACACACATACGGGAGAAATAGTGGAATCAAAAGTGAAAAAAAAAAAAATTAAATGCAAAATCTGAATTAGTATCTGGCACCGCTGCTAGATGCGCCATGCCGGTGTCAGTGTTAATGAAATCCCGACGAAATTTGTTGACCTAACCTAATCCGGAACTCCTTCCCTGGGGTATTTCCCTAATGGGGGCAATCCCCTGAACCCCCTTCCTTGGACTATTTCCCTACCAGGGGCAAACCCCCAGACCCCTTTCCCTGGGGTATTTCCTTACACCTTTCCTGTGGGCATTTTGCCATACAAACGAAGCATACCTTCCTAACCCCCCGGACTCCCTTCCCTGGGGGTATATTTTTCTGTTAGGAAGGCAACCTTTGAATTTCAGTTAAAGCACACCCTGTGAGGTCCCCACAATTTTATTAACATAATTACAAACACTAATCAATAATTCTATTATACTTTCCTCCATATATGTAAAATTGATTCTTTCAATGGTTTGAATTATGCTCAGAACCCTTTTTTTTTTTCAGCAGATGAGATAGCAAGAAACATGGCCATGGATATGGATGCCATTTTTAAAGTGATAGGGGAATTTGGTCCCTATCAACGACGCGTGTACTTCCTACTGTGTCTTCCATTCATTTTTGTTGCAACTTCAAACCTGGCATATGTGTTTATTGGAGCCACTCCAGAACATTATAGGTAAGTTTTCTTTGGTTAGAGATTTGAAAAATTTGTTCCAATCCCAGTTGAAGTGATATCTCCCTCTCCCCCCTTCCTCTCTCTCTCCTCCCCCCCTTCCCCTACCTCCCCCTCCCTACCTCCCTTCCCCCCCCTACCTCCCCCTCCCCTACCTCCTTCCCCTCCCTTACCTCCCTTCCCCTCCCTTCCTCCCTCCCTCCCCCTTCCCTCCCTCCTCCTCTCCTCTCTCACTCTCACTCTCGCCCTCTTTCCCTCTCTCTCTCTCCCTTCCCTCCACTCTCTTATTAGTCAATAGATTATGTTATTATTTTGTTATTATTATATCTTTATTCCTGTACATGCATTAATGTAATGTGGTCATTCTTTCATATTACAGATGCATTGTGCCAGCATGTGATACAAATCTTACAGATCTCCAGTATAATAGAACATTCTTAGAATTCACCATTCCCTACAACAAAACATCAGGCTTTTCCAAGTGTCAACGTTACAAACACATTGATGAAGAAGAAGGTTGCATTCCTTCAGCTTTCATGGAGAACACAACAGAGGACTGCCCAGAGGGGAAAGTGTTTGATACTACTGTATATGCTACCACAATTGTAACAGAAGTAAGTCATTATTGAACTTCAGTTAGTCTTGTAGGCCTTTTGTTTCGGTGCATGCATTTTTTTGTATCTTCTAGTTTTTTTTTAAGGAATTTAGATTCATTTGTTGTATGTTACTACATTCTGATTCTGTATGGGATATATAGAAGGTAATATAAGTAAATAAGAGAGAGAAGAGAGATGAGTATGAAGTTGCAACTCTGTATATTTCAATAGGCATATGCAATAAGTAATAAGGCCATATCATTTCTCTCACACTTTTCTGCTACATCACTGGTGAGATGTACAATCGTGGGATGCAACTATCATAAGATGAATTATATTCAGATGAATTAACATAAACCAAACCTTCTTCTGTCACAAACAAAACCAGATAACTTGCATCATTAGTGTTTGCTTCTTTATTACAACTCTTATAATCAGGTGACTGTAAATATTAATTTTATTGACACCATACGCTGGGTAATAGTTCTTGTTCTGATAACTAGTATATGTGCATGGAGTTGATTGTCAGTACCTCTGCTCTTTCTCATCTTTCATTTATTCCTTTTTTTTTAATAACAAGATGTTTGAACAGAAGTTACTTGTCTGTCTGTTTTTCTAAGTGATGGCTGAGAAGACAAAAATTAAGCTCTTTGCTCTGTGCAACCAATAATGCATTTAGCAGTCACCTGGGACAATATTTCACTAGTATCTCACTCAATAAGATAATCTTCTGATGATGGATAGGTTGTTTCAGGCTACAGTTCCTATGAGCTACTTGCCATAAAGACAGTGATGGTTATTGATTCTCTTTTCTGGTTGTCTGATATCCTTTAAGAATGGCCCTACTTGCATTTTTAGTGGTACACTACAGAAATTCCATTTTTGACATTAACGCGTTGGATCTGGTTGCATTACGGAAATCACGGTGCTGAAAATACGGGCAGTGTGTTACGGAAGTAGCCAACATCCCAGGTGTGTGGTGCATAGGCCAGTTATGCTTGAACACTCATGATTGGTGACAAGACTCTGTGCCTTCCCTTTGCAAAGTAATTTTTTAGCTTTATTGGAATTTTCCAATACCCATATTTGTCTTTTGATTTGCTTTGTCCAAATGGTAATAGCTTGTTTTCCTTGCACAGACTCCTTATCATCTCTCTATGTTGTAAACTACCCAGTGCAAGAAAAAAATATATGGAATATTCGGCTATTTGTGTCATGTATCTTATTTTTTCGTAATTTTCCGTAATACAACCTGCGCCGCCGGTCACAGCGGTCAGGAATACAGTTTGCAACATGGAAATAGAGCCAGCACTCTTCCAGTCACGGCTTATGCATGTTACATTCCACATTCGTTTATCATTGGAAATAATGCTAAAGCCCCCTTTTAAGTGCCACACGAGTCAAATCAAGAGGTTTGTGCACTCGTGGTGAGTCCTTTCCATCACCCTGGCCTTCCCTCTTGACAGCACGTTCACGTCACCCAGCTCTTGGCCATTTGCCCGATGATGGGATGTTCACTTCACCTGGCCCTTGATTCAGATTTTTCCATGACGAGACCATAATGTCATCCAGACCATAGGGGATAAAAATATCAAGATTCATTTAGGTCATGCAGTTTTTAAGTGTGATAGCATTCTCTTCTTTGGCTTAGCAATATTTCAAAAGAAATTTGGTAACTGAATACTTTGCTTCCTCCTCTGTACTCCCAAGATAGGAACAGTTTGTCTATATAGCTGCTTTATTGTCTACCTTCCCTTAGATTTTTATTAACACAATTAATTATTCTATGTATTTATCAACTTGTTCACACCAATGTATCCATGCCATGCCTGCTCTAAATTATACATGCTAAAACAATTTTTGAATTAAAGGATCATTTATGCTGCAGCTAAAATCATAAGCAGTGGGGGTAACGGTATGTTTCAGATTTCTAACCTATGTTGCTGACTATGTGCAGTGCTCTGTGTGTTGCTTGATTTGACATGGTTAAAAACTGTCCTCATAGGGTTAATGCATATATTTTCCTAATTGAAGAATATGCTAATTGACACAACTTGATACTTACAAAGAAAACAAGAATCACATTCTTTCTTGGCATGGGTGTAAGAACAAAACAAAGGAAACATTCTGAAAATGTAATAGGTAGCAGATTATATGTCCTTTTACATGCATGAAATCCAATGTGCTTATACCTACCCTGTTCTTAACAGTTTAACCTTACCTGTCATGATGCTTGGGAAGCAAATATGGCACAGACAATATACTTCAGTGGAGTTCTGATTGGAGCATTCGTCTTTGGTTTCATTGCTGATAGGTGAGTTGATCATCAGTGTCTAATTCCTTTTCTAAAGTTGCTCTTGGTGCCAACAAGAACATTCAGTGGTCTGAAATGAGGAGTATGTGTTTATTCTTTATGTAACATTTTTATTATAGTTATGATATTAAGATGTAAGTGAACATTGAATTATTTTGTATTATGCATCCAAATGGTGTATTTAGAATCAGTAGAAATCTTCATTGAGAAAATTCTAAGTAGACAATGTAGAATATTCATCGAATGCAGTGGTATCCTCAGTAAAACCAGACCCCTCTTAGATCCCCTAAGATCAGCTTTATGTATTATGACATTTTTGGTTGAAGATGTGTCTGGTAGGTTAAGAAAGATTCCAGATAAAAGGACAAGAGAGCAATATTTTTTCTTGTCAGTATTGTTGTAGATATATTGAGATAAGAGCCATCATTCATTAAGAAATTTTTGTATTTTGCATTACTGATAGTAGATAAATGACTATAGTCACATTTTCACTGAATCATATATACTGTCTATGTAATTGCTTTATTGCTTAACAAAAGGATTAACAGTAATGAGTGTTATTACATCATGATTTTCTACTATGTTCTTTATACTTGTTGCATAATCATTCATTCATTAGGTCTTCTTTGTCAGTTCATTAGACAGAAAACTATGTTTAAGTAAGTCCTTTTTCATGCTTTTTACCTGTCACTATTTGTTTATTTTTTATTTTTTTTATTTATTTTTTTTTTTCTTATACACTTTATTTATTTGCTTTTACTCTCTTCAGTTAATTTCTTTGCTTCTTTTTATTTTTTGTCAGTTTGTATAAGTTTTATAATATTTTAATTTTTGTGAATTGTCTTCAGAATTGGACGCATGCTGACAATCTTAATTGGGCTCGTTTGCATGGTGGTCTCCGGTGTAATCACAGCCTTGGTCACCAGCTTAAGAGTGTTTAATGTTATGCGATTCTTAAATGCAATGATGGCAACTGCAGTCTTTCAGACATCATTTGTGCTAGGTTAGTACGTTTTTTTTCTAATGGGAGAATTTTTTCCTTTTTGATATGGGTAAATTAGATTATTACATTTTCATATATGTAGACTAAAGGAATGTCTTTGTGTAGACTTTATTAATCCTTAGAATGCACAGTTGTCAATTTTTAATGTTAAAAAGTCTTGTGAAATTATTGCTTTTTTTTTTTCTTTCTTTTTTTTTTTTTTTTTTTCTATTGTATTGTTTTGTTTTGTTAACCTGAAGAAGAAAGAAAAAGAATAAAAGGTTTGATTTTTTTAAACATAGGTATTATTATACCTTGCATGTTCATGTATTAAGTGTGAACATATCATATTTTAGATTTAACATGTTAGTATGATTTACAGATAGTGATTGATGATTATTTTTTAAGGTATTTCCCTGCTTATGCTATTTATTACTGTATTTTATCTCTTTTATTATCTTAAAGTATTTTATTTCTAATGGCATATCTTATTTTGTTTTTCTTTGATTTTTTACCCATTACTGTCATGAAAGTATTTGCAAAATGTTAATGGTGAAAAATATACATTATGAGGTA
>NW_020871057.1:73681-76181 GCF_003789085.1 Penaeus vannamei
GCAAGTCACTCGTAACTGGAATAATTCAAGTATCATCGCATTTCCATCCCCAATCCTCTATCATTGATGAATCCTCTCCTTGCCACTGCTTTACCTGGAGATAGACACGCTGACTGTGGAATCGTGCCGCTGCAGCAGTTGGTGGGAGATTCTGTGGCTGGACATGCGAGGTCTTCGATGCAAGCTTTTCATAGTATCGTTGATACCTCAGCTTGTCAAGACTGGTGCCTCGTTTACCACCAAAGAGCGACGTGACTTTTCACCTGCAGTAACAACGTCAGATACAGAGGTATGGAGCAGGCTAAAGCCAAACACATTAGCCTGCTCCATAAGGTGCATTCTCTAAATTCAACTATCAACTCCATATAGGCGTGAAGTGGTATCGCAGCAGGTTCCAGCGTGCAGAAATAAGAAATTCCTGCATATTTCGTCACCTAGGTGATGTTTAATCTCCATATGGCAGACACGGTGTACTTTTGAGTTTGCTTTTGGCTCTAGTCGAAATTAGATCTCGTAGTCATAGTCTGGAGTATAAAAAACCCAAGAGGACCAGTAAGTCTGCATCGTCACCAGCAGTGTTTACGATCAGAAGATCAGCATCACCATCAGCATGGTGTATTACACAACCTGCATTTTGTAGAGCCTTGCTCAACAACCACAGGAAGCGTTTCTTGTTTTGGGGATTCGAGAGAAATGTATCCCGGTTTCTCTGAAGGTGACAGTTGCATCTGCTGTATCATTGCTTTCGTTGACAGTTCATCATAGCCATCAAAGACTACCATCACTCTTTCCGGCAGACATATGTGCAGTATAAATCGCAGAGGTCTTTGCACATCAGGGAACCTCTTGGCAATGGCACTCGGTGGAGAACACCTCCATCTCCCTGAGGTTGTGACTTGGACTCCTGTGTAAGCCTTGACCACATTGCATCGGCTAAGCTGAGAGACATGTAGGATAGAAAGGTTGGATAAACGCACAGGTCACATTGAGATAATTCTTCGAGCTGAATGTCATCACAGGCGATGATTAGCTGCTGAAATAAAAGCTGAGGGTCAGCTTGAACGTGCTCGCTGTCAACCTTTATAGAACGCTTGGATGCTGTCGTAATTGCCTGGGCTTTTCATGTGAATGTATACTCTGTGGTAATCTTCATCTTCATGGAAGACAGGATCTTTTCTCCGACGCTCCTGGCTGTGTCGACATTAGCATTCGCTTTTATACCGTTCATGACATTCTTCGGGGTTTTGTCGGCATATTGAGAGAAACGATCATGAGCAGCTACAACATCAAGGACGGTCAAGGTGTCTGTCATATCTCTTGCTTGCCCTGCATTTGACACATCCTTGTTCTATTAGCCGGAATTAAATTGCACTTTGGCAACTCTTGCATTGTGCTGTTTGTTTCGGTAAGGCGGGCATGGATAATACCCAGATTTAATTTAAACATCGAAATTTCGTGAAATTCGTTTCCCAGAATGGTTTAATGTATAGCATCATGTTCTCAGCAGTCAAAATATATACATTTTCTGGAGTGACCCTCAAGTACGGTAATAGTTATAGTTTCTGGTGATTATTTTTATATATTACACAAACCACATCAGTAAGATAGAATGCTGAATTTATAAACGGAAGTAATTTTTTTGGTTTTCTTTTATTCGAATTAATAATATACTTGTTGATTTCCCAATCGAAATGTTGAAAATGAAAATTTGCGTTCACAACGCTTAATGGCTAAATTCATCACGATGGTTGGCATTTTCCTGGTGTTAAAAGAGCTTTAGTGAATGTTATTTATCTTGCATTGGGTATAATAATGATCTTACCTGAGCTACAAACCCAAGACTCGTTTCTGTCCGTTAGGTTGTACTGCATATGGAAAAAGAGCAAAAAAAAAAAAAAAAAAAAAAAAAAAAAAAAAATAGCTTCGATCTCCTGCAGCATCATACAGGATTCCAATTAAACGTTTTTAGTCAGTTTCCTGTGCTCAGATTTTTGGAGACTAGATTTATTGTAGAAGAGACTTTCTTTAATCAAAAATAGGTATTAAACCTTCTTTTGCAATTAGTCACAGGTTGAGGTATATTTTGTTGTAAAATGCCTGGACTATATAAACATAAAGTATGAATGACCTCATAGGCGGCATATTATGATCCTCATCACTCCCAGTTACTAACACCATCAAAGTCACACTTTTCAACTATAATGTCTTCCAGTAGATAAATGCAGAGGCAGACCTCATCCTTCCTTCTTCCTTTCAGTACTCAGGGAACCGAGACACAGACTGCCAGGCACACGGTGTCAGACTAGCCTTCTGGTGCAAGACGTGCGAAACAGCAGCATGCGGGGAGTGCCTCTTCGAACAGCACCCCAAACCCGAACACAACACTTGCCGCATTCACGAAGTTATACAGCAAGTAAGTTTTTTTCTTTTACATTTCTATACTAAAATCTAGAAATGGTTACTTTTATACAGCAAGATTTCGTTAAACGCCAAGTTAATG
>NW_020871057.1:91181-93681 GCF_003789085.1 Penaeus vannamei
TAATAATAAATGATAATACTCATGATCCGGATCCAGGAATTTTTGAAAGGATTCATTGGAAATGTGAGGCAGGGGCAACTTAAACTTATTGGTGCTTAAGTTATTATCATTATTAGTAGTATCATTATTATTATTATTATTATTACTATTATTATTATCGGTATTACGTCCGCGTAACCGATATCGACTATTTTGGTATCGTTGGATTCCTCTCACTCTATACAATGCAAATATGTAGGTTTTATTGCCTAGACCCCCCCCCCCCCGTTAGCGGCAAACTTGGACCCGATAGCGGGGGCGACGATGTCGGAGCGGCGGACGTAATACATTTAAAACGCCGTGGATATTGTTCCGGCACCAGATTTTATAACATTTTATCTATTCGGCGGGCATACACTCGCGCTTGCGCACTGTTAACAATTCTGTCTTGGTCATTCCACGCAATATTCATAGTGGGATCGAGACTCAGCTGGGATATTTTCCGGCGTTTTTTGTCGGAAGCCCTGCACTGGAGCTGTTTTTCCGGCAGGGGCGCACATCATCAAAATCTTTAATTATTCTTAGGACCGAGTGGACATACATACTAAGTTTGCTACAGTTTGACATTTCTGTGATTTTCATCCCTATTCTGTGATTGTATCGTGCCTATAAACGATAGGACCGCACCCGTCAGAGACGAAGTCCCTGACTCCCGCCAACAGTGTTGGAGGATCCCGTGGGAGAATCGGGTGTTGGAGGGGTATGGTGATTTCGTTCATACCATGCATTTTGAAAAGCAAAAGAATGTGGGAAATTGAAAATCCGAGCCAAGGATTGTATTTCAGATGATAAAGTGAAAAATGTAGGAACCCGAGAGAAGATTCGACACGGTGTTGCGTGAACGAATGTGCAAGTGAACCGCATCTTAATCGCACGAACTACCCTCCTAACTCGGGGGCTACGCCCCCAGACCCCCTCCGGATTGGCTATTTCCCTATTGGGGGCTTCGCCCCCAGACCCCTTCCCAATTGCTTCCCAAAGGCAAACACTAAGTAGGACTGTAGGAGTACTTCAACTCTGGCTTTACTTCTTGTCCGGTGTAGGCTTCAAAGCTGCAGCAACAGTCCTTGAATCTTTGACATAAAACTGTGTGAGAGTGCTCTCCTGAAATTTGGCCAAGCTGTCCTTCACATCAGCAAAACTGGCAAATTCAGTTCCAACTTTGAAGGATTCCGTAATTGATGATCGATCCTTAGCCATGAATAATGAACAACACAAAAACAGCGCCAAAGTTTGTATGGAAGACTAATGCGCGTGTGTGTTTGCGCGCAAATAGTTAGTGCGCATGTATGCCGGACGAATAGCCAAACTGTTGCAAAATCTGGTGCCGGAACAATATCCACGGCGTACATAAAATTACCCTAATAATATAACCCCATAGTGAAAACAATCATGGTTATTCAATGACTTTCCATTGCAGGGGGCTGTGCCCCCTGCGACCCCCCCCTAGGGGTGGCTACCGCCCCCCAATCCCCGCCGAGGAAACAAAACCTCCACCACATATTCACGGCAGGATAGAGCGCACACGAACTAGATGCGGAGCCGATAACCTACAATAACTTAGGATTTTTAAGGTACTAACCTAATTGATAGATGACGCTAATAGTGGGGAGGGTGCTCCTTTGCCGCAGAAGGTGAAGGAGGCAGGGTGCGTCCGGCAGGAGGTCCTAGGCCGGAGGATACAGCGACGCTTCAGCACACAGGAAGTAGTGCAACCTCACATTCAGGTCCTGGAAGTGCATGAGGAACATTGCACGCAGGAAATCCGTCTCCGAGTATGAGCACCCTCCACACTTGGCCATCGCGGCGGCTATGACTGACTACTGAACGCGACGGTTATTTCGGTTAGGAATATTCCAGAATACGCTCTAGCCTGCCGGGAATACGTGGTGGAGGTTTTGTTTCCTCGGCGGGGGTTGGGGGTCGCAGGGGGCGCAGCCCCCTTCAAAGGAAAGTCATGTGAATAACCATGGTTAGTTTCACTGTGCGTTATATTATTAGTGTTATTTAACCCCGCATTTTCCCTGCAACCTTCCATGCCCTCCCTTGCTATCGGGGCAGAGTTTTCCGCTAACGAGGGGTTTCCGAGCAATAAGACCTACACATTTGCATTGTATAGAGTGAGAGGAATCCAACGATACCAAAATCGTCGATATCGGTTATGCGGACGTAATATAGAAAATTACCTTATTATCATAACTGTTATTATTATTAGTTTTTAATGTAATTCTTTGTGTGAATATTTTAATTGTATCAGTGACCTTATTGCCTTGCCGGAGGTATGCGTTCTCTGAGTGCTTCTTGTTTTATTATTGTTATCATTCTATTATAATTATTATCAATATCATCATCATCTAATCACCATTATTATCATATGCTATTATGATTTTACTATTAATCATCATTAGCCAAGCTGCAAGCCAAATCTGGAATACTGAAGCACCATTAAAGCCCCGAAGCG
>NW_020871057.1:98681-100303 GCF_003789085.1 Penaeus vannamei
TGGAGCATTCATTAGGGTGGTCCACACTCCCTATGCTTCAGCTGATAGGAAAGCGGTCAGGAAATCCAAAATGGACGAATCAGGTGGCTTTACTCTAACGGAGAGCAATTTAGTATGGTCATGTCTGGAAAACTAAACGAAAACCTCAAACAAGGAAACATCTTGGTAACAAACATGACATCCTGACATAAACAGAATACACAACGGCCACCTTGCGGTAAAATGCAAGAGTACCACATGCAAACATGATAACACATACAGAAAAAATGACCCACATATCATCCTTATAAACAGCCACGGGGTCAATAACACCACTCCACAGAAAATCTTCACCTACACAGTCTACTCTTCAAACAAAACGCAGGAAAGAAGCGATGGCATAGCAATTGCAATAAAAACGACATACCTCACAAAATCATTAATAACTTCATCTCAGACCTTCTGGAAGTCGAAATACATACCACAAGGATCCATCATACTAGAAACACTATATATACTTCCACGAAGACCATACATCCCAGAACCTGACATCTAGCAGCTCATGAGGCACAATAAACCCATATACACCATGGGAGATTTAAACGCAAACCACACACTCTTTGGCTACAACCGTACAAACGCAGTAGGTGTGTGAGGAAGACTCACACACCTCGGTCCACACACACCATATATTGCATATACCACATCAACAAAACCTGATATAGTACTCGCAAACCACAGAGGAAATCTATACCATCACATTTCAAGGTAATAACACGCAGACTTATCACACTTTTTAAATGACAACACACATAACAGTATGCAATACGGCTTTTACCCACACAGGGGGACCGAGAGCGCGATCGCCCTCGCTAACGAGCACCAGATCAACATCATACTACGAGACGTTAGCAAGGTCTGGCATGACAGTCTCAGATACAAAGTAACACAATAACAAGTTCCAACACACCTCACGGGCCTCCTCTGCAGCTTCCTGGACCACAGGGCTGCTACAATGTGCTTGGGAACTCACCTGGGCACTCGTCTCCACTTTAGAAATGAAGTACCACAGATAAGTGTTGAGGCATTCTATCTCCAACCCTTTAAATCCTGATTATGGCCAATCTCCCACAACCAACACCATACAGTCACTTTTTTCCTATGCAGACGATATCACACTTATGATCTCACACCCCTCTAAATCACAACACATGAAACTTTCAACACAAAGGCCGTCATCTCCTTTGTAATTTAACCCGGGACGTCCGGGGTAAAAGGCCGGACGCGACTTTGGTGCCTGACGTTAAGGGTTCTTGACATCATCGTTTCTAGAGGCGGAGCCCATCTCCTGGTCAAGAACAAGCTCAGCCCCCTTGCTTCTGCGCATGCGTGACAGTGTTTCTTCCCCAGGGCCCTTCACTGAGCGTTAGATCAAGTGCCAGTTAGAATAAATTATTTTTAATTAAAGCAAGAAAAAAATCGCTAAACAGGCAACTGTCACCTGTGGTTATTGTACTCTTACAACTTTCATATCTCTTTGCAATAGTACTTCAAGGAAAAAACAATTTACAAGCTCAAAAAAAAAAAATAATAATAATAATAATAAAAAAAATACAAACACCATGTAAATTTGCATTATTTCC
>NW_020871057.1:100403-105403 GCF_003789085.1 Penaeus vannamei
AATTTTATATATATTTTTCATGGTCATGGAATTTATATATTCATTGGAATTATATATTTTTCAATGGAATATATATTTTTTCATGGAATTATATATTTTTTCATGGAATTATATATTTTCATGGAATTATATATTTTCATGAATTATATTATTTTTCATGGAATTATATATCATGGAATTATATTTTTTCATGGAATGATATATTTTTTTTATGGAATTATATTTATTTTTCATGAATTATATATATTTCATGGAATTATATATTTTTTCATGGATATATATTATTTTTATGGAATTATATATTTTTCATGGAATTATATATATTTTATGGAATTATATATATTTTTCATGGAATATATATATTTTTTCATGGAATTATATTTTTTTCATGGAATTATATTTTTTTCATGGAATTATATATTTTTTTCATGGAATTATATATTTTTCATGGAATTATATATTTTTCATGGAATTATGTAGTTTTTTTCATAGAACTTAATGAAATTTTCAAGAATTGCATATGTAAAGTTATCAACTATGTTTTTCGATTCTGATAAGGAATATACATCCTCTTGTTTGCAGCACATGTATATGAAAATAAGTTACTGATTAGTCTTTCAGACTTCCAGATTTTGTATAGAAATATGTATGTAAAATCTTATATACTTAACTGTAGATAAGCTGAGTCGTTTATCCTCATTCCTTCACTTGAAATACCTGGAATGTGAAAACTACTAACAATTAAGGGATTGGGACTCCCGAGTGGACAAAGACTCTACCATAAATAGCGTGACTTCTGGTCAGACAATACATCATTGCCACAATGAAGTGCTTTATCCTCCTAGCAGTTGCATTCATTGCAGTCACATCAGCACAACCAACGTCTTACAGGCAGGATGGTTCCTACAAGAGTGTAGCTTTGAACTTTGGTCACGATTTCGCCCTACCAAGGATTCCAGGCGTTCAGCTCCAAGTGTCTTCCGTTCCTCTGCCCATCCCTACGCTGCGCCAGGAGTTCTTCAGGGTTCCACTTCCTGCCCTTACATATCCAGAAAGTATTGTACATGGATATTGAGGACCAAATGTATAACTATTGTCACAAGTTGAACGGAATAAAATGACTTTTTGACTAGATTTTAATTTTTTCTTTGTACACATTTATTCCCTATACATAATATATATTATATATATATATATATATATATATATATATATATATATTTATATTTATAATTCATAATTATATTTTTTTCATGGAATTATATTTTTTTCTTCCTGGGTATCCTGCTCGAGCTTGCTGGCGACTTCCTGGGTCTCCTTCTCGGGCTCTTGGGCGACTTCCTGGGTCTCCTTCTCAGTCTCTTGGGAGACTTCCTGGGTCTCCTTCTCGGCTCTTGGAGACTTCCTGGGTCTCCTTCTCGGTCGAGGGTGACTTCCTGCGGTCTCCTTCTCGGGCTCTTCGGGACTTCCTGGGTCTCCTTCTCGGCTCTTCCCTCTCTTCTCGGGTTCTTCGGCGACTTCCTGGGTCTCCTTCTCGGGCTCTTCGGCGACGTGTTGGGTCTCCTTCTCGGGCTCTTCGGTGACTTCCTGGGTATCTGCTCGGGCTCTTCGGCGACTTCTTGGTCTACTTTCTCGGGCTCTTCGGCGACTTCCTGGGTCTCCTTCTCGGGCTCTTCCGGCGACTTCCTGGTCTCCTTCTCGGACTTTTCGGTGACTTCCTGGGTCTCCTTCTCGGGCTCTTCGGCAACTTCCTGGGTCTCCTTCTCGGGCTCTTCGACGACTTCCTGGGTCTCCTTCTCGGGCTCTAAGGGTGACTTCCTGTGCCTGGGTCTCCTTCTTAGGCTCTAGGGTGATTTCCTGGGTCTCCTTTTCGGGCTCTTGGACGACCCTGAAGTCGGCCGAGGAGACTATCCATATCGTCCTGGTAGGAACGGTATGGATGCGCTCTTGGGCGACTTCCTGGGTCTCCTTCTCGGCCTCTTCGGCGACTTCATGGATCTCCTTCTCGGGCTCCTAGGCTACTTCCTGGGTCTCCTTCTTGGGCTCTAGGGTGACTTCTTGGGTCTCCTTCTCGGGCTCTGTCATTTGGCTACACGCAGTGTTTACCTTTTATTACCTCACCCTCACTCCTATTCCTTCTTTCTCCCGCATTCTTCCTCCCTTTCCTTCCCGTTCCTTTACCTCCCTCACTCCCTCTCCCTCTCTCCCTTTTCCTTTCCTCTCACTCTTTCGGCGACTTCCTGGGTATCCTGCTCGAGCTCCCTGGCGACTTCCTGGATCTCCTTCTCGGGCTCTTGGGCGACTTCCTGGGTCTCCTTCTCGGGCTCGAGGGTGACTTCCTGAGTCTCCTTCTCGGGCTCTTCGGCGACTTCCTAGGTCTCCTTCTCGGGCTCTCGGCGACTGGGTCTCCTTTGGGTCTCCCTTCTCGGGCTCTTCGGCGACTTCCTGGGTCTTATTCTCGGGCTCTTCGCGACTTCTTGGGTCTACTTCTCGGGCTCTTCGGCGACTTCCTGGGTCTTCTTCTCGAGCTCTCCGGCGACTTCCTAGGTCTTCTCGGGCTCGAGGTTGACATCCGGTCTCCTTCTTGGGCTCTTCGACGACTTCCTGGGTCTCCTTCTCGGGCTCTAGGGTGACTTCCTGGGTCTCCTTTTCGGATCCTGGGCAACTTCCTGGGTCTCCTTCTCGGGCTCTAGGGTGACTTCCTGGGTCTCCTTCTCGGGCTCTAGGGTGACTTCCTGGGTCTCCTTCTCGGACTCTAGGGTGACTTCCTGGGTCTCCTTCTCGGGCTCTAGGGTGACTTCCTGGGTCTCCTTTTCGGGCTCTTGGACGACCCTGAAGTCGGCCGAGAAGACCATCCATAACGTCCTGGTAGGAACGGTATGGATGCGCTCTTGGGCGACTTCCTGGGTCTCGCGGGCTCTTCGGCGACTTCCTGGGTCTCATTCTCGGGCTCTTCGGCGACTTCCTGGGTATCCTGCTCGAGCTTGCTGGCGACTTCCTGGATCTCCTCGGGCTCTTGGGCGACTTCCTGGGTCTCCTTCTCGGGCTCGAGGGTAACTTCCTGGGTCTCCTTCTCGGGCTCTTGGGAGACTTCCTGGGTCTCCTTCTCGGGCTCGAGGGTGACTTCCTGGGTCTCCTTCTCGGCTCTTCAGCGACTTCCTGGGTCTCCTTCTCGGGCTCTTCGGCGACTTCCTTGGTCTCCTTCTCGGGTTCTTCGGCGACTTCCTGGGTCTCCTTCTCGGGCTCTTCGGCGACTTCTGGGTCTTCCTTCTCGGGCTCTTCGGTGACTTCCTGGTATCCTTCTCGGGCTCTTCGGCGACTTCTTGGGTCTACTTCTCGGGCTCTTCGGCGACTTCCTGGGTCTCCTTCTCGGGCTCTTCGGCGACTTTCTGGGTCTCCTTCTCGGGCTTTTCGGTGACTTCCTGGGTCTCCTTCTCGGGATCTTCGGCAACTTCCTGGGTCTCCTTCTCGGGCTCTTCGACGACTTCCTGGGGCTCCTTCTCGGGCTCTAAGGTGACTTCCTGTGCCTGGGTCTCCTTCTTAGGCTCTAGGGTGATTTCCTGGGTCTCCTCTTCGGGCTCTTGGCCGACCCTGAAGTCGGCCGAGGACACTATCCATATCGTCCTGGTAGGAACGGTATGGATGCGCTCTTGGCGACTTTCTGGGCTTCTTCTCGGGCTCTTCGGCGACTTCATGGATCTCCTTCTCGGGCTCCTAGGCGACTTCCTGGGTCTCCTTCTTGGGCTCTAGGGTGACTTCCTGGGTCTCCTTCTTGGGCTCTAGGGTGACTTCCTGGGTCTCCTTCTTGGGCTCTAGGGTGACTTCCTGGGTCTCCTTCTCGGGCTCTGTCATTTGGCTACACGCAGCGTTTACCTTTTATTACCTCACCCTCACTCCTATTCCTTCTTCTCCCGCATTCTTCCTCCCTTTCCTTCCCGTTCCTTTACCTCCCTCACTCCCTCTCCCTCTCTCCCTTTTCCTTTCCTCTCACTCAGTATGTGAGAATATTGAGTTAATGCTACTAAAAGAATGAATCATCTGTATGATATTTATTTTGCTATAGCCATTTTGATTAGTCAGGCTGTAAAAGGCGTGCTGTACAAAAGTTTTCATATTGATTTTTTGTAGATGTTTCATCACAGCATCATGTGACATATGCTGAAGCTGCAATTGGATGTTTCAAGAATTCACATTTATCAATAGAAATATCCATATCTATACTCACAGTAATTGTTCCACACCACTACAGATATTCCTTGATCATTCTTAATTTGTTGTGATGAAATTTATTGTTGCTGATTCATTCCTGAGAAGCCCATTGTTGATTCATTTATGTCAGTGATGTTAAGCAGAAACTTAAAACATATTTTTGTAACATATTTGTCGCTGATATTAAAAAGTCGTATCTGGAATCTTGTTTTTTTCTGTATTTAGAATCAGACAATTTAGCCCGGTAAATATTTGGCATATATTTTGAACTATCCAAGCAAGAACATGCACTTTCTTTGTCTGTATAACAATTCAGCCACAGGTATGTAATTTTGTGATTGTAGAGCTGAAGTCAATGAGAATGCCCCATTTTATATTACCCCAGGCATGTCTGTGTTTTCCTATATATAACACCCACATTGATTACAGAAGTAGTAATCGTTTGGTAGAAAGTGACATAAACAAGCTGTGAGTTAGTGATCATGAAGAAAATGAAATTTCCACTTGGGCATAATTATGTTTTAAATGAAGATTGCTTTCTACAACTAATGAAGCATGACAAAGCAATATCTTATAACTTCTCAGAACACCAACATTTCTGTTTGTGTACCTTAAAGATACCTTTAGCTTATTGCGACCCTCTTCCTCCTTTCACAGTGTGATTTTCATGACCCCATGAAGTACATTTCATAACCATGTGTAGTGTACATTATCATGCAGGAACATCACATTGATTTGTTTCAGAGACATCCAATTAGGTTTTATGTGTGACTAGTATTTTGTTGTGCACT
>NW_020871057.1:120994-128494 GCF_003789085.1 Penaeus vannamei
GAAGGTGGGCACCTATGCTGTTCTGTGTGCCTCCTGTTGTCTCATTTTCCTCAACAAATCTAGTTTGTGCATTGTGGGTTTTTCTACAATATATATATATATATATATATATATATATATATATATATATAAATAAATGTATATGTATATAGTAGAGCATGGTAGATTAAAGAATCTCGTTTATTATGGAAACTTTTCGAAGGTTTTAGAGACCTTCATTATCATTGTCGTAAAAATAACTAGAAAGGCTTATTAGACAATGAAAATTCTACTGGCCAGGTTCTGGTTTTATAAAACCGTGCAATTGGATAATGGAAAGTACAGTGATATAAACCCCTAAATATACGAGGAAAATACATAACCTGTACACACATATATTTGCAAAATATATAAATCATAAATGTGGAACGCATATGCCAAAATAACCAAAAGTAGGCGTTTTATGGTGATGGACAGTTACTGTCTAAACAAGGGAGCCACTGTAATGTTTAGTCCTGGTTTCATTTTTTTTATCAGCATGGATAGATATTTATAAAATCAACAGTGTTAAAACTCTTATAACAAGAACCTACAATTTATGCAGCCTTTTATATTGAGAAAGTCTTAAGCAGGCAAGGAAGGTGTGAACAGCTGTTTCCTCTGGACTGAGAGAGGAAGGCACAGCTTCCGTTTCGACCTTGGGAGGACTGAAGTGTATTATTGATAACACAACACCCATCCAGTAGAGCATATTGTTGACAACCGCTTGGCCACGCAAATTGGCTCGTCCTCGAGCCATCTGCAACGTCTAAGCACTGATGGCGTGTCTGGTGACAAGCTCCCAATAGGCTTCTACTGATGGTTGCTGGTGCTCCATGGTTCTTTCGGTCGTCGCGTGTCAGGGTAGCAGCGTGGCGGAGGTTCACAGCGAGGTGCAACATTCGGTGGGTGCGTCACCTCGTCTTCAGGGGCTGAAATATAAGTGTACCAGGCCGGTAAAAAGGGCTAAGGAGGAGGATGGTAATTTTACTTGTCACTACTTTACTAAGATGCCAGAAAATGAAAGTAATAAGAACATTTGTTGTGAGAAGGCAACATGTCATGAGAAGGTCTTAATTACTCAGGATTAGTGAGTTCAAAAGAATACCATTATTTTGTAGGGAGAAAGTGAATGAGAATTCCTTATCTTTGGGCTAAATAGGCTAGTAACAATGCTTCAGACACTTAAAGTAACGTGAACGTCTTGGCGCTGTAAAAAAAAAGACGTAAGCGCGGCGGCGGCGCGCAATTCGGAGGCAGTTTGGCCTGAACAAAAGTAAACGTGCACATCTTGGGCACAGTAAGACGTAAGTGCGAGTAAGTAATATGCGGCAAGGCACAATTCGTAGGCAGCAGTAAACATGTGCATCTTGAGCGCAGTAAGTACGAATAACAAAATTTGGCGAGCGCGATTCCTTCGTAGGAGATTCAATGGCGTCTGGGCACGATTTTTCGTAGTAACATGTCAGCTTAAAACTAAATTGTGGTGATAATATGTAAGCCTATATAATGCATGGTGTCTGCAGTGCAAAACCCCTATTGCAACAGATTCCGACTCATCAAGTTAGTTACAAGTTACATATTCACCAAAACCTTAAAACTAAAGAAGCATAAATTCCAGCAGTATTAACGATAAGATATCGAATATTGAGAGTAGACGTCATTAAAGCGAGTTAGAATCAGTTATAAAACATGGTACTTAGTACAAATGATCCAAGAGTGAATTCGTGTAGAGCGGTTAAATAGGTGAGTAAAGAGTCGACATATATGTGTGAATAAGCGAACAATTTCCGCGGCAAGTAAAGGGAAAGTGATTTTCAAAACACACCATATGTATAAATTCACAGAATGAAAGTGAAACGCAAGCAGGAACGAAGGAACTACTAATAAACATAGCATGTAAAGTGAAGCGAAAATTAGTGTAAATTTGCAACAATAGACACGAATAATATACGCGAGAACACCGATACATTACGATAATTGAATAAATTGAAATTGTTATTTGCACTCAAAAAAGTAAAACATATTATGCAATGTGAAGAAAACAATAATACGATGGTCTGAAAGACACAAATAACACAATATACATCAATTAAAGAATGGTTAGGGCGGGGGAATGAGGTGGGGGAGTGAGATGAGTGGTCACAGTGACCTCAGTGTGTAATTTCGTTGTAAGTTAAATTATTAACAGTGAGAAATTTTGTAATATAGAATTAGTAGTTAAGAAAAGGCAACTTATATGTAAGGTGTGGGTGGGTTTAGGGAGGGCGAATAGTTAAACTGGCACTGAAGAACTACCCTTACTCTTAAAAGTAGCGAGAGAGTATCGGTGGTGTAGGGTCGAAGTGTGATTTCTTGGCTTGTGCTGACGAAGGTTCCCAAAGACTTGGCGAGTTAGGTGAGATGGTTGGCGAGAGTGGGTTGGGGAATCCATCTTCAGCAACTTCGTCTGGAGCGTAACACAGGCGTGAGTTGTTAGCACAACGTGTGGCAGGTGAAGGGGTGAGGCAGCGTGGGTGTGGGCTTGGCTTTTGGAGGCATTTGGGCAGGAGCTTCTTTCAGGAACGTTCGGCATTGTGCCACCGCTAGCCACCAGTTGTCAACATAAGAGTTGGGGGGTGTAGAGGTTGGTGGAGAATTAAAGGGGACTTTGCTTGCTTCTTTATTTGGGAGGTAAAGATGTGACCTCGTGACTTGAGTACTGAGGGTGGAGCTGACTTCCTGTCCTGTGACTCCTGTTAGGTCTTGGTCTGCCTCTGGTGCTCTCTCTGCCTGACAAGACGTCCTTATACCCAGCGACTCCTTGTCCTGCTGGCGGAGGTGCCTGGTACCATATTCTTGGGTGTCCATTCTTTTGGGCATGACGAAGGGCTTGGTCGCTGGAAGAGAAAGTCTTGGGCAGGCAAGGAAGGTGTGAATAGCTGTTTTCTCTGGACTGAGAGAGGGAGGCACAGCTTCTGTTTCGACCTTGGGAGGACTGAAGTGTATTATTGACAACACAACACCCTCCCAGTAGAGCATAATGTTGACAATATGTATAAACCAACACCACACATACCCTATATGTAGATATGTATATGTATATATGTGTATATGTATGTATATATGTATATATAGATATATATATGTATATATACATACATGAAGGATGGAAATAATGCACTACCGCAGAGAGAGGTTTATATATTCATATACATACATACATACCACACACATATGTAAATAAATAAATAAACATATATATATATATTTATTTATATATATATTTATTTATATAATGTGTTTATATAAATACCCATTCACAAATACAGCTGCATATTATAAGTATATAGCTATGTGTTTTTATAATACCGACTGTTCCTGCTTCCTGTTACTGGCGGCAGAACAAAAGTTTGCTTTTCATGATACCTATTGTATCAAAATTGAAAAGAGTCTTTAAGAATGTGTGTTATTATATTACTTGTCATGTTTACCTTTTCAAAGCTGTACATGCTCCATGCTCTTGTAATTCACAGCTCTTCGGACCTTTTACTGCCATTCACCCAGTTGGAACTGAAGCAAATACGAAGACAAAATGAGTTTCACGAAAGGACTTCGAAGATTCTGGGATGATCTTCTGACTCTCAAGCTCGTTGTCCTAAAGATCATATATTTTTTCCTGTTAGCAGGTGAGATCTGATTACATTTTGCCTGTCAAAACTGTAGGCTTTCACTGGTCCATAACTTACATTTTAAAAATTATCGGTAAGTGAATTAATGTTCCCAATTATAATAGATTATATACAGCTGTTAATACGGATCTTTGAGGAGACTGATCTCTATGACATGTTCCAGTTCAAATATCTAGGATCAGCTCCTTTATTACCACTGGTTTTAAAAAAGTTTCTTAATAACGCCTACGGAACTCTTACTGGCTTCTAACGGTCTCTCCAGCTATTGTGATACTCTGGTCGCAATTTACCATTCACCAAGAGGCTATCGGACTCACCAAATACCAGACGGGTATTGTAGGATCTGTGATGTCTGCCGTCACCATTGTGGTTTCGCTCCTCGGGGGCATCGTAGGAGACAAACTGGGCAATTACAAGGTAAGAATGCGGAGTCAGCCCAAATGGATGGGACTGTGAGAGGTGGACAAAGTATAGAAATGTTTTCTATTTTTTCCAGATATGTTAACAATGGTAGAAAAATAATTTGCTACATTGCTAAGTCATTTATTACAGGTGATATTAAGTATCTCAACAGTGATGGCTGGAGTGAGCTCATTGCTTTTCACTTTTGTGCCTCCGGCCGAGCCAGCGACCTTTTGGGTCTACATGATAGTGAGAGTGTGTTTTGGGTGAGCATCATGTCACTTTGTTTCTCAACTAATACAACTAACAGGCAAACACACACATACTCTGTATATTCATACACACATATATGTGTGTGTGTGCGCGCGCGTGTGTATGAGTGGTGTGTATGTGTGTGTGTGTGTGTGTTCTTACCTAGTTGTTTGAATACGGGAGAAGAGCTATGCTCAGGTGGTCCTGTCTGCTATATTTAAATTATCGTATACTTTTAAATTGATGCACGGTTTTGGCACACACTACTTGATTGGGGAGACTGACATGATTCCTGTTAGGGAAACTATATTTTTTGACATCTTTATCACCTCTTTTTACTTTCAACTTTTTGTTGTGTCCTTTCCTTCTTGTGTTCAAGATCAAAAAGTCATCCTTATCCATCTTCACTCTTCCTGTAATGCAGTTGAAAAGCATAATCATGTCCCACCCTTTCCCTTCTTTCTTCCAAGGTAATAAGTCCTAATATTTGTAGTCTGTCTTCGTAACTCAGATCTCTTAGGGTAGGTGCCCATCTTGTCGCCGCTCTTTGGACTCTTTCCAGTTTGTCAATATTTTTTTTTAAGTGTGGACTCCATACCACTGCACCGTACTCAAGACTTGGTCTTATGTTTGCTTTAATAATCTTCTTTGCCATATCTTCATCCACATACACGAATGCCCTCTTCATGTTGGCAATCAGTCCTAACATTTTGTGGACCTTTTCATTTATATGGTCATTTGGATTTAGGTTTCTATTTATGATTATCCCAAGATCTTTTTCCCTGACAGCTGTGTCTAGCACTGTGCCCCCTAATTTGTATTGGAATAGTTAGCTATTTCTACTTTCTTCAAATCTGACTACGTGGCATTTATTGGTATTGAATTCCATTTTCCATGTACAACTCCATGTGAATAAGTTCTCGATGTCACTTTGGAGGCATTGGCATGAGACGTCTGTTAACCTCTTTTGTATCTTTGCGTCATCTGCAAACATATTCAGATAACTATCTGGGCTTATGTTTGACTCTAAATCATTGACGAAAATAGTAAACAAAATCGGCGCCAACACCGATCCTTGAGGCACTCCGCTGGTTACTCTTCGCCATGTAGAATGCTTTCCTCTAATTACTGTGCTCATTTGTCTTTCATGAAGAAAGTCTTTCATCCATGCGAGTAGGTTGCCTTTCACTCCACCTAGGTGCTCTAATTTCCATAGCAGTCTTCTATGAGACACCTTATCAAAAGCCTTCTTAAAGTCTAAATACACACAATCCACCCAGCCAGGTTCTTTCTTGTAATATTTCAGATACTCTATGATCATAAAAAACAGAGGAGATTTGTACACACGACCTTCCTTCTCTAAAACCAAATTGTTTATTTGATATCATTTCGTGTTTTTCAAGCATTTCAACCCATTGTTTTCTAATTATTCTTTCTAGCAGTTTGCATACTACACTAGTTAATGAAACTGGTCTATAATTTAGAGGGTTTTGTTTGTCGCCGCTCTTATGTAAGGGTGTAACATTTGCGAATTTCCAACTTTTTGGTAGTTTACCTTGTCTTAGTGAATTTTGGAATATTAACAATAGAGGAGTACACAGTTCTTCGGCACATTCCCTAAGAACCCAGTTAGAAATTTCATCTGGTCCCTCTGCTTTGGTCTTGTTTAATCCTTTTAGTAGATAATTTATTTCGTTCTTTTTGAGGGTGACATTTTCGATGTTCTTTATGTTTGTACGGGTATTTGCCATATCAAAGCATGGATCCTGAACAAACACTGACTGAAATTTCTCATTTTGGATTTCACACATTTTTCTTCCCCTTAGAATATACAATTTTTGCTTTTGATGCGCTAGTTTGATCCCTACTATTTTTTAGTTTTACTATTTATGTAGTTTAAAGAAGAGTTTTGTTGACTTGATTGTTGATTATATCCTTTTCAAAGTCTAATTTCACCTCTCTCATGGTTTGGGTATACTCATTTCTTCCTACTTATATACTTTCATATGCTGCCTGAGATCTATGCCTTCTGAATCTTTTCCAAAGGAGATGCTTTTTTTCCCTCATTTTCTTGCATTTGTCGTTGAACCATTTTTGGCCATTTCTTGCTTCAATTTTGAATTTGGATATGATTTTTTCCACTCCTCTTTTATAGATCTCACAAAATTTTGAATACTGAACATCAAGGTTCTCATCAACCAGAAGTGTTTCCCAGTTTATGTTATCAAAGAAATCCTTAAGGCTTCTATAATCACCTCTTTTGTAATTGTACTTTTCCTTTCTTTCCTTGCTTACGATGAGTTTTTCCTGTAGCAGACAGTTATTTTAGTTTAATCAGTACATGGTCGCTTTTTCCTATCGTCGTTATGCTTTGTAAATATTAGTTCAAGCATAGACGGCCTATCTAGCCCTCTTATCCTGGTATGTCTGTTACATTCTGGAAAAGGCAATGCTCATTTATGACATCTAGTAATTTAGCATTCCACGAATCTAATTGTACTCTAGGATCGAAACTTGCCAAGTCGATTTTGCTATTAAAATCCCCTGTAATTAGAATTTCTGTTGAATTGGTTTCTGAAAGTCGTAGCACTTCTTCCAGGCTCTTTATTGTCTCTTGAATCAGTTTCTGGTAATTTTCTAGTGACCAGGCCGATGTTTGAGGTGGCATGTATACCGTGGTTATTATTATGTTTACCCCATTTGTTACTACCTCAATTACCCTCATTTCCACTATGGGGTCCTGATTAATTTCTAACCCCTTTATAATAATTCCTTTCTTTGTTAATATTGATACCTCCCCTCCATATCCATCTGTCCTATCTTTTCTCCAAATATTATAGTCTTTGAGCCCTAATGTTACATCGTCTATGGAGGGGTCCAGTTTGGTTTCAGTGATGCATATTACATCCGGTTTATCCATATCAATTATTGTCTCTAGTTCAAGCAACTTCGTAGATCAACCATCAATATCTGTATAAACTATTTCTATATAATCTTTAGGTATTAAATTTGGTTGCAGGGTTAATGTTTGTCTGCTTCTACATTTTGGTTCCGATAGTATATTTGCTTTGCTTGGAGACCTCTCACCCTCCAAATAATTTTTTTTTTCCTCTTCAGTCCTTTGTTCATTTTTGTTTTTTACTTCTTCCAATTTCTT
>NW_020871057.1:135994-140994 GCF_003789085.1 Penaeus vannamei
CGGGAACATACACATACATCTTGTACTCTAACATATAACTATATGCAAACATAACCGTGTGCATGTACTCAAACATACCTACGTACATGTGCCTGCCTATGTACATACATGCCTGTATATAAATTTAGACACGCATACACACATATGGACATGTACAAATATACATGCATGCACGCACGTACATATGCACCTGTGCATTTTCGTGTTGAATTTTGCAGCAGAGGGGTTGTGGGAAGGAGGCGGGTGGTGTGGGGGGGGGGGAGGATTTAGGATGATGTTGGAATGGATAAGGATGGGACTTGGGATGAGAGGAAGTTAGAAAGGTGATTTTGTATCTGGCAATTTTTCGGAGAGGTGTCGCCAATGTTTGAATTACGCTTCGTTAATACATGGTTTATTTGGCGTATCTTTTGTCGAATGGCTGTTTATACTTGTCGCTTTATAGGAACCATTTTTTAAACCTACCTGATTTTGTGTTGTACTGTACTTACATACTGGCCGTTTGGCTATTTCTTAGTGAATCTACTTGGATGAAAACTGTAATACCTGCGCGGTATGGCATTGTTACTTGGCGTCCAATGGGTATGAGCACAAGTGATGCTTGACATTTTCTGGTGATTTTGTACTTTGGTCCACTTTTTCTGAGGGGAGATTATTATTATTTTCCGCTGTTTCTGTATATCATGGCACTCTCGATGAGCTTATAAACTTATCTGGCACGGTAATGCAACCTAGTATTCCTAGTTGGAACTTTCTGGCACTCCCGTTAGCTTAAAGATCACCGCATGCAGGCGCCGAACTGCAATATATTCAGTTGTGAGGCGATCGGATGGAATATTGACTTTACTTTTGGTTGTATTTTTTTCTATCTTATGTAACACTATCACAGGTCACCTTTGACACGTAATTTTTAGCACTTATTGTCACTGACCTACGACACCGCTCTTTTTCATTGCCAGATACTCCATCTGTGTATTATATATATATATATATATATATATATATATATATATATATTATATAATATATATATATATATATATGTATATATATGTATATATAATATATATATATATATATATATATATATATATATATATATATATATATATATATGATGTTTATACTGGTACTGAAAGTGCTGTAAAGCGTGGTAGGGGCCTGTCAAGCTTCTTCCCAGTCCACTCAGGTGAGGCAAGGCTGTGTCTTTGCATGAACAATTTTCAACACTTGCATGAACTGGATAATGGGCAGAGCTACTGTCGAAAGTCAGTGTGGAGCAACAACGAGCAATATCAAGGTCATGAACCTTGACTTTGCCGACGATGTTGTAATTCTATCTGAAACTCTGGAATCTCTGGAAGCGGTTCTTGATGCATTTAGCAATGAGGCAAACTGTTCAGTTGATACGTGCATGCGGCGAGGACGTTGAAGTCACAGAGAGCTTTACATACCTTGGTAGTGCAGTTCATGTCTCACGGCTGTCAGACCAGGAAGACAGTAGACGGATTGGTCTGGCAGCAGGAGCCATGAATTCAGTCAACATAAGTATTTGGAGGTGCCGGTACCTATGTAGAGGGACTAATCTTTAAGGCCTTGATACTGCCAATTTTGCTTTATGGAAGTGAAACCTGGACGTTTTCTAGTGCCTTGGAGTTACGTCTCGATGCCTTTTGTAACAAGTCCCTACACCGGATCATGGATTACAGTTGACAGGACCATGTGTCCAATCGACGAAATCACAGGAAGTCGTACTTTGGGCAGATCGACCAGACCTGTCGTGAAGAACTAGAGATGGGCCGAGGGCCCATCAAGCGGGACCCCATATATACTTGTATATATTATATAATATATATATATATATATATATATAATATAAAATATATATATATGTATATATATACACATAAATATATATGTACACATACATACATACATGTATATGTTATAAATATATATTTTATATATATGTATATATATAAATGCATAAATACATACACTTATGTGTGTATTTATATACACACACACATATATATATTATATATATATATATATATATATATATATAATATATATAATATATATATATATATATATATATATATATATATATATATATATATATATATATATATATATGCACACACACACACATGCATGCGTGTGTATGTATATGTATATGTATACATATACATACATACATATATATATATAATATATATATATATATATATATATATATATATATATATATATATATATATATAAGGAACAGATAAACCAGGCTTATCGGGAACAGCATCTTTATTGACTATAAACATTTCATGGATAAAGTTCGTCACACATTATCAATGATTAGCTGCAACAATAACACAACATAAAACTATCAAGGTTCAAAAACATATTAATATAATACTGAATTGGATAAATTATCATTAGGATGAAGCAAAATATATATAATATAAATATAATTTATACAGAGTACGACGCGAACACAGTTGTCAGCTGTCATTTTCTGTTTACATTTGGTAATATTGTTGGAACATCGGAATGTATAGAAAATGTGGGAGTATACAAACCAGGGTAAACTATTGTAGTTATGGAGGCTAAATATTCATTAAGCTTCGGCCGTCCTTTCCAAATCCACTAACTTTCTAATATGGAGAGGTCAGAAGCAAACGGTGGTTAATCTATTACCTTGAAATCGTGTTTTGATGAATTATGGTTGTTTTGTTGGCAATATTCACGCACTGGGGAAACCATAGGTTTCCCTAGTGGTCTTCCCGTCCTGTCACGCAATGTTGTTTGTTTTTTTCGGCACTCCATAGGTTTCCCTAGTGGTCTTCCCGTCCTGTGAGAAATGCCCTTATGTTCATCTGCACGGATGAAAAGATTCCTGGAGGTCTTTCCTATGTAAGCAGCATTGCAGCTGCTGTACGTGCATTTATAGACAACAGATGAACATAAAAAGTTGGGAATTTTGTCTTTGATTTTGAAGTAGTGGCCAATGGATAAATTTTATCAATGGCGGTAAGTTGTACTGGTTCTCTATCTACAAAGATATTGTTTCTTAAGGTTTGTCTGATAGACCTCTGAATGACAAACAATGGAAAACCATTCCTTCTTAGAGTGTCTATTTCCTTAGTGAATGTTAGATAAGCCTTTGGCATCTTGTATGCTCTGTTGGTGAGGGTATTTATCAAATTACTATTGTGCTTGACAGGAATGAAAGAATCAAACTTCGTGGTGAGGCCTCTGTATGTCGGTTTCCTCTATGTTGCAGTTGAAAAACGATTATTTTCTCTGCTTATACTGACATCTAAGAAGGGTAGTTTACTCTGACTCAAAAGTGAAATTGCTATTTTTAAGCTGACTGTTCATATACTGTAGGAATTTCTGTACCTGTAGAGGAGATTTAAACAACAGAAATGTGTCAACATATCTATAATAATGCGAGGGTCTGAAATCAGGGGGACAGTTTGTGAGCCACCTCTTTTCATGATAACACAAATATGTTTGCCAGTGTTGTATCTAAGGGACTACCCACAGCCACTCCATCAATCTGTTATGTCTTTAGTGGCAATTTCCAGTAATTTCCTGAATTGTGGCTTATTTAAGCCATTTATGTGAGTACTGTAGTTAAACAGAGTCAATAATCATTGAAGAAGGACATTTGTGAACAGATTGGTAACATCAAAACTTGCCATTATACAACTGTCAGCATCATGAATATCTAATATTGATTGCTTTTTACAAATGAGAAAGTATCATTTATTGTAAATCCATTGATAATTAGTGTTTTGAGAATGGGAACAAAATATTTTGAAATATTATAGTTCAAAGTGCCAATAGCTGAAAGTATTGGTTTAAGCGGGCGACCTGTTTTATGAACTTTTGAATTGCTTCTGTCATAACTACAATAGTTTACCTTGGTTTTGTATACTCCCACATGTTCTATACATTCCAATATTCCAACAATATTACCATATTTAATATTTACTTAAATATATACATATATATACATATATGCATATTGATATGTATAAATATATATACACATATGTATATATATATATATATATATATATATATATATATATATATATAATATATATATAATATATATACATATACATACATGCACTCACACACACATACACACATTTGTATCAAAACAGTAGAGTGTTTTATCATTCATATATATATATATATATGTGTGTGTGTGTGTGTGTGTGTGTGTGTGTGTGTGTGTGTGTGTGTATGTGTGTGTGTGGTGTGTGTGTTGTGTGTGTGTGTGTGTGTGTTGTGTGTGTGTGTGTGTGTGTGTGTGTGTGTGTGTGTGTGTGTGTGTGTGTGTGTGTGTGTGTGCGTGTGTGTGTGTGTGTGTATGTGTGTGTGTGTATGTGTAAGTATGTATATATATGCAATATATATAAATATGTATATATACATACATATATATGTATGTATGTATGTATATACAAAAAATATATATATAAAAATAATATATATATATTATACATATATATATATATATATATATATATATATATATATACATACATACGTATATATTTATAGGTATATTGTAGCGATGCGGGTAATGCAGTCAAGGAGATCGACCACATCTCGTTACCACTCGTTGGAGTGATCCTCCAAAATTGCAGTGTATAGGAGTGCCGAGATTGTGGCTACCCTCCAGGTCCACTTCAAAACTCCCCAGCAGGCCAATGATCACCATAGGGTGTTTCATTTGGACAGGCTGAAGGAGGAAGAGTGTGCTCGGGGGTTTGTTGAGGCAATCTCTGGTCGTTTCACAGCGCTCGACAATCTGGCGTGCCCAGTACTCTTGTGGGACACCTTCAAGCACGAAACGCTTGATGCAGCCAAAGATTCGATTGGTGAACGCCCGAGGGCAAGACAGAATTTTATCTCACAGGAGACACTGGATGTCACAGATGCTTGCTGTGCGGCTCGTCTGACGGGATCGAGATTTGCAC
>NW_020871057.1:160994-168467 GCF_003789085.1 Penaeus vannamei
CATACATACATACATATATATATATATATATATATATATATATATATATATATATATATATGTACACACATATATATTTAATACATATATATATATGTATATATATATATATATATGTATATGTATATGTATATGTATATATATATATATATATATATATATATATATATATGTATATATATGTATATATTATATATGTATATATATATAATATATATAATATATATATATATATATATATATATATATATATATATATATGCATTTATACAGAAACATGTACACACACACACACACACACACACACACACACACACACACACACACACACACACACACCACACACACACACACACACACAGACACACATACACATACGCACAAACACGGACACACACAGACACACAGTCATACACACACAAACACATACACAAACACACAAACAAACACATACACACATGTATATAAATATATATATGTATATAGATGTAAATATATGTTTATATATATATATATATATATATATATATATATATATATATATATATATATATATATATATATATATATATAAAAGGTATGAATGAGACGATATCTTCACAATACAAGAGATGTATTTGACCGGTTTCGATTACGTCTTCATCAGAAATACATACATAAGAGATCAGTTCAGTTCAGTTAGATTTGCGAAGTCATGCTTCGCCTGGGCCTTTTCTCTGGAGTGGTCCGGCCGGTGTTAACTATTTCTAGTTAACTCAGATGTTTTCTTTGAACTGCATGCTTACCGCGGTGGCTGGATTGCAAGCAAGCGATCCAGCTGCCACGGTGAAAGCATGTTGCACACCCTTTTTACCAGCCCGGCGGCTGTGGTGGGTGGTCCCTGCCTCAGAAATTGTGTGTGTACACAATTCTGCAAGTAATGTAACAGGGTGGCGTTAGGCTCGCCGCAGTGTTTACATAACCTCCCAGACTCACTGTCAATAATTTGTCAAGCGCATTGGTAACCTAGTCTTAGTCTGAATAGTATGACTTCGGTACCTCTTTTTGTATTTGGAGGAAGGGCCAGTGGCTCATAGCCTGAAGCATCTGAGTACCACTTGGTAGCGAGCGATTTTGTGATGTTTTCTCTATGTGCTCCCCGGAGGACCGCACACGCTGCATCTTTGGTACCTTGGCTCAGTCCCCTTCGGCTGGGTTTAACGATCATGGAGGATGGGGGCATACCCCTGCCCTTTTCGGCTAGTTTATCAGCAAGCTCGTTCCCTTGTATGCCTATGTGGCTTGGGACCCAGTTTATGATGATTCTTCTACCTTGACTAAGGATTCTTTGGGCTATGTATAGTACTGTTGTCAAGAGGTAGATGTTATCTGGGGGCATGCTATGCTGTAAGCTGTCAATAGTTGCTCTTGAATCTGTATGAATGACAATGTGCCCTCCCCTCAGGGACACGTGTGTCAATGCTTCCATGATCGCAACCGTTTCAGCCTGAAGCGTTGAGGCATTGTCAGTGACCCTAATGGATGCTGTGGTATCCTTTGTTGCAAAGCCGGCGCCTGCAGTATGGTTTATTGGATCCACGGATCCGTCCGTGTAGTAAGTTATACTACCCGGCGGAGTTATTTGTTCAATGACCCTTTGTGCTTGTGCCTTTAGGCTAGGCATGGAATATTGCTCTTTTCTCATTGTGAGATTTAGAATTGAGAATTCGATCATTTCGTTTGCCCACGGCGGGGGTTCTTTGTAATCAGGGTGAGGGGAGTCCATACCCTTGGCAAGCAATGAATCTTTTAGTTGAAAGCGTATCAAAACTCTGGCTGTATGTGTGAGCCAGGGATTGTCTGCAAACAACTGATAATCTTGTTGTAGGCGTCTGAGAACTCTTTGTCTTAGATAGGAGTTTGTGGGTGCCTGCAGGACCTTGGAAAGGAACTGTGCTGCCATTAGATCTATTCTAGTGTCCATGGACGGTAAATCAGTTTCCATGAGGAGGTTGATGACCTTTGTCCACTTAGGTGCACCTAGAATTATCCTGGCTGCTTCGTTTTGTATTGTTTCCAGTTTTTTCTTTACTGTTGTGCTGGAAGCAATGAGGGCGACAGATGCATAGTCAATAATAGGACGGACAGCATGTACATAGAATGATCTTAGTACTTTGTGTCCTGCTCCTATGTGTCTCCCTGTCATGACTTTCATGACTGACAGTCTTTCCTTGGTTCTGTCAAGCAGGTATTGGATCTCCTTTTTGAAAGTGAGTGTGTGTCCTATCCATACACCAAGGTATAGGTAATCCTTCACCCATTCCAGATACATTCCCTGTATGGTGAGTTTTTTGTTTCTGACATTGGTTCTCAGTGCCATTGCTTTGGATTTTGCTGCTGATATTTTTAGACCCGTCCTACAACACTCTTCAGACACCAGGTTCAGACAACGCTGAGCTCTAGTAAGGCAGTGGTTGCCAGAGGCTATGATTGCCAAGTCATCTGCATGAGAGATGATCTTGCATCCCTCTGGCAGGTGAATGTCGAGTATGTTGGACATGAGGGTATTAAACAGGGCTGGACTAAGAACCCCTCCCTGAGGAGTTCCATTTTCAAGTGGCATGTGCTGTGAGAGGTGGCCTTGAAATCTGACATTTACTGATCTATTTTTAAAATAGTCAGCTAACCAGGCCAAGAGTCTGCCTTTGACTCCTTTGTGGATTAGGGTCTCTTGAATGGCAAGTGGACTTGCCAACTCAAAAGCCTTCTCCAGGTCAAGGAAGACAACCACGGCGGGCGAGGTGCAGATTGTGCTTAAGAGTGTGGAAATGCTATGAGCAGTGCTCTTACCCCTTGTGAACCCATGCAGGTGTTCATAGGGGGACCCGTTTTCCATCGGAGCCTGTTGAGTACCATCTTTTCAGCTGTTTTACCCAGGCAGCTGAGAAGAGAGGTGGGACGGTACTTGCCAGGCTCCTTTGGTTTTGGGATGGGAACTATTGTGGCTTGTTTCCAGCTCTGGGGCACCGTGGCTGTTTGCCAGGATTTGTTGAAACCTGCAAGAATGCAAGTTCTCCTGCAAGGCCTAGATGCGAAATGATGGGGTGAGAGATCCCATCAGATCCCGGTGCTGACCCAGAACTGGATTTGTATAATTTTCTTAGTTCCCTAAGAGAGAACAAGGCATCTGTTTCATCAGCTTCGAGTGCCTTGTCTCTTATGAGAGCAAGTCTTTCTGGATTTAATTTTTGTTGTTTTTC
Organism: Penaeus vannamei; assembly: GCF_003789085.1. Classification (NCBI taxonomy): domain Eukaryota; kingdom Metazoa; phylum Arthropoda; class Malacostraca; order Decapoda; family Penaeidae; genus Penaeus; species Penaeus vannamei. The sequence goes on from NW_020871057.1 coordinate 164,234, forward strand.
TCTCATCATTGGAGGCAGATTGTTGGTGCTGGTTCTGGCAGAGAACTCAAGCACCAATCTGTTAGCCTCTGATTGTGGGTCATGATGAGTGCATTTCGGGGCATGGCGGCTTGTCGCTTGCCTGACCGTTTCCACAACTCTGTAAGGCTGGTCTGGTGCCCAAAAGACTGGCACCATTCCAGCCATTTTTCCTGCCTTACTCTGTTGGCAGTTTCCTTGGCATCCACAACAGCTTCCCTCAACAGGGCCAGATTGTCGGGAGATCTTTGCCGTCGGAAGTTTTTTCTACACATATTAACCCTGTGGTTGACCTCTTTGATCTCGTCATTATAGTACCAGGCGTCTTTGTGAGTTCTGGACCATGGGCGAGTTTTGGGAATGGTTTGTGAGGCTGCCTGGTTTATGGCCTGGATTAGCCTTGCCTCTAGCACATCCACGTTTTCATTATTGTTATTGGGTTAATTGTCTTTCAGACATCGAGCCAAGCCTTCTTGGAAGGCAAACCAGTTGGCCTTGTCAGTTTTCCATTTAGGAATGTGATGTGGTCTTTGGGCTGGACCTGCATCCATTAGTGTGGTGACTATGCCGTAGTGATCACTAGTAACCGTATCATCGACACACCACCGAATTCTCTCCACCATTGTTGCAGTGGCAAAGGTGAGGTCTAGGACCCCTCCCTTCACGTGCGTTGGTTCTTTGGTGTTGAGAAGAGCGATCTCAGGGAATGTCTCAAGTACTTCTGCTATGTGAATGCCTGCCGCGTTCGGCCTTTTGCGGGTATTCAGCATGGCCATGTGTGCAGCGCCCAGACCCACATCGCTGGACATGGTACAGTGATGCGGGTAACGCAGCCAAGGAGATCGACCACATACTTGTTAGCACTCGTTGGAGGATCCTTCAGAATTGCAGGGTGTACAGGAGTGCTGAGTTCTGTGGTACTGACCATAGATTGGTTGTGGCTACCCTCCGGGTCCACTTCAAAACCCCCCAGCGGTCAAATGATCACCCTAGGGTGTTTCATTTGGACAGGCTGAGGGAGGGGGAGTGTGCCCGCGGGTTTGCTGAGGCAATCTCTGATCGTTTCGCAGTGCTTGGCAGTCTGACAGACCCTGTTCTTCTGTGGGATACCTTTAAGTGTGAAACGCTTGATGCAGCTCAAGATACGATTGGTGTACGCCCGAGAGCAGTACAGAATTCCATCTCGCGGGAGACACTGGAAGCCACAGATGCATGTCGTGCGGCTCGTCTGACAGGGGATCGGGAATTGCACCGTTCTCATGTGCGCAGAACTCGGTCCCTGTTAAGAAGGGACAAGGAACAGTTTATTAGGAGTCTTGCAGAGGAGGTAAGGGCCATTTCTTAGTAAATGACCTTCGTCCTGCATACCAAGCCCTGAGAAAGCTGAACTCCAAGCCCTCTTCACAGGTGACAGCAGTTCGCTCAGTAAGTGGTCAGATCGTTTCAGATCCTGTTGCGGTGCGGGACGTTGGGCTGAGTATTTTGAGCAGCTGTACCAGGTGACACCAACAGTTGACTTGGATGCGGGTAGTGTCGGGATCCTGCTGCCGGATCCACCTATCAGTGAGGACCCTCCCTCCCTAACTGAAGTTAGGGGGGCGATTTCCAAGCTGAAGAGTGGTAAAGCAGCTGTATCTGCGGCATACCAGCTGAAACTGTTAAGGCTGTGGTGAACCTATGGCACGGGGTTACATGCTGTCCTGGCTGCCATCTGGCAGTCCGGTTCCGTTCCCCTGACCTGTTGAGGGGTGTGGTCATCCCTCTCTGGAAGGGAAGGGGACCGTTGGACTGCAGCAATCACCGAGCATCACACTGCTCAGTTTACCAGGCAAGGTTCTCGCCCACATCCTTCTGAGACGTATCAGAGACCATCTACTGAGGCACCAGAGACTGGAGCAATCCGGATTCACTCCTGGTAAGTCCACAATAGACCGTATCCTCGCGCTTCGAGTCATTGTAGAGCGCCGTCGTGAGTTCGGGCGTGGGCTGCTCGCAGCCTACATCGACCTCAAGAAGGCGTTCGATACGGTGCATCGGGAGTCACTTTGGGAGATCCTGAAGCTGAGAGGAATACCAACAAGGATTATTGGACTAATAGCAAGCCTGTATACTGGTACTGAAAGTGCTGTAAAGTGTGGTGGGGGCCTGTCGAGCTTCTTTCCTGTTAGTTCAGGAGTGAGGCAAGGCTGTGTCCTTGCAACAACTCTTTTCAACACTTTCATGGACTGGATACTGGGCAGAGCTACTGTTCAAAGTCATTGTGGGGCAACGCTGGGCAATATCAAGATTACAGACCTTGACTTTGCTGATGACGTTGCCATTCTATCTGAGTCTTTGGAAACCCTAGTAGCGGCTCTCGATGCATTTAGCAATGAAGCGAAGCCCCTGGGTCTAGAGGTCTCCTGGACCAAGACCAAGGCCCAGGAATTTGAGGACTTGATAGGAGAACCTGTTCAGTCGGTACGTGCTTGCGGCGAGGACATTGAAGTCACAGAGAGCTTTACATACCTTAGTAGTGTAGTTCATAACTCTGGGCTGTCAGACCATGAAGTCAGCAGACGGATTGGCCTGGCAGCAGGGGTCATGAACTCTCTCAACAAGAGTATTTGGAGATGTCGGTACCTGTGCAGAAGGACCAAGCTACGGGTTTTCAAGGCCCTGATAATGCCAGTTTTGCTATACGGTAGCGAAACCTGGACATTGTCCTGTGCCTTGGAGGCTCGTCTTGAAGCTGCAATAGGTCCTTGCGCCAGATCATGGGGTACTGTTGGCGGGACCATGTGTCCAACCAACAGTTGCACCGTGAGACCGGCACAAGCCCTGTTATCTGCACAATCCGTGATCGCCAACTCAGGCTATATGGCCACCTGGCTCGCTTTCCTCAGGATGATCCTGCTCATCAGGTCGTCTCTATTCGAGACAACCCTGGGTGGAGGAGGCCTTTGGGACGACCGAGGAAGTCATGGCTTGGGCAGATCGACCAAACCTGCCGTGAAGAACTAGAGATGGGCCGAGTCCCTGCCTGGCGTCTAGCCATGAGGGATCCTCGTAGGTGGAAGCAAAGGGTGGATGCGGCTATGCGCCCCCGTCGGCGTCAGCCCCCATGATGATGTGTGCATTGAAGTCTCCCCCTATGATCACTCGGTCTTGTGCTGCAGTAGCACAGACCTGGTTTAGATCTAAGCTCTCACACAATGGTTTGCTATAAATATTGTATATTTTTATAGAGCCCCCAGGTAGCTGAATCTCAACAGCAAGAGATTCAATACCATCTCTACAGTGCGGCGGATTGGCTATTAAGGAGCAAGGGATAGCTTCTTTTACCAGGGTCATCAGGCCTCTAGCACCATCCAGGTTTGGAGTGGTGAAGGCATGATATCCTGAGAAGCACACGGATCCCATTGTTAGTGTCTCCTGGAGCATGACGACGTCAATGCTCCTTGCTCGCATGATTGACTGGAGAAAGGAGTTCTTGCTTTTATAGCTACAGATATTCCACTGCAGTATGCTTAGATTGTGTGCCATGATGGTTACTCAGTGTCACTTGCTTCAGCTTCAGATTCCCCAGTGCTGTGGATTCAGATAAATACAGATCCTCGTTGATTGAGGATTGTACAACTTCCTCTAAGTCAGACACTCCGGTTAAGGCCTTACTGAGGGGTGTAGGGCCTAAGTTGGAAGTGTCACCTCGGGTCGGAGGACGAGACTTTGGCTGTACAGACTCGGCCTGCTGCACAGTTTCAGCCTGTCCTGACAGACTAGCTGGGGTTTTATGTAATGTTTCTTTTGAAGCTAGCCTGCCATCCGAGGATTTAGGGAGGGGAGCGCTGCTCGTTATCGGTTTGGAGGCTTCTATCTTCCTTTCCTTCAGAGCTGCCACAGTTTGGATCATAGCCGTCATGGCGACCTGCACTGCTTTCTCCGCCTCCTCACTGGTCCTCCCCAAGGCTGTTGCTACTGCAGAAACTACAGCACTCAACAGGAGTCATATCTTTCTTGTCAAAGAAAAGATTATCATCTACTGGGGGGACCATTGCTGTGGACTTTGAACCTTTTTCCCTTTGGTTCTTTTTTGTTGTTTTGCCACTAGCAAGCTTGGGGAATTCCTCTCTGTTAGAGGGTATCCAATTTTCCTTCTTAGGAGGTCGGGGAGTTCTTCTTTTTGGATTTGTTTTTTGTATGGCCCCAGACATAGGTGCCTGGGGGGAGGGACAAG
>NW_020871057.1:186067-194601 GCF_003789085.1 Penaeus vannamei
AATTAAAGAATGGTTAGGGCGAGGGAATTAGGTGAGTGGTCACAGTGACCTCAGTGTGAGACTAAGTTGTGTTAAAACAATTATTAACTTTGAGAAATTTTGTAATATAGAATTAGCAGTTAAAAAAAGGCAACTTATATGTAAGCTGTGGGTAGGTTTAGGGAGGGTAAATAGTTAAACTGACACTGAAAAGGTACACTTTCTCTTAAAAGTAGCGAGAGAGTATCGGTGGTGTAGGGTCGGTGTGATTTCATGGCTTGTGCTGACGAAGGTTCGCGAAGAATTGGCGAAGTAGGTGAATCGGTTGGCGAGAATGGGATGGGGAATTCATCTTCAACGACTCCGTCGGGAGCGTAGCACAGGCTTGAGTTGTCAGCATTACATAGTGTGGCAGACATGGTGTGGATCTTGATAGCGATGGCTGGCGTTAAGGCGAAGAGGCTCTTCGGCAGGAGCTTCTTTCAGTTCTTCCACCGCTAGCCACGTTGTGAAGAAGTTGGGGGCGTATGGGTGGTGGAGAATTAAAGGGGTCTTGGCTTGAGGTGTTTATTGGGGAGGTATAGGTGTGACCCCGAGAGTGACCTCGCGCCCTACTCGGCGAGGGCGAGGAGAGTGACCTCCTGCCCTGTGACTGCTCTGGTCTGCCTCTGGTGCTCTTTCCTGTCTCTGATTCAGTTCAGTTCAGTTAGATTTGCGAAGTCATGCTTCGCCCGGGCCTTTTCTCTGGGGTGGCCCGGCCTGTGTTAACTATTTCTAGTTAACTCAAATGTTTTCTTTGAACTGCATGCTTACTGTGGTGGCTGGATTGCAAGCAAGCGATCCAGCTGCCATGGTGAAAGCATGTTGCACACCCTTTTTACCAGCCCGGTGGCTGTGGTGGGTGGTCCCTGTCTCAGAAATTGTGTGTGTACACAATTCTGCAAGTAATGTAACAGGGTGGCGTTAAGCTCGCCGCAGTGTTTACATGACCTCCCAGACTCACTGTCAATAATTTGCCAAGCGCATTGGTAACCTAGTCTTAGTCTGAATAGTATGACTTCGGTACCTCTTTTTGTATTTGGAGGAAGGGCCTGTGGCTCATAGCCTGAAGCATCTGAGTACCACTTGGCAGCGAGCGATTTTGTGATGTTTTCTCTATGTGCTCCTCGGAGGACCGCACACGCTGCAGCTTTGGTACCTTGGCTCAGTCCCCTTCGGCTGGGTTTAACGATCATGGAGGATGGGGGCATACCCCTGCCCTTTTCGGCTAGTTTATCAGCAAGCTCGTTCCCTTGTATGCCTATGTGGCTTGGGACCCAGTTTATAATGATTCTTCTACCTTGACTAAGGATTCTTTGGGCTATGTATAGTACTGTTGTCAAGAGGTAGATGTTATCTGGGGGCATGCTATGCTGTAAACTGTCGATAGTTGCTCTTGAATCTGTATGAATGACAACGTGCCCTCCCCTCAGGGACGCGTGTGTCAATGCTTCCATGATCGCAACCGTTTCAGCCTGAAGCGTTGAGGCATTGTCAGTGACCCTAATGGATGCTGTGGTATCCTTTGTTGCAAAGCCGGCGCCTGCAGTATGGTTTATTGGATCCACGGATCCGTCCGTGTAGTAGGTTAAGCTACCCGGCGGAGTTATTTGTTCAATGACCCTTTGTGCTTGTGCCTTTAGGCTAGGCATGGAATATTGATCTTTTCTCATTGTGAGATTTAGAATTGAGAATTCGATCATTTCGTTTGCCCACGGCGGGGGTTCTTTGTAATCAGGGTGGGGGGAGTCCATACCCTTGGCAAGCAATGAATCTTTTAGTTGAAAGCGTATCAAAACTCTGGCTGTATGTGTCAGCCAGGAATTGTTTGCAAACAACTGATAATCTTGTTGTAGGTGTCTGAGAACTCTTTGTCTTAGATAGGAGTTTGTGGGTGCCTGCAGGACCTTGGAAAGGAACTGTGCTGCCATTAGATCTATTCTAGTGTCCATGGACGGTAAATCAGCTTCCATGAGGAGGTTGATGACCTTTGTCCACTTAGGTGCACCTAGAATGATCCTGGCTGCTTCGTTTTGTATTGTTTCCAGTTTTTCTTTTAATGTTGTGCTGGAAGCAATGAGGGCGACAGACGCATAGTCAATAATAGGACGGACAGCATGTACATAGAATGATCTTAGTACTTTGTGTCCTGCTCCTATGTGTCTCCCTGTCATGACTTTCATGACTGACAGTCTTTCCTTGGTTCTGTCAAGCAGGTATTGGATCTCCTTTTTGAAAGTGAGTGTGTGTCCTATCCATACACCAAGGTATAGATAATCCTTCACCCATTCCAGAACCATACCCTGTATGGTGAGTTTTTTGTTTCTGACATTGGTTCTCAGTGCCATTGCTTTAGATTTTGCTGCTGATATTTTTAGACCCGTCCTACAACACTCTTCAGACACCAGGTTCAGACAACGCCGAGCTCTAGTAAGGCAGTGGTTGCCAGAGGCTATGATTGCCAAGTCATCTGCATAAGAGATGATCTTGCATCCCTCTGGCAGGTGAATGTCGAGTATGTTGGACATGAGGGTATTAAACAGGGCTGGACTAAGAACCCTTCCCTGAGGAGTTCCATTTTCAAGTGGCATGTGCTGTGAGAGGTGGCCTTGAAATCTGACATTTGCTGATCTATTTTTAAAATAGTCAGCTATCCAGGCCAAGAGTCTGCCTTTGACTCCTTTGTGGATTAGGGTCTCTTGAATGGCAAGTGGACTTGCCAACTCAAAAGCCTTCTCCAGGTCAAGGAAGACAACCACGGCGGGCGAGGTGCAGATTGTGCTTAAGAGTGTGGAAATGCTGTGAGCAGTGCTCTTACCCCGTGCAGGTGTTCATGGGGGGGACCCGTTTTCCATCGGAGCCTGTTGAGTACCATCTTGGCTGTTTTACCCAGGCAGCTGAGAAGAGAGATGGGGCGGTACTTGCCAGGCTCCTTTGGCTTTGGGATGGGAACTATTGTGGCTTGTTTCCAGCTCTGGGGCACCGTGGCTGTTTGCCAGGATTTGTTGATAACCTGCAAGAATGCAAGTTCTCCTGCAAGGCCTAGATGCGAAATGATGGGGTGAGAGATCCATCAGATCCCGGTGCTGACCAGAACTGGATTTGTATGATTTTCTTAGTTCCCTAAGAGAGAACAAGGCATCTGCTTCATCAGCTTCGAGTGCCTTGTCTCTTATGAGAGCAAGTCTTCTGGATTTAAGTTTTGTTGTTTTTCTCTCATCATTGGAGGCAGATTGTTGGTGCTGGTTCTGGCAGAGAACTCAAGCACCAATCTGTTAGCCTCTGATTGTGGGTCATGATGAGTGCATTTCGGGGCTTGGCGGCTTGTCGCTTGCCTGACCCGTTTCCACAACTCTGTAAGGCTGGTCTGGTACCCAAAAGACTGGCACCATTCCAGCCATTTTTCCTGCCTTACTCTGTTGGCAGTTTCCTTGGCATCCACAACAGCTTCCCTCAGCAGGGCCAGATTGTCGGGAGATCTTTGCCGTCGGAAGTTTTTTCTACACATATTAACCCTGTGGTTGACCTCTTTGATCTCGTCATTATAGTACCAGGCGTCTTTTGTGAGTTCTGGACCATGGGCGAGTTTTGGAATGGTTTGTGAGGCTGCCTGGTTTATGGCCTGGATTAGCCTTGCCTCTAGCACATCCACATTTTCATTATTGTTATTGGGTTCATTGTCTTTCAGACATCGAGCCAAGCCTTCTTGGAAGGCAAACCAGTTGGCCTTCTCAGTTTTCCATTTAGGAATGTGATGTGGTCTTTGGGCTGGACCTGCATCCGTTAGTGTGGTGACTATGCTGTAGTGATCACTAGTAACCGTATCATCGACACACCACCGAATTCTCTCCACCATTGTTGCAGTGGCAAAGGTAAGGTCTAGGACCCCTCCCTTCACATGCGTTGGTTCTTTGGTGTTGAGAAGAGCGATCTCAGGGAATGTCTCAAGCACTTCTGCTATGTGAATGCCTGCCGCGTTCGGCCTTTTGCGGGGATTCAGCATGGCCATGTGTGCATTGAAGTCTCCCCCTATGACCACTCGGTCTTGTGCTGCAGTAGCACAGACCTGGTTTAGATCTAAGCTCTCACACAGTGGTTTGCTATAAATATTGTATATTTTTATAGAGCCCCAGGTAGCTGAATCTCAACAGCAAGAGATTCAACACCATCTCCACAGTGCGGCGGATTGGCTATTAAGGAGCAAGGGATAGCTTCTTTTACCAGGGTCATCAGGCCACTAGCACCATCCAGGTTTGGAGTGGTGAAGGCATGATATCCTGAGAAGCACACGGATCCCATTGTTAGTGTCTCCTGGAGCATGACGACGTCAATGCTCCTTGCTCGCACAATGGACTGGAGAAATGAGTTCTTGCTTTTATAGCTACAGATATTCCACTGCAGTATGCTTAGATTGTGTGCCATGATGGTTACTCAGTGTCACTTGCTTCATCTTCCAATGCCCCAGTGCTGGTGGCATCGGATAAATACAGATCCTCGTTGATTGAGGATTGTACAACTTCCTCTAAGTCAGACACTCCGGTTAAGGCCTTACCAGGGGGTGTAGGGCCTAGGTTGGAAGTGTCACCTCGGGTCGGAGGACGAGACTTTGGCTGTACAGACTCGGCCTGCTGCACAGTTTCAGTCTGTCCTGACAGACTAGCTGGGGTTTTATGTGGTGTTTCTTTTGAAGCTAGCCTGCCATCTGAGGATTTAGGGAGGGGGGCGTTGCTCGTTATCGGTTTGGAGGCTTCTAGCTTCCTTCCCTTCAGAGCCGCCACAGTTTGGGTCATAGCCGTCATGGCGACCTGCACTGCTTTCTCCGCCTCCTCACTGGTCCTCCCCAAGGCTGTTGCTACAGCAAAAACTACAGCACTCAACAGGAGAGTCATATCTTTCTCGTCAAAGAAAAGATTATCATCTACTGGGGGGACCATTGCTGTGGACTTTGAACCTTTTTCCCTTTGGTTCTTTTTTGTGGTTTTGCCACTAGCAAGCTCGGGGAATTCCTCTCTGTTAGAGGTATCCAATTTTCTCTGTGGGGGCGACTCCTTCCTCTTAGGAGGTCGGGGAGTCTTCTTTTTATTTTGTTTTTTGTTTTGGCCCCAGACATAGGTGCCTGGGGGCGCAGGGACAAAGTCAGGACGCTTTTTGGCTAGCTCCTGCTTTTTAATCACCCCTGTTTCCTGCAGAGCAAGCCAGGCTCCAGGCATGATGTTTTTTTGGCACAGTTTGGACACTTGGCTGTAAGTGTCCTTCTGGCCATCTTTGTGTGCCTTAATACACACTTCCGTTTCGTGTGCCTCACTGCATACACCTTATTTGGCTTTGGCCTTGCAGTTGGCCTGGTGATGCCCAAATTTTTGGCACGTGAAACACCTCAAGGGCTCTGGCACATATGTCCTGAGCTTGTATGAGTCCCAGTTACCCAGATCAAGGGTGGTGATTGGGGCTCCTTGAGGATAACAAGGACTTGCCTGGTTGGAGACTTCCCTTTGGTCATGCGGGAAGCCTCACACTTGTGGGAGAGACATGATCACCTCCACGTCAAACCTAGTGGAAAGCCAAGTAGGCACCATCTTGGATTTTTTCTCTTGGGAGGTCAGTGGTGAGATACACACCTTCCTCCATCTTTAAGCACTCGATTTCCTGCAGGAAGTTCATGGTGGCTTTGTCTTTGGGGGCAATGATCATGCCTTCATCTCTGGAGATTCAGATTGATAATCTCAACATCTTTCTTCTCAATGCCCTTTACCAGCTGGTATGCATTGTCGAAGTCTTCAGGTTTTTTTGGTACCTTAAACCGCGTTAGTCGACTTGGGGTGTGTTCTGCCTCTTCTTCAGAGTCAGTTTCCACCCTTCGTTGCTTCACGCCTCCTTTGCAGGGGTTTAAGGCCTTTGGAAGTGGGGGCAGCTGTTTTGGCTGGTACAGCTGGAGCCCTTCTTGACTGAGGGAGTTTGAGGGGAGTTCAGGCTTCCCTCAGTCTGGTGTGCATGGACAGACTTTGTGGTTGGTGTTTCTGTCTTGCCCTTGCTCGGTTCAGCAGGCCGGACACGTTCGGCCTGCTTTTGGGTTTTCTTTCGCCCCCTGCAGCCTTGAAAGGCTCCAGGGTGACTGCATGGGTCTGATTCATTTTGTGGTGGTCATTAGAGAGTTGGAAATAGATTGGTCCCCTTTCGGGGGTTATCTTTATACCTCCTCTCTGGGTGAGGTCTGAAGAAGGGCCTCACAAAAAGCTCTGATCCCTACACTCGACCCTTCAGCACACAGGACAGGAGATCCCCTGGGTGGGCTGAACTTGGAGTTTTGGTGTGGTAAACGCTCTGCACCCCAATCCTGCTACAAGGGGGGTGTGATCACGTCACCGCAGCCCAGGCGAATGTTGGAAATCAACGTTTCCCGCAGGCCCAGGCTGCACCAGGAAGTCAGAAAGAGAGGGCAAGAGTTAGTCACCGAAAAGTCGCCCTTGGTGCGTGGCCACAAACTATGTCCAGGACCAGAGGGTCCAGACCTGGTTTGTAACCTCGCTCTCCAAGGGAGCGGTAGTGGGGCACTTACTACAAGAGAAGGCCTGGCCAATTGTCGCGGCGAACCACGAGAAATTGGCGGAGCTCTCTGTGTAGTTTGTTGTCAAAGAGTATCGAAATCAAGCTGAAGTCTGGAGGCTTTAGCTCTGGAGAATCACGCCAAGTGAGTGACAATAATGCCTCGCCAATTGGGTGATCTCTCTCTGCACACCACAGGAGAGAGGGCCTGTGAGGTGTGTACACCACAGGGGAGAGGACCTGTGACTGTGTGCCTGTCTCTGCCTGAGTAGACGTTCATATATCCAGCGACTCCTTGTCCTGCTGGCGGAGGTGCCTCATACCATTTTCTTTGGGTGTCCGTTCTTCCTGGCGTGACGAAGGGCTTGGTTACCAGAATAGAAAGTCAGGCTGGCAGGGAAGGTGTGAACAGCTGTTTCCTCTGGACTGAGAGAGGAAGGCACAGCTTCCGCTTCGACGATGGGAGGACGGAGTGCATTGTTGACATCGCAACACCCATCCAGTAGAGCGTATTCTTGACACATACATTATATGTAGATAATGTATATATATATATATATATATATTTATATATATGTATTGTATATATATATTGTCTCATGCTTGGGAGGTGGACAGCCGATTTACCTCCCACCTACTGGCTTAGGTGTATCTTGGTGGGAGGGGAGTAATTTAGCCGGAATGCCATTGATAAGTCCCCCCCAGCAAGTTTGGTCCTACCTGGAGTGGACTTAGGAGGGTAAGTGGCACGGCCTGCTCACTACTCCGTGAGCTGGGCTTAATTATCAGAAGTGCATATATGTTTTATTTATTTATTTATTAACTTCATTTGTGCGTATGTGCACCTGATGCAGACATTTATTCCGCACATGCTCTAAGTACTACGCATATGCTCATTCCCACGCATATGCATATGCAAGCATACACATTTATTCTTGTATCTATGCTTATGGATATGGATACTTATTCTTACGTTATAAATAACTACATACATGTCCATCATAGTCTGACCTAGTCATATGTTCACATCGCCTGTCCGTTTATGCGCTTGTTATATGTTATTGATAAGTGAGTGAGTATACAAGAGTGTATACTCACCCGTGTATATGTAAACACCCCTTTTTGCATACCTCTCAGACCTACCTATCATTATATATACACATGTATCTATCCCTGCATGTGCTCACGCATCCGTATATGAGCACATACATTTGCAGCATACACTAGTGCCCCCCCCCCCCTTTACATATGTGTATATATCTGTACTTGCTTTACATATAACTACCTCTACGTACATACATACGTACTTACATACATACATATACTTAATTATTTATCCACCTTCCTACATCCTGCACACACCTATATACGTATAAACCCATGTATACCCTCATGTATAAGCATGAGACAAATATCAGGAACGGCGCCCATTCCGGAGGCGAAGGAGCCCCTGGTTACGGCGGCGATCAGGATCGCTGTGGAGCAGGGGGTGCCAAAATATTCGGCGTAAAGACAGGCCGCCCCACGTTGGATGAACCTTTGCACATACAATATAAGGACCATGAGAACTGAATCCGACTTACTAGCTTTACTAGAGGAACTCTCTTCCATTAAATGGGATGTAGTAGGACTGCGAAGTTTCAAGACTAGGTGAAGAGCAGAAGTTATTAAATGAGGGACACGTGCTCTATTGGAGAGGAAAACCTCTGGGTAGCAAACAGGAATTAGGGGTAGGATTCTAATAACAAACGCTTAAGAAAGAGACATTGGTAAGAATTCTATAGTGTTCAGCGAAAGAGTGGCTTCTGTAACAATAAACTAAACACTAAGGTTTACAAACTTAAAAATTATTCAAGTCTATCTCCAACATTGCAGCACAGATGATGAAGAAATAGAGAGCTTCTTATGAAGATGTTTCACTTAGACCCGGAGAGAAACAAAAACCATTTCACAATAATTATGGGGGATTTTAA
>NW_020871057.1:214701-217780 GCF_003789085.1 Penaeus vannamei
CCCTGCCTCAGAAATTGTGTGTACACAATTCTGCAAGTAATGTAACAGGGTGGCGTTAGGCTCGCCGCAGTGTTTACATAACCTCCCAGACTCACTGTCAATAATTTGCCAAGCGCATTGGTAACCTAGTCTTAGTCTGAATAGTATGACTTCGGTACCTCTTTTTGTATTTGGAGGAAGGGCCAGTGGCTCATAGCCTGAAGCATCTGAGTACCACTTGGCAGCGAGCGATTTTGTGATGTTTTCTCTATGTGCTCCCCGGAGGACCGCACACGCTGCAGCTTTGGTACCTTGGCTCAGTCCCCTTCGGCTGGGTTTAACGATCATGGAGGATGGGGGCATACCCCTGCCCTTTTCGGCTAGTTGATCAGCAAGCTCGTTCCCTTGTATGCCTATGTGGCTTGGGACCAGTTTATGATGATTCTTCTACCTTGACTAAGGATTCTTTGGGCTATGTATAGTACTGTTGTCAAGAGGTAGATGTTATCTGGGGGCATGCTATGCTGTAAGCTGTCAATAGTTGCTCTTGAATCTGTATGAATGACAACGTGCCCTCCCTCAGGGACGCGTGTGTCAATGCTTCCATGATCGCAACCGTTTCAGCCTGAAGCGTTGAGGCATTGTCAGTGACCCTAATGGATGCTGTGGTATCCTTTGTTGCAAAGCCGGCGCCTGCAGTATGGTTTATTGGATCCACGGATCCGTCCGTGTAGTAAGTTATACTACCCGGCGGAGTTATTTGTTCAATGACCCTTAGTGCTTGTGCCTTTAGGCTAGGCATGGAATATTGATCTTTTCTCATTGTGAGATTTAGAATTGAGAATTCGATCATTTCGTTTGCCCACGGCGGGGGTTCTTTGTAATCAGGGTGAGGGGAGTCTATACCCTTGGCAAGCAATGAATCTTTTAGTTGAAAGCGTATCAAAACTCTGGCTGTATGTGTGAGCCAGGAATTGTCTGCAAACAACTGATAATCTTGTTGTAGGCGTCTGAGAACTTTGTCTTATAGGAGTTTGTGGTGTCTGCAGGACCTTGGAAAGGAACTGTGCTGCCATTAGATCTATTCTAGTGTCCATGGACGGTACATCAGCTTCCATGAGGAGGTTGATGACCTTTGTCCACTTAGGTGCACCTAGAATGATCCTGGCTGCTTCGTTTTGTATTGTTTCCAGTTTTTCTTTTAATGTTGTGCTGGAAGCAATGAGGGCGACAGATGCATAGTCAATAATAGGACGGACAGCATGTACATAGAATGATCTTAGTACTTTGTGTCCTGCTCCTATGTGTTTCCCTGTCATGACTTTCATGACTGACAGTCTTTCCTTGGTTCTGTCAAGCAGGTATTGGATCTCCTTTTTGAAAGTGAGTGTGTGTCCTATCCATACACCAAGGTATAGATATCCTTCACCATTCCAGATCCATACCCTGTATGTGAGTTTTTTGTTTCTGACATTGGTTCTCAGTGCCATTGCTTTGGATTTTGCTGCTGATATTTTTAGACCCGTCCTACAACACTCTTCAGACACCAGGTTCAGACAACGCTGAGCTCTAGTAAGGCAGTGGTTGCCAGAGGCTATGATTGCCAAGTCATCTGCATAAGAGATGATCTTGCATCCCTCTGGCAGGTGAATGTCGAGTATGTTGGACATGAGGGTATTAAACAGGGCTGGACTAAGAACCCCTCCCTGAGGAGTTCCATTTTCAAGTGGCATGTGCTGTGAGAGGTGGCCTTGAAATCTGACATTTGCTGATCTATTTTTAAAATAGTCAGCTATCCAGGCCAAGAGTCTGCCTTTGACTCCTTTGTGGATTAGGGTCTCTTGAATGGCAAGTGGACTTGCCAACTCTAAAGCCTTCTCCAGGTCAAGGAAGACAACTACGGCGGGCGAGGTGCAGATTGTGCTTAAGAGTGTGGAAATGCTATGAGCAGTGCTCTTACCCCTTGTGAACCCGTGCAGGTGTTCATGGGGGGGACCCGTTTTCCATCGGAGCCTGTTGAGTACCATCTTCTCAGCTGTTTTACCCAGGCAGCTGAGAAGAGAGATGGGACGGTACTTGCCAGGCTTCTTTGGCTTTGGGATGGGAACTATTGTGGCCTGTTACCAGCTCTGGGGCACCATGGCTGTTTGCCAGGATTTGTTGATAACCTGCAAGAATGCAAGTTCTCCTGCAAGGCCTAGATGCGAAATGATGGGGTGAGAGATCCCATCAGATCCCGGTGCTGACCCAGAACTGGATTTGTATGATTTTCTTAGTTCCCTAAGAGAGAACAAGGCATCCGTTTCATCAGCTTCGAGTGCCTTGTCTCTTATGAGAGCAAGTCTTTCTGAATTTAAGTTTTGTTGTTTTTCTCTCATCATTGGAGGCAGATTGTTGGTGCTGGTTCTGGCAGAGAACTCAAGCACCAATCTGTTAGCCTCTGATTGTGGGTCATGATGAGTGCATTTCGGGGCTTGGCGGCTTGTCGCTTGCCTGACCCGTTTCCACAACTCTGTAAGGCTGGTCTGGTACCCAAAAGACTGGCACCATTCCAGCCATTTTTCCTGCCTTACTCTGTTGGCAGTTTCCTTGGCATCCACAACAGCTTCCCTCAACAGGGCCAGATTGTCGGGAGATCTTTGCCGTTGGAAGTTTTTTCTACACTTATTTACCCTGTGGTTGACCTCTTTGATCTCGTCATTATAGTACCAGGCGTCTTTGTGAGTTCTGGACCATGGGCGAGTTTTGGGAATGGTTTGTGAGGCTGCCTGGTTTATGGCCTGGATTAGCCTTGCCTCTAGCACATCCACGTTTTCATTATTGTTATTGGGTTCATTGTCTTTCAGACATCGAGCCAAGCCTTCTTGGAAGGCAAACTAGTTGGCCTTGTCAGTTTTCCATTTAGGAATGTGATGTGGTCTTTGGGCTGGACCTGCATCCATTAGTGTGGTAACTATGCCGTAGTGATCACTAGTAACCGTATCATCGACACACCTCCGAATTCTCTCCACCATTGTTGCAGTGGCAAAGGTGAGGTCTAGGACCCCTCCCTTCACATGCGTTGGTTCTTTGGTGTTGAGAAGAGCGATCTCAGGGAATG
>NW_020871057.1:232880-242880 GCF_003789085.1 Penaeus vannamei
GGTCACGCAAGAGGCCGTTCAGGCTGGCCGCAGGACTCTGTCTTCCAGGAGCCTCAAAGCAGGAGCAGCAAAACCTTCAAGGATAAGTCAAGGCGTTTTAGAAGTTCTCAGAGACATCTGCGGTAAGAAAAAAAACGTCGTATTGCGGATATCATGTACTTGTTGTCTGTGTATGCAATGACATTATGATCAATATTGCTTCACTTTCATATATCTTTGCTTCAGGTGTATTATTGGTGATGGTGTGCGCCGCTGTAGTGTACTGGGACGATGGGGGAACCATAGCGCTCTACATTGACCCTGGCCTTGCTGTGACTTCAGCTGCGCTTCTGATGTGGTTTAGTTACCCCTATGGTCCGTTGGTTTTCTTTGGCTTCGGTCATGCTGTAACATATGAGAAGCAGTAGTAGACTCAGGTATACTACCGCTCGATCGCCAATAAGATTTTGCATGAAATCTTATACACAAGTTTGTTATATCTGTTTGGTAATAATTATACTATGTGTATGTGATGTTTTTTTTCAGGGAAGGAATGCTGCCACATCCTACTGCAGACAATTCCTGGCCACATAGACGTAGAAGAGTTCCAGGCACGATTCTTGCAAGAATTTCCTGCAATTGTCAATGTTCATCACCTCCATATCTGGACCTTTACTCCTGAAAATGTATAATTCTTCAATCTTTCCAGCACATGCAAAATTTCACGCTAATACCACGACGTTAATAACTGTCTTATTACAACGGAATGATTTCTTTCAGCTGTTTCGTTGGATCTCGCTGAATGCATTCCTTTCCAACAGGTGGTAGCCACGGCACACGTGGTATTTTCGAGCCCACGAGTGTACCTCAACATGAAAGCTGCTCTGACTCATTTCTTCCACGAGGAAGGCATATCGAAAGCAAGTACCTGCAGTTTGCGTTGGTCTTTTTGGTCCGCACTTGATTTGCCTAACCACTCTCCCTGTCTTGTTTGCCTCTTGACGAGTGTGTAGTTAATATTTTTAAAAATATATTTTCATGTATAGTAATGGAACCGACAGGGTCGGCTTAAGACATAAAGTAAACGCTTAACTTGTTAAGATACATTTTCTTGCATGTGTACTTTTGTCTACAAATGAAAATTATAAGTATTAATGACTATCATCATCATAATGATGATGATGATGATGATGATGACAATTATAATGATGATAATGATAATAACAGTAGCAGTAAGTAATAATGGTTATGATTATATGGATAAAATAAATTGCAGCAACCATACGCCCGTACCAAATAAACCTCTAAATAGAACCTAATTAGTGTCAGCTAAGGACAACACTTGATCACAAGATTTGTATTAATGTAATCGTAATTCCTCAGGTCACACTACAACCAGAGTACCTTGAAATGGGCCCAGATGAGGCACTGGATTCCACCCTGCCCACCAAGGGGCAAGTCTGTCTTTTGAGATGCGAAAATGAGCATTGCTATGAGAAGGAATGCTGCCATGAGTGCTGCCACCAGGAACTCACTTCCGTCAACACTACAAGGGCTCGGGGTAAGGACATGCATGCTACTGAAACTGATTAGTCTTGAATTATATCACCTAGAAGGCTTATCGCAGAATATATGCATATTAAATTCAAATGAAAGGTCAATTCTCAATTAGCAATTGTTGATTTTTCTTTTGTACCAGTCGTTACTACAAATGCCAAGGCAGTGGAGGAGGGTGTGACCACCAAAACCAGATGCACCGTGACAGACGCGCCAAGTAAACGAGTGACTGGCAAGGCAGGCGAAGGAGAGCCACTTGAGAAGGATCGAAGTGCAATTCAGCCGAAAAGTCTAGAAGAAATAGATGACGTGGAGCAACCAGAGGAGAAGATTCCATTCCTGAAAAGCAAAAGATTGTCAAGTGATGATGGCAATGAGAGTGGAAGCCCTCCGCAAAGAGAAGAAAATGTGATGCAAAAAGATGCTTTAGAGCATGAAAGTGAAAGTAATTAGCGCAATTTATATATTTTAAATGTGATTACATTTTACAGCATTGAAGTTTATCTAGATTTTTATGCATATAAATTAAATACATATATGAAACAGGAAACGTGTCTGCTTTATTATTTCCAATTTTGTGTCATTACAAAATGCCAAGTTCAGAACACACCGTCAAGAACCTTTTGTTAATGTGACCCCACATATCGACTTGTGAAAACAATTTATATTGTTATTCTTTCGAGGATTAAAAAAAAAACTCTTTAAGGACTGTCAGATGTGGGTCCAGCGGAAAAGGGCCTAATCATCATTCTTTAATAAATTTTTTTATTCTACCATTGAAAACCCTCCGAAAAACAGCACAGCTGCTTATTAAAAGAATGCAAAAAAGAACATTTAGACAAAAATTGGGGGGAGAAGAGCACCCCGTCACCTCCCTTCCTCGCAGGGTTTGTCAGGGATCAGTTCCGTCTGGTCAAGTGCAGAACTGGTTCCTTGGAGAGTACAATTACTTATTAAATGTTATATGCATAAGTTTAACCCAGTCCAGGATTGCGCATTTATTACCACGGACCCAACAAGGCTCTATAAGAGTGGAAAAAATGTGAATTCCTTAGGCTTCCTTCAACAAAATTATAAAGTCCATGCTCTGGCGGCGATTCCGATGGTCTGTCATGGTTTCTGCATTCATTTTGAATTTCTTCAAGCCGTGTACTACAGCAATACGAAAACCTATACCCCGCTACCGGTGCTATGGCCTGAGAGGGAAAGGATGAGATTGCTATATATATGCAAGAGTTTATACTGAATATGTTATGAATATGTTGGTTTATGGCCAACTTCAACATGACCCATGTTTTTTCGTGGCTCGGACTCTTGAGCCATTATGTCCATTTGGAATAAGAGACAAACAGCCATCGCATGTTGCTTTTCTCTGCATTTCTACCTGAACCACGAGCCCCTACTTTCGGGATACGGCAAGCCTTCAGATTATTCCTAGGCAGGAAATTCATATTTTTGCTGCCACTGTGAAGCAATTCGGTGGTGTTTATGCAGTGATATTACAAAATTATCTTTTACAAAAAGTATTTCTGTTGATAATGAAAGTGTAATTGAAACGCTAATTAGTCGTTAATTAGTAGGCGTCTTAATTAGCAACCCCAGACATTTTGGTTTCTTAAATTACATCTATGTTCCTTTGAAATAATGTTTTATCCATAGCATCAATCAAAATATGTTTACCCTCTCTTTTATACAAAATCAGATTTGAGGGTCCTCATAACCCTCAGAATCCAAGTACCTTCATCTTATCCACAAACGCCAGGAAAAATCACGTCTGAAGTTGTGGATATAGTTATGGCAATGGATTGGTATCCGCCATAGGCTGGTGTCAATCATCTCTTTAAGGAGCTTTTGGGTGTGAGTGCCCACAGGTATGGCTGGTGTGCTGGAGATCACCGGGGAGAGCCGGGACGGCTCACCTGTCGGCTAAGGCCTTAGTAGGCCTAGTTGCTGCTTGCTGTGTCTTGCTCGGCTGGAGGATCGTGAGTGCTGAACTCGGCCCGGGTGCGGGAGCTTAAGTGGGTCTGAGCTGTGTAAGCTACCCGGGAACGAGGGGAGCCTGCGGTCCAATGGGCGAGCCGTAAGGTGTCCGTGGTCAACCAATCAGGTCTCGGTATGCATCGTCGAGAAGCTGCTGATGGTGAGGGCGAGAGGACAGGCTGTGGACCTGGACCCAACCTGGGGGAAGTATGCTGCGCTGCAGGTTGCGGGGGTCGGCTACAGGTACTCCCCTTCCAGTGAGGGAGCTAAGCGAGCGAACGATAACCGTGATACTCCAGAAGGCTGGGTATTTGTGTCACTCTGGGGTCACCAGTATGGCAATGGATTGGTATCCGCCATAGGCTCAGTCAGTTCAGTTCAGTTCAGTTAGATTTGCGGTCATGCTTCGCCCGGGCCTTTTCTCTGGAGTGGCCCGGCCTGTGTTAATTATTTCTAGTTAACTCAGATGTTTTGTTTGAACTGCATGCTTACCGCGGTGGCTGGATTGCAAGCAAGCGATCCAGCTGCCACGGTGAAAGCATGTTGCACACCCTTTTTACCAGCCCGGCGGCTGTGGTGGGTGGTCCCTGCCTCAGAAATTGTGTGTGTACACAATTCTGCAAGTAATGTAACAGGGTGGCGTTAGGCTCGCCGCAGTGTTTACATAACCTCCCAGTCTCACTGTCAATAATTTGCCAAGCGCATTGGTAACCTAGTCTTAGTCTGAATAGTATGACATCGGTACCTCTTTTTGTATTTGGAGGAAGGGCCAGTGGCTCATAGCCTGAAGCATCTGAGTACCACTTGGCAGCGAGCGATTTTGTGATGTTTTCTCTATGTGCTCCCCGGAGGACCGCACACGCTGCAGCTTTGGTACCTTGACTCAGTCCCCTTCGGCTGGGTTTAACGATCATGGAGGATGGGGGCATACCCCTGCCCTTTTCGGCTAGTTTATCAGCAAGCTCGTTCCCTTGTATGCCTATGTGGCTTGGGACCCAGTTTATGATGATTCTTCTACCTTGACTAAGGATTCTTTGGGCTATGTATAGTACTGTTGTCAAGAGGTAGATGTTATCTGGGGGCATGCTATGCTGTAAGCTGTCAATAGTTGCTCTTGAATCTGTATGAATGACAACGTGCCCTCCCCTCAGGGACACGTGTGTCAATGCTTCCATGATCGTAACCGTTTCAGCCTGAAGCGTTGAGGCATTTTCAGTGACCCTAATGGATGCTGTGGTATCCTTTGTTGCAAAGCCGGCGCCTGCAGTATGGTTTATTGGATCCACGGATCCGTCCGTGTAGTAAGTTATACTACCCAGCGGAGTTATTTGTTCAATGACCCTTTATGCTTGTGCCTTTAGGCTAGGCATGGAATATTGATCTTTTCTCATTGTGAGATTTAGAATTGAGAATTCGATCATTTCGTTTGCCCACAGCGGGGGTTCTTTGTAATCAGGGTGAGGGGAGTCCATACCCTTGGCAAGCAATGAATCTTTTAGTTGAAAGCGTATCAAAACTCTGGCTGTATGTGTGAGCCAGGAATTGTCTGCAAACAACTGGTAATCTTGTTGTAGGCGTCTGAGAACTCTTTGTCTTAGATAGGAGTTTGTGGGTGCCTGTAGGACCTTGGAAAGGAACTGTGCTGCCATTAGATCTATTCTAGTGTCCATGGACGGTAAATCAGCTTCCATGAGGAGGTTGATGACCTTTGTCCACTTAGGTGCACCTAGAATTATCCTGGCTGCTTCGTTTTGTATTGTTTCCAGTTTTTCTTTTAATGTTGTGCTGGAAGCAATGAGGGCGACAGATGCATAGTCAATAATAGGACGGACAGCATGTACATAAAATGACCTTAGTACTTTGTGTCTTGCTCCTATGTGTCTCCCTGTCATGACTTTCATGACTGACAGTCTTTCCTTGGTTCTGTCAAGCAGGTATTGGATCTCCTTTTTGAAAGTGAGTGTGTGTCCTATCCATACACCAAGGTATAGATAATCCTTCACCCATTCCAGATCCATACCCTGTATAGTGAGGTTTTTGTTTCTGACATTGGTTCTCAGTGCCATTGCTTTGGATTTTGCTGCTGATATTTTTAGACCCGTCCTACAACACTCTTCAGACACCAGGTTCAGACAACGCTGAGCTCTAGTAAGGCAGTGATTGCCAGAGGCTATGATTGCCAAGTCATCTGCATAAGAGATGATCTTGCATCCCTCTGGCAGGTGAATGTCGAGTATGTTGGACATGAGGGTATTAGACAGGGCTGGACTAAGAACCCCTCCCTGAGGAGTTCCATTTTTAAGTGGCATGTGCTGTGAGATGTGGCCTTGAAATCTGACATTTGCTGATCTATTTTTAAAATAGTCAGCTATCCAGGCCAAGAGTCTGCCTTTGACTCCTTTGTGGATTAGGGTCTCTTGAATGGCAAGTGGACTTGCCAACTCAAAAGCCTTCTCCAGGTCAAGGAAGGCAACCACGGCGGGGGAGGTGCAGATTGTGCTTAAGAGTGTGGAAATGCTATGAGCAGTGCTCTTACCCCTTGTGAACCCGTGCAGGTGTTCATGGGGGGGACCCGTTTTCCATCGGAGCCTGTTTAGTACCATCTTTTCAGCTGTTTTACCCAGGCAGCTGAGAAGAGAGATGGGACAGTACTTGCCAGGCTCCTTTGGCTTTGGGATGGGAACTATTGTGGCTTGTTTCCAGCTCTGGGGCACCGTGGCTGTTTGCCAGGATTTGTTGATAACCTGCAAGAATGCAAGTTCTCCTGCAAGGCCTAGATGCGAAATGATGGGGTGAGAGATCCCATCAGATCCGGTGCTGACCCAGACCTGGATTTGTATGATTTTCTTAGTTCCCTAAGAGAGAACAAGGCATCTGTTTCATCAGCTTCGAGTGCCTTGTCTCTTATGAGAGCAAGTCTTTCTGGATTTAAGTTTTGTTTTTCTCTCATTGGAAGCAGATTGTTGGTGCTGGTTCTGGCAGAGAACTCAAGCACCAATCTGTTAGCCTCTGTGGGTCATGATGAGTGCATTTCGGGGCTTGGCGGCTTGTCGCTTGCCTGACCCGTTTCCACAACTCTGTAAGGCTGGTCTGGTGCCCAAAAGATTGGCACCATTCCAGCCATTTTTCCTGCCTTACTCTGTTGGCAGTTTCCTTGGCATCCACGACAGCTTCCCTCAACAGGGCCAGATTGTCGGGAGATCTTTGCCGTCGGAAGTTTTTTCTACACATATTAACCCTGTGGTTGACCTCTGATCTCGTCATTATAGTACCAGGCGTCTTTGTGAGTTCTGGACCATGGGCGAGTTTTGGGAATGGTTTGTGAGGCTGCCTGGTTTATGGCCTGGATTAGCCTTGCCTCTAGCACATCCACGTTTTCATTATTGTTATTGGGTTCACTGTCTTTCAGACATCGAGCCAAGCCTTCCTGGAAGGCAAACCAGTTGGCCTTGTCAGTTTTCCATTTAGGAATGTGATGTGGTCTTTGGGCTGGACCTGCATCCAATAGTGTGGTGACTATGCCGTAGTGATCACTAGTAACCGTATCATCGACACACCACCGAATTCTCTCCACCATTGTTGCAGTGGCAAAGGTGAGGTCTAGGACCCTTCCCCTCACATGCGTTGGTTCTTTGGTGTTGAGAAGAGCGATCTCAGGGAATGTCTCAAGTACTTCTGCTATGTGAATGCCTGCCGCGTTCGGCCTTTTGCAGGGATTCAGCATGGCTATGTGTGCATTGAAGTCTCCCCCTATGATCACTCGGTCTTGTGCTGCAGTAGCACAGACCTGGTTTAGATCTAAACTCTCACACAGTGGTTTGCTATAAATATTGTATATTTTTATAGAGCCCCCAGGTAGCTGAATCTCAACAGCAAGAGATTCAACACCATCTCCACAGTGCGGCGGGTTGGCTATTAAGGAGCAAGGGATAGCTTCTTTTACCAGGGTCATCAGGCCTCTAGCACCATCCAGGTTTGGAGTGGTGAAGGCATGATATCCTGAGAAGCACACGGATCCCACTGTTAGTGTCTCCTGGAGCATGACGACGTCAATGCTCCTTGCTCGCACAATTGACTGGAGAAAGGAGTTCTTGCTTTTATAGCTACAGATATTCCACTGCAGAATGCTTAGATTGTGTGCCATGATGGTTACTCAGTGTCACTTGCTTCAGCTTCAGATGCGCCAGTGCTGGTGGCATCAGATAAATACAGATCCTCGTTGATTGAGGATTGTACAACTTCCTCTAAGTCAGACTCTCCGGTTAAGGCCTTACCGAGGGGTGTAGGGCCTAGGTTGGAAGTGTCACCTCGGGTCAGAGGACGAGACTTTGGCTGTACAGACTCGGCCTGCTGCACAGTTTCAGCCTGTCCTGACAGACTAGCTGGGGTTTTATGTAATGTTTCTCTTGAAGCTAGCCTGCCAATCGAGGATTTAGGGAGGGGAGCGCTGCTCGTTATCGGTTTGGAGGCTTCTAGCTTCCTTCCCTTCAGAGCTGCCACAGTTTGGGTCATAGCCGTCATGGCGACTTGCACTGCTTTCTCCGCCTCCTCACTGGTCCTCCCCAAGGCTGTTGCAACTGCAGAAACTACAGCACTCAACAGGAGTCATATCTTTCTCGTCAAAGAAAAGATTATCATCTACTGGGGGTACCATTGCTGTGGACTTTGAATCTTTTTCCCTTTGGTTCTTTTTTGTTGTTTTGCCACTAGCAAGCTTGGGGAATTCCTCTCTGTTAGAGGTATCAATTTTCTCTTAGGAGGTCGGGGAGTCTTTTCTTTTTTATTTTGTTTTTTGTTTTGGCCCCAGACATAGGTGCCTGGGGGCTCAGGGACAATGTCAGGACGCTTTTTGGCTAGCTCCTGCTTTTTAATCACTGCCTGTTTCCTGACAGAGCAAGCCAGGCTCCAGGCATGATGTTTTTTGGCACAGTTTGGACACTTGGCTGTTGTGTCCTTCTGGCTGTCTTTGTGTGACTTTATACACACCGGTTTCGTGTGCCTCGCTGCATACACCACATTTGGCTTTAGCCTTGCAGTTGGCCTGGTGATGCCCAAATTTCTGGCGCGTCAAACACCTCAAGGGCTCTGGCACATATGTCCTGAGCTTGTATGAGCCCCAGTTACCCAGATCAAGGGTGGTGATTGGGGCTCCCTTGAGGATAACCAGGACTTGCCTGGTTGGAGACTTCCCTTTGGTCATGCGGGAAGCCTCCACCACTTGTGGGAGAGACGTGATCACCTCCACGTCGAACCCTAGTGGAAAGCCAAGTAGCACCATCTTGGACTTTTTCTCTTGGGAGGTCAGTGGTGAGATACACACCTTCCTCCCATCTTTTAGCACCTTGATTTCCTGCAGGAAGTTCATGGTGGCTTTGTCTTTGGGGGAAATGATCATGCCCTCATCTCTGGAGATTCGGATTGATAATCTTACATTTGTTTCCTTCTCCAATGCCCTTACCAGCTGGTATGCATTGTCGAAGTCTTCAGGTTTTTTTTGGTACCTTAAACCGCGTTAGTCGACTTGGGATGTGTTCTGCCTCTTCTTCAGAGTCAGTTTCCACCCTTCGTCGCTTCACGCCTCCCCTTTGCAGGGGTTTAAGGCCTTTGGAAGTGGGGGCAGCTGTTTTGGCTGGTACAGCTGGAGCCCTTTCTTGACTGAGGGAGTTCTGAGGGGAGTTCAGGCTTCCCTCAGTCTGGTGTGCATGGACAGACTTTGTGGTTGGTGTTTCTGTCTTGTCCTTGCTCGGTTCAACAGGCCGGACACGTTCGGCCTGCTTTTGGGAGGTTTTCTTTCGCCCCCCTGCAGCCTTGAAAGGCTCCAGGGTGACTGCCATGGTCTGATTCATTTTGTGGTCATTTAGAGAGTTGGAAACAGATTGGTCCCCTTTCGGGGATTATTTTTATACCTCCTCTCTGGGTGAGGTCTTAAGAAGGGCCTCACAAAAACCTCTGATCCCTACTCTCGACCCTTCAGCACCACAGGACAGGAGATCCCCCTGGGTGGGCTGAACTCGGAGTTTTGGTGTGGTAAACGTTCTGCACCCCAATCTTGCTACAAGGGGGGTGTGATCACGTCACCGCAGCCCAGGCGAATGTTGGAAATCAACGTTTCCCGCAGGCCAAAGCTGCACCAGGAGGTCAGAAAGAGAGGGCAAGAGTTAGACACCGAAAAGTCGCCCTTGGTGCGTGGCCACAAACTATGTCCAGGACCAGAGGGTCCAGACCTGGTTTGTAACCTCGCTCTCCAAGGGAGCGGTAGTGGGGCACTTACTACAAGAGAAGGCCTGGCCAATTGTCGCGGCGAACCATGAGAAATTGACGGAGCTCTCTGTGTAGTTTGTTGTCAATGAGTATCAAAATCAAGCTCAAGTCTGGAGGCTTTAGCTCTGGAGGATCACGCCAAGTGGGTGACAATAATGCCTCGCCAATTGGGTGATCTCTCTCTGCACACCACAGGAGAGAGGGCCTGTGAAGTGTGTGTGCC
>NW_020871057.1:250380-251867 GCF_003789085.1 Penaeus vannamei
ATGGAGGATTTCTCAGACTCACAATAATACAGCATATGATGAGATGAGTAAAAATTTAGAAGCTATTGATACTTCCAAATATATTTACTTAACATATGATAAATAAGAACAGAAAGAAAAGTATATTTCAGTGAGATGTGTGAAGGCCATCTTCACCTGGGCATTACACAGTATGACCTAGCCTTTGTTTTAAGGTATTCAGAGCTGTCTCATCTGATCATAGCTGAAAACCGAGATGGGTCCCAGAACTGCCCCAAGGCTTTCCGAACCTCCACATCTATACCACTCCACATTAGAAACAAGCATATATAACACAACGAAGTTTAATCTAAATAGCTTCTATTATGCGAATCATTGAATTCAATATAAAACAAAAAACCATTCCTCTCTCTCTTCAATAACACTTCTCCTCCAATAACTTCTCTCATCTCCCTTTCTCTCCCTCTCAACTCATCTCTTTCTCTCCTCCTCTCAACTTCTCTTCTCTTCTCTCCTCCTCTCTCTCTCTTCTCCCTCTCCCAATCCTCTCCTTTCTCCCTCTCCCTCCCTCTCCTCTCCCTCTCCCTCTACCTCTCCCCTCTCCCTTCTCCCTCTCCCCTCTCCCTTCTCCCTCCCCTCCCCTCTTCCCTCTCTCCCCTCTCCCCTCTCCCTCTCACTATCTCATCTCTTTCTCTCTCTCTCTCTGTCTCTCCCACCTCTCTCGCTCACTCCCTCTCTCCATTATAATATCTCTCCTCTTTTCACTTTCTCCTCTCTCTCTCCTCCTTCTCTCTCTCTCTCTCTCTCTCTCTCTCTCAATCATCTCTCTCCTCTCTACTCTCTCTCTCTCTCTCTTCCTCTCTCTCTCTCCCTCTTCTCTCTCTCGCTCCCGTGTCCGTTTTCGCGCCATGCTCGAATAAGACCACATGTATCGCAGACGTGGGTGGGTTCAGCGCCGTGACCTGCGGGGATCCCACAGATTGACGCCTGAAAGTTGTTTATTTTTGTGAGGAATTCTTCCCGCCTGTTTGGGCTTCCCTCTCCCGGCAATATGCGTACCATGCCACAAAAGGTTTCGGCTTCCTCTACCACCTTACCACCTGTCTCCGGCCATGCTACAACCGCACTTAATGGTCAGGTGATCTCATGCCATGGATTGCTTAATAGATAGCCAGAAGAATGGATAGGTAGATTTCATGAAGACACTTTTAACTAATTCACAAATGATATTGGCTGATAGTCCTTACGAACAAACATAATATCCTTATAGCTTACATCTAGACTCAACAAAGCTATATATGAATTACGATTCGCTACCCTCTATGTATATATCCTCATATCTTTGCGCATTATACACACACATATTCACACACTACACTGTTTCTCCTCTCATACTTAATTACTCCTATTTCTTATCTATTTACCTTACCTTATATATATTTATTTTATCCTACTATTTATTATCCACTCCTCCTCCTCTATTAATACTAATATATATTATTATTTTA
>NW_020871057.1:251967-266967 GCF_003789085.1 Penaeus vannamei
ATGTCCAGACCAGGTTTGTAACCTCGCTCTCCAAGGGAGCGGTAGTGAGGCACTTACTACAAGAGAAGGCCTGGCCAATTGTCGCGGCGAACAACGATAAATTGGCGGAGCTCTCTGTGTAGTTTGTTGTCAAAGAGTATCAATCAAGCTCAAGTCTGATGGCTTTTGCTCTGGAGGATCACGCCAAGTGGGTGACAATAATGCCTCGCCAATTGGGTGATCTCTCTCTGTACACCACAGGGGAGAGGGCCTGTGTAGTGTGTACACCACAGGGGAGAGGACCTGTGTGTTTGCTCGCGCCGAGAGAACGTATCACTAATTAGCACTGACGGCCTAATCAACCAGTTTTCTTCCTACCGCGACCGAATGAAGGGGAAAGTGAGGTCGGAGGGGGAGGGGCAAGCTGTTCACTAGAGAGAAAGAGATGATATCCACCGTTCGTGAATGCGAATAACAAAACCAGTAATAGAATAAAATGAACCAAAAGAATAAAAAAACGAGTGAAATTCAACAATTAATCAACAATATTACATAGTTCATAGAATTCGTAAGTAATTGCGAATTGACCTCAGGTCAGTATGAGTGAGTGTTGCCATGCCCTGCTATCGTAAAAAAATTAAATTTTCACTGTTAGCACTTTTAACCAGCAAAACCAGCATAAGAGCGATTGTACCTTTTGAAAGACTTAACACGTGGTTTTGAAGACATCGAATCGATGTTTATGGTCGATGGGATTTTCGGAGACGTGTATGGTATCGTTTTGAGCTAGCATAATGTATTATGTTATGCAATATGCTATAGGGTCAGCTCACATCAGATCAGGTCAGATTAAATCAGATCAGGATACATCACATCAGATCAGGTCAGATTAAATCAGATCAGGTCAGATTACATCAAATCAGACCATGTCAAATCACATCAGGTCATGTCACCTCAGAAACGGCCAGATCACATCAGATCAAGTCAGGTTATATCGAAATGGCCATATCACAACAGATCAGGTAACATTACATCAGATTAAATCAAATCAGGGCAGATCACATCAGATCAGGTCGTATCACATCAGATCAGTTCAGGTGGGGTCATATGACGTCAAATTACATAACATCAGGTCAGATCAGATCACATCAGATGAAGTTAGATCATATCAAATCATGTCGCATTACATCAGATCAGGTCAGGTCCTATCAAATTAGATCAGGTCAAATTAATACGGTTAAGATCTCTTCATATTAGGTCAGATTAATCAGATTTGAGCTGATCAGATGCAATATAAACTGATGTAATGTATTCTGACCTCGACCCGGGTCAGATTACAGGTCAGATAACATCAGATCAAGTCAAATTGCATCATGTCAGATCACATCAGATCAGGTCATCATATCAGCTCAGGTCAGATCACAAGAAGACCAGATCAGATTTCATCACGTCATATCACATCAGATCAGGTCAGATTAAATCAGACCAGGTCAGATTACATTTGGTTAAATCAGACAAGGTCTGATTGCTTCAGGTCAGGTCAGATCACATCAGCTTATGTCAAATCACATATCACTTCATATCACACCAGATTTGGTCACATCAAATCAGGTTAAATCACATCAGCTCAGGTCAGGGCGCGTCAAAAACGTGAAAACCAGGCCAAACCACATCACACCAGATCAGATCACATCAAATCATGTTAAATAACATCAGGTCAGATTACATCACATCAGATCAGTTCATCCCATCAGGTCAGGGCAGATCACATCTCACCAGGTCAGATCACATCAGATCAGTTCATATCACTTCATATCAGATCAGATCACATCGGATCAGGTAAGACCACATCAGATCTGGTCAGATTGCTTCAGAGTAGATCTCATCAGACTAGGTCAGATTGATTCAGATTAAGATAGATCACATCAGATTACATCAGATCAGGTCAGATTGTAGCGTTCGTTAATCAATATTCGTACCTGGCTCAAAGAGGTGTAAAGCTCACTGCCTCCACCCGATTGATACGTTCGGGAACGACTGTATTGTGTATGAAGGGGTGCTGGGTTAAAAGAATTATGGAAAGGAGCGACAGTAGTGTATGTATGTGTGTGTGAGAAGTGTCGTTGTGCAAATGAGCCAAAGGGAGGGTAAGCGTGGTTGGAATCCGAGGAGAGGCGTGCATAGATGCTTTATCTGTACTTTAGGGTTTTAGATTGTTTAGATTAAAATATATTAAGGTCGTGTTCAGCCTTCCTTCTTACAATGGTCGGGGACTTTCAAAAACTAAGCTATTTATTTCATAAAAACTAAAATAAAACGACATAAAACAAAACACGAATACAATAAAATACACAGTAAAAATAAACACTAAAACACAAACGAAAACAAGCACTAAAGCACGACAATGACATAAAACAGACATAAAACACGGTAAACACAAGCACTATAAAAAAATAAAATAAAATGGAGAACCACCTTTTCTCATATATATATCTTAATCACTTATCTCTCAATTGCCGAGACCACCATTCCTGCGCACCACAACCTCTCGAGACCAGCCCTGGAACCTAGGACTCTGGTACTCTACCTCGAATTCGTGCGCGGGGCTGGGAACTTTCCCTTGTCACCTCGGCCCGCGAAAAATTCCATTTATAAAATAGATAAAATGTTCCATGAAAATAAGAGAATAAAATTATAAATAAGAACCATGATGTAAAATGTATGATAAAAAATTAAAGTTTTATAAAATGTTCATTAGAAGGGTAAAAGTTTCATGGTATTTCATAAAAAGTAGTAAAAATCCTATTTTTTCAGTAATGATTTTTCTTAGTGGTCAGTTTCTTCTCGGCGTAGGGCTCATTTTAAACATAACATAAAAATGTTTAACATAAAATAAACACAGTAAAAAAAAATAAAACGGCAACACAAAAGGAAAAACAACGGTGCCGCGCAGGTGAGTCCCTCCACGTGTGCTTCCCGTTTTGTGTGGGCCGCAGCAGCCTCGCCGCGACGGCCATCCTCACCCCCAGGAGATATACACAGGGGTTGTGTGCAAGCCAGGAGACGGAAAAGGACGGGACCTCCGCCGTGGAGCGAGGGTGGATGTGATCCTTCATCTCAAAAAGACGGGGGCGAAAGAGACACGTAGAGGACCGCCGGGGACGGATACAGGCGGTCCACTACAATCTGACCGTATTTGATGTAATCTGGCCTAACGTAATGTAAATTGACTTGATCTGATGTGATCTGACCTGACCTGATGCGATCTGACCTGTTCCTTTTGTGAACCAACCTTATCTGATTTGACGTAATCTAATGATTTAATCATGTAATCTCGCCTGATCTGATGAAATCTGACCTGATCTGATGTAATCCGACCGTTTCTGATGTGACCTGGCCTGATCTGATGTAATCTGACCTGATCTGATGAAATCACATCAGATTTCATCAGATCAGGTCAGATTACATCAGATCATATTAGATCAGGTCAGATCACATCAGATAAGGTCAGATTGCTTCTGAAGTGATATGATCTGACCTGATGTGACGTGATCTAATTTGAGCTGATCTGATGTGATATGACCTGTTTTATGGAATCTGACCTGATCTTGTGTGATTTGATTTGACCGATATGATTTGCCATGATATGACCTGATCCAATGTGATTTGACCTGATTTGATGTGTTCTGACCTGATCTGATGAAATCTGACCTAATATGACCTGACTTGATGTGATGACCTGATCTGATGTGATATGACCTGATCTGAAGTGATCTGACGTGATTTGATGTAATCTACACTGATCTCATGTAATCTGACCTGAAATGTAATTAATCTGAATCAATATGATCTGGTCTGATGTGATCTGACTTGACCTGATGTGATCTGATATGATACCTGATCCAATGTAAGATGACTTGATCTGACCTGATGTGATGTGGTTTGGCCTGATATGCTGGTTTCCACGTCTTTGACGCGCCCTGACCTGAGCCGATGTGATTTAACCAGATTTGATGTGACCAAATCTGATGTGATATGAAGTGATCTAATGTGATTTGCCCTAAGCTGAAATGATCTGACCTGATCTGAAGCAATCAGACCTTGTCTGATTTAACCAAATGTAATCTGACCTGATCTGATGCTATTTGACCTGATCTGATGCGATATGACGTGATCTGATATGATATGACGTGATCTGATGTAATCTGATCTGGTCTTCTTGTGATCTGACCTGGTGACCTGATTTGATGTGTTCTGACCTGATTTGATGTGTTCTGACCTGATTTGATGTGTTCTGACCTGATTTGATGTGTTCTGACCTGATTTGATGTGTTCTGACCTGATTTGATGTGTTCTGACCTGATTTGATGTGGTCTGACCTAATATAATGTAAACTGATTTGTTCTGATATATAATCAGGTCATATCACATCAGATCAGGTCATACAGCATCAAAGGTCAAATGACAAGTCAGGTCAGTTGACAAGTCAGTATGATCTTATCTGCTTACATGGTGTGATCTGACCTGATATGATTTAATCCAACCTGTTCTGATGTGATCTAACCTGAGTTGATGTGATCTCGCCTGATCTAATGAAATCTGACCTGATGTGATCTGATCTGATGTAATCTGACCTGACGATGTGATGACCTGATTTGATGTTATATGACCTGATCTAATGTGCTATGACCTGATCTGATGTTATCTGACCTGATTTGATATAATCTATACTGATCTCGTGTGATCTGACCTTATTTGAGGATATCTGACACTGTTGTTATTTCATCTGATGTGATGAAATCTGACCTGATGTGATGTAAAATGACCTGATCTGATGGAATCTGACCTGATCTAATGTGATCTGATGAAATCTGACCTGAGCTTATGTAATCTGACCTGATATGATATCTGAACTGATTGATGTTATCTGACCTGATCTGATGTAATCTGACCTGATCTGATGTAATCTGACCTGATCTGATGTTATCTGACCTGATCTGATGTGATATGACGTGATCTGCCTTAATCTGAATCAATCTGACCTGGTCTGATGTGATCTGATATGATCTTACCTGATCCAGTGTAAGATGTAGGATCTGACCTGATCTACTCTGAAGCAATCTGACCAGATCTGATGAAATCTTACCTGGTGAGATGTGATCTGCCCTGACCTAGCCATACTTTATGTGATCTGATGTGATTTGCTCTGATGGATGTGAATGGCCTGATCTGAAGTAATCTACCTGGTCTGATGTGATCTGACCTGATCTGATGTGATCTGATCAAGTCAGATTACATCAGATCAGGATACATCACATCAGATCAAGTCAGATCAGGTCGGATTAAATCATATCAAGTCGGATCACATTATATAAGCAGATAAAATCATACTGACTTGTCATTTGACCTGATGTGATCTAAAAAGATCTTACCTGATCCAATGTAAATTGACTTGATCTACTCTGACGCAATCTGACTAGATCTGAAGTGATCTTACCCGACCTGATGTGATCTGACCTGATCTGAAGTGATCTGACCTGGTGAGATGTGATCTGCCCTGACCTGATGATCTAATCTGATCTTATTTAATCTGACCTGATCTGAAGCAATCTGATCAGATTTGACGTGATCTGACCTGATTTGATGTAATAATAACTGATCTGATGTGATCTGTCCTGATCTGATGTGATCTGGCCATATTTTATGTGATCTGATGTGATTTTATCTGATCGATGTGATCTGAAGCAATCTGACTTGATCTGATGCGATCTTATGTGATCTTATCTGATCTGATGTGATCTGGTCTGGTCTGAAGTGATATGAACTGATCCGATGTGATCTGACCTGGTGAAATATGATCTGCCCTGAGCTGATGTGATCTGACCTGACCTGATGTGATGATCTGATCTAATTTAATCTGACCTGATCTGAAGCAGTCTGACCAGATTTTATGTGATCTGACATGATTTGATATGATATGACCTGATATGATATGATCTGGCCATATTTTATGTGATCTGACCTGAACTGAAGCAATCTGACCTGGTGTGATGTGATCTGACCTGATCTAATGTGATCTTATCTGATCTAGTGTAATCTGACCGCATTTGATGTGGTATAATATGTAATATAATACGACCAGATTTTATGTCGTATGATCTTATTTGATGTGATTTGATCTGATCTGAAGCAGTTCAGTTCAGTTCAGTTAGATTTGCGAAGTCATGCTTCGCCCGGGCCTTTTCTCTGGGGTGGCCCGGCCTGTGTTAACTATTTCTAGTTAACTCAAATGTTTTCTTTGAACTGCATGCTTACCGCGGTGGCTGGATTGCAAGCAAGCGATCCAGCTGCCATGGTGAAAGCATGTTGCACACCCTTTTTACCAGCCCGGCGGCTGTGGTGGGTGGTCCCTGTCTCAGAAATTGTGTGTGTACACAATTCTGCAAGTAATGTAACAGGGTGGCGTTAGGCTCGCCGCAGTGTTTACATGACCTCCCAGACTCACTGTCAATAATTTGCCAAGCGCATTGGTAACCTAGTCTTAGTCTGAATAGTATGACTTCGGTACCTCTTTTTGTGTTTGGAGGAAGGGCCAGTGGCTCATAGCCTGAAGCATCTGAGTACCACTTGGCAGTGAGCGATTTTGTGATGTTTTCTCTATGTGCTCCCCGGAGGACCGTACACGCTGCAGCTTTGGTACCTTGGCTCAGTCCCCTTCGGCTGGGTTTAACGATCATGGAGGATGGGGGCATACCCCTGCCCTTTTCGGCTAGTTTATCAGCAAGCTCGTTCCCTTGTATGCCTATGTGGCTTGGGATCCAGTTTATGATGATTATTCTACCTTGACTAAGGATTCTTTGGGCTATGTTTAGTAATGTTGTCAAGAGGTAGATGTTATCTGGGGGCATGCTATGCTGTAAGCTGTCAATAGTTGCTCTTCAGACAACTATTGACAGCATGTCCTGCTCCTATGTGTCTCCCTGTCATGACTTTCATGACTGACAGTCTTTCCTTGGTTCTGTCAAGCAGGTATTGGATCTCCTTTTTGAAAGTGAGTGTGTGTCCTATCCATACACCAAGGTATAGATAGTCCTTCACCCATTCCAGATCCATACCCTGTATAGTGAGTTTTTTGTTTCTGACATTGGTTCTCAGTGCCATTGCTTTGGATTTTGCTGCTGATATTTTTAGACCCGTCCTACAACACTCTTCAGACACCAGGTTCAGACAACGCTGAGCTCTAGTAAGGCAGTGGTTGCCAGAGGCTATGATTGCCAAGTCATCTGCATAAGAGATGATCTTGCATCCCTCTGGCAGGTGAATGTCGAGTATGTTGGACATGAGGGTATTAAACAGGGCTGGACTAAGAACCCCTCCCTGAGGAGTTCCATTTTCAAGTGGCATGTGCTGTGAGAGGTGGCCTTGAAATCTGACATTTGCTGATCTATTTTTAAAATAGTCAGCTATCCAGGCCAAGAGTCTGCCTTTGACTCCTTTGTGGATTAGGGTCTCTTGAATGGCAAGTGGACTTGCCAACTCAAAAGCCTTCTCCAGGTCAAGGAAGACAACCACGGCGGGCGAGGTGCAGATTGTGCTTAAGAGTGTGGAAATGCTATGAGCAGTGTGAACCCGTGCAGGTGTTCATGGGGGGACCCGTTTTCCATCGGAGCCTGTTGAGTACCATCTCAGCTGTTTTACCCAGGCAGCTGAGAAGAGAGATGGGGCGGTACTTGCCAGGCTCCTTTGGCTTTGGGATGGGAACTATTGTGGCTTGTTTCCAGCTCTGGGGCACCGTGGCTGTTTGCCAGGATTTGTTGATAACCTGCAAGAATGCAAGTTCTCCTGCAAGGCCTAGATGCGAAATGATGGGGTGAGAGATCCCATCAGATCCCGGTGCTGACCCAGAACTGGATTTGTATGATTTTCTTAGTTCCCTAAGAGAGAACAAGGCATCTGCTTCATCAGCTTCGAGTGCCTTGTCTCTTATGAGAGCAAGTCTTTCTGGATTTAAGTTTTGTTGTTTTTCTCTCATCATTGGAGGCAGATTGTTGGTGCTGGTTCTGGCAGAGAACTCAAGCACCAATCTGTTAGCCTCTGATTGTGGGTCATGATGAGTGCATTTCGGGGCTTGGCGGCTTGTCGCTTGCCTGACCCGTTTCCACAACTCTGTAAGGCTGGTCTGGTACCCAAAAGACTGGCACCATTCCAGCCATTTTTCCTGCCTTACTCTGTTGGCAGTTTCCTTGGCATCCACAACAGCTTCCCTCACAGGGCCAGATTGTCGGGAGATCTTTGCCGTCGGAAGTTTTTTCTACACATATTAACCCTGTGGTTGACCTCTTTGATCTCGTCATTATAGTACCAGGCGTCTTTGTGAGTTCTGGACCATGGACGAGTTTTGGGAATGGTTTGTGAGGCTGCCTGGTTTATGGCCTGGATTAGCCTTGCCTCTAGCACATCCACATTTCATTATTGTTATTGGGTTCATTGTCTTTCAGACATCGAGCCAAGCCTTCTGGAAGGCAAACCAGTTGGCCTTGTCAGTTTTCCATTTAGGAATGTGATGTGGTCTTTGGGCTGGACCTGCATCCATTAGTGTGGTGACTATGCCGTAGTGATCACTAGTAACCGTATCATCGACACACCATCGAATTCTCTCCACCATTGTTGCAGTGGCAAAGGTGAGGTCTAGGACCCCTCCCTTCACATGCGTTGGTTCTTTGGTGTTGAGAAGAGCGATCTCAGGGAATGTCTCAAGCACTTCTGCTATGTGAATGCCTGCCGCGTTCGGCCTTTTGCGGGGATTCAGCATGGCCATGTGTGCATTGAAGTCTCCCCCTATGATCACTCGGTCTTGTGCTGCAGTAGCACAGACCTGGTTTAGATCTAAGCTCTCACACAGTGGTTTGCTATAAATATTGTATATTTTTATAGAGCCCCCAGGTAGCTGAATCTCAACAGCAAGAGATTCAACACCATCTCCACAGTGCGGCGGATTGGCTATTAAGGAGCAAGGGATAGCTTCTTTTACCAGGGTCATCAGGCCTCTAGCACCATCCAGGTTTGGAGTGGTGAAGGCATGATATCCTGAGAAGCACACGGATCCCATTGTTAGTGTCTCCTGGAGCATGACGACGTCAATGCTCCTTGCTCGCACAATGGACTGGAGAAATGAGTTCTTGCTTTTATAGCTACAGATATTCCACTGCAGTATGCTTAGATTGTGTGCCATGATGGTTACTCAGTGTCACTTGCTTCATCTTCGATGCCCCAGTGCTGGTGGCATCAGATAAATACAGATCCTCGTTGATTGAGGATTGTACAACTTCCTCTAAGTCAGACACTCCGGTTAAGGCCTTACCAGGGGTGTAGGGCCTAGGTTGGAAGTGTCACCTCGGGTCGGAGGACGAGACTTTGGCTGTACAGACTCGGCCTGCTGCACAGTTTCAGCCTGTCCTGACAGACTAGCTGGGGTTTTATGTGTGTTTCTTTTGAAGCTAGCCTGCCATCCGAGGATTTAGGGAGGGGAGCGCTGCTCGTTATCGGTTTGGAGGCTTCTAGCTTCCTTCCCTTCAGAGCTGCCACAGTTTGGGTCATAGCCGTCATGGCGACCTGCACTGCTTTCTCCGCCTCCTCACTGGTCCTCCCCAAGGCTGTTGCTACTGCAGAAACTACAGCACTCAACAGGAGAGTCATATCTTTCTCGTCAAAGAAAAGATTATCATCTACTGGGGGGACCATTGCTGTGGACTTTGAACCTTTTTCCCTTTGGTTCTTTTTTGTGGTTTTGCCACTAGCAAGCGGGGAATTCCTCTCTGTTAGAGGTATCCAATTTTCTCTGTGGGGGCGACTCCTTCCTCTTAGGAGGTCGGGGAGTCTTCTTTTTATTTTGTTTTTTGTTTTGCCCCAGACATAGGTGCCTGGGGGCGCAGGGACAAAGTCAGGACGCTTTTTGGCTAGCTCCTGCTTTTTAATCACTGCCTGTTTCCTGACAGAGCAAGCCAGGCTCCAGGCATGATGTTTTTTGGCACAGTTTGGACACTTGGCTGTTGTGTCCTTCTGGCCATCTTTGTGTGCCTTAATACACACTTCCGTTTCGTGTGCCTCGCTGCATACACCACATTTGGCTTTGGCCTTGCAGTTGGCCTGGTGATGCCCGAATTTTTGGCACGTGAAACACCTCAAGGGCTCTGGCACATATGTCCTGAGCTTGTATGAGCCCCAGTTACCCAGATCAAGGGTGGTGATTGGGGCTCCCTTGAGGATAACAAGGACTTGCCTGGTTGGAGACTTCCCTTTGGTCATGCGGGAAGCCTCCACCACTTGTGGGAGAGACGTGATCACCTCCACGTCGAACCCTAGTGGAAAGCCAAGTAGCACCATCTTGGATTTTTTCTCTTGGGAGGTCAGTGGTGAGATACACACCTTCCTCCCATCTTTAAGCACCTTGATTTCCTGCAGGAAGTTCATGGTGGCTTTGTCTTTGGGGGCAATGATCATGCCCTCATCTCTGGAGATTCGGATTGATAATCTCACATTTCTTTCCTTCTCCAATGCCCTTACCAGCTGGTATGCATTGTCGAAGTCTTCAGGTTTTTTTGGTACCTTAAACCGCGTTAGTCGACTTGGGGTGTGTTCTGCCTCTTCTTCAGAGTCAGTTTCCACCCTTCGTCGCTTCACGCCTCCCCTTTGCAGGGGTTTAAGGCCTTTGGAAGTGGGGGCAGCTGTTTTGGCTGGTACAGCTGGAGCCCCTTCTTGACTGAGGGAGTTCTGAGGGGAGTTCAGGCTTCCCTCAGTCTGGTGTGCATGGACAGACTTTGTGGTTGGTGTTTCTGTCTTGTCCTTGCTCGGTTCAGCAGGCCGGACACGTTCGGCCTGCTTTTGGATCTGAAGTAATCTGATCGGTTCTAATGTGATCTGACCTTATTTGATGTACTCTGACCTGATCTGATGTGACCTGACCTGATCTGATGTAATCTGACCTGATCTGATGTAATCTGACCTGATCTGATGTAGTCTGACCTGATCTGATATAATCTGACCTGATCTGATGTGATTTGACCTAATCTGATGGGATCTGATGTAATCTGACCTGTTCTGATGTGATCTGACCTGATCTGATGTGATCTGATCATATTTGATGTAACCTGATCTGATTTTATGTGATTTGACCTGCCCTGTGTGATCCTACCTGATCTTAGTTAATTTGACCTGATCTGATTCATTTTGATCTGATGAAATCTGACACTGTTGTTATTTCACCTGATGTAATGAAATCTGACTTGATGTAAAATGATCTGATCTGATGAAATCTGACCTGATCTAATGTGATCTGATGAAATCTGACCTGATCTAATGTTATCTGATGAAATCTGACCTGATCTAATGTGATCTGATGAAATCGGACCTGATCTAATGAGATCTGATGAAATCGGACCTGAGCTTATGTAATCTGACCTGATATGAAATCTGACCTGATCTGATCAGAAGCAATCTGACCAGATTTGATATGACATGACCAGATTTGATGTGATTTGATCTGATCGATGTGATTTGATCTGATCGATGTGATCTGACCTGACCTGAAGCAATCTGACCTAGTCTGATGTGATCTTACCTGATATGATGTGATCTTACCTGATCTCATGTGATCTTATCTTATCTGATGTGATCTGACGTGATTTGATGTGATCTGACCTGATTTGGTGTGATATGAACTGATCTGTCCTGATCTGGCCATATTTTATGTAACCTGATCTGATGTGATTTCATCTGATCGATGTGATCTGACCTGAACTGAAGCAATCTGACCTGGTCTGATGTGATCTGACCTGATCTGATGTGGTCATATCTTATCTAGTATAATATGATCTTATTTGATCTGACCTGATCTTATTTCTGACCTGATCTAATGCGATCTGACCTGAAGTTATGAAATCTGACCTGATCTGATGGATCTGACCTGATCTTACGTAATAAGACGTGATCTGATTTCATCTGACCGTATCTGATGTGACCTGATCTGATCTGAAATGATTTGAACTAATCTGATGTGATGTGATCTGATGTTATCTGGTCTGATTTGGTGTGTTCTGACCTGATCTGGTGTGATATGAACTGATCTGATGTGATCTGTCCTGATCTGATGTGATCTGACCTGACCTGATGTGACCTGACTTGACCTAATACAATGACCTTATCTGATTTAATCTTACCTGATCTGAAGCAATCTGACCTCATATGATGTGATCTGTCCTGATCTGATGTGATCTGTCCTGATCTGATGTGATCTGGCCATATTTTATGTGACCTGGCCTGATCTGATGTGATTTGACCTGATCGATGTGATCTGACCTCATCTGATGTGATCTGATGTAATCTGACCTGATATGATGTCATCTGACCTAACGTCATCAGGATGACCGAGGTAATTTAGCATGTATTGATGAATCATGAGAGCAAAAATGAAGTCGCAGTAGGTGATATAGTATAATTAACATCTAATATCGAGAGATACTGAATTAAAATTGAAAACAAATGACATGAATGTATTTTTCAGTCAGGCGGAATCAGATGGCTATAAGTAGGTACCTTCTACCTGAGTAAGGTCAAGTGAAATCATTATCCGAATTTCGTTCAAAAAAGCAAGAGCTAGTAGATAAATGTGTAAAAAAAATAAGTAGTCAAATTACCAAAAAATGAAATAAAGAATTTACCATACATGAAAAATTCAAGGAAAAATATATATCTATAAAGAAAACAAGTAATTATGGCTAAATATACTTCAGAATGTGCACAAATATACTACAGCTCCCAAATATAATGAAAAAGAACAATGACTATCACAATGTTAATTCATATTATAAAAATTATGTTATATAAATTAAACTGAAATTCAGAAAATGTGGAAAATAATTCCAAATACCATCTAAGACAGGGGAGAGATGTCATCATTTGACAAGACCTGACCTGACTTGACCTGAACAACTAAAAAAAAAAGCTATTACAACACTTTATACATAAAAAATGCTGAAGCTGATATCAATAAAATTACGAGTAAAACAAGACCCATGTTGCTTGTAAAAATATACATACAATAAAAATAAATCTCAAACGTTTGAAATGCAAAGTAATATAACAAAGAGGATAATTTGACCCTAGGATTTATGGAGGCAGGTCACTCGCGGTCATTAAGGCAAGGGTAGGTCAGATGAAGATTATATCTACCAAATTTAATCCATACTTTTAACATTTTGTTTCAAAGATATAATATAAATAAATATCATGACATAAAAGTATTTAAATGCTAGTTGCCTGAACAGATAGATTGAAATTAGGTAGAGAGGGAGGGGGTTTAGGAGAGAGGTAGGGTAGGGGACGAGGGTAGGTGGGGAAAAGAGGGGAAAAAATGTGTCTTCAAAAAGATCCCACAAATGCATAGTTAAGGGGGCCATCGCCGTAGATTTTTTACGAATATTTTTTAAAATACTTGAAACGTTGAAAAAAATCTTGTGTAATCTAGTAGGCTTTGGCAACCTGCTGATGTAATATTTCTGCTAAATATGTAAATATAAAGGAGTTACGACTGATATACTCTCCCCCCCCCCCCTCGCTCCAATACTTTGTCACGTCTGTGCAAATATACTTGACATAATAGTTTTTTCCGGATTTTTCCGATTTATTTGGTGTTCTCTGGTAGCTAGCTGGCAACTCTGTTTACCCATCAGCTGATCGCCAGGACTGGGACTCAGGGAGACAAAATGTTGCCATTCTAGGAGACAAAATGTTGCCAGCTCCTACCTCCATGACACATCTCGCAGACGTACGCCTTCATTACACAGTAAAGGGACACAACTAATGGTAGATATTATTTTTGTATCTAATAAACAATATATGATGAGAAATAATTCTTAATCACAGCTGCAGCAGTTGCTTCTACTTATGAAATACCTCACATGGTCAGGTTAGACATTGGGAAGTCTGTGATGACACATGCTAATTCAACAATCATGTGCAGTCATTGCCAAAAGGGGGTACCAGGTACCAGCTACACTTCAGAA
This sequence comes from Penaeus vannamei, assembly GCF_003789085.1. Lineage (NCBI taxonomy): Eukaryota > Metazoa > Arthropoda > Malacostraca > Decapoda > Penaeidae > Penaeus > Penaeus vannamei. The sequence continues at coordinate 266,007 of NW_020871057.1, forward strand.
TACCATGTGAATGCCATAGAATGCAGCAAGATTGACGCAGAGATAAGAATTCTAAAAAAAGATAATGATAATAAATAAAAAATTGAGGGAAAAGTATCCTGAACCTCGAGCCTGGATATCTCAAAAACTTCACTTTTGTCAACATTTTTTTCTGTTTCTCCATAACTGCTTTGACGATTCTAATGGGGTTTGGGTCATTTGAAAGCTGAATAAATTTGCGATTTTTTACATTTGAGAATAATAGAATTTGATAATAGAAGTCCATATATTATATTATAAGTTCATAAGACTAAGCATTTAGAAAAAAAATAATTCCCATTAAACTAAAAAGAAATTTAAAAATCCTTCTAATAGAGATTTCAGGTATTGCTATAGAGTATGTGTGGTATTTTTTCAACAAGTTTGGTTAATGGATAAAGTGCGAATATCAAATTTTGTGATTTTTCAAAAAGTCGTTTTTTTTAATAACGTTGATTATTCAAATTATATGAAACTTGGTGGCGTTTATCACCGTACATGTATATATATATCATATTTTTTAAAATGATAAAATCCGATCATAAATGACGAACTTCGTTCTAATTATGGAAATAATAATACAAAAAATGCCAATAATATGGCAATACTTAGAACTCTAGCCACGTGGCCTTTAATGTCCGTAGAAACAGAAAATGAATTAAAGAAAATGAACGCTATAGTTCACCCACATAAGTAAAAGATTTAAGCACGATTATACACGATTTATGCTAGCTAGGCTAGCATGATCGAGTTCTATTGAGAGAAAAATACACCAAGGAAATAACTCTTGTGAATAAAAAAAATATGACAATCTAGCATGACGAAAACATAACATGGTAGATAACAGAAAAAGAAAAGAATATGCACTTTGGCACTTTGATATTTGAAAAAAAAAAAACACTGAACTTGTATAAAAGTAGTACGGCATGCACACATGGGAAGA
>NW_020871057.1:271967-286972 GCF_003789085.1 Penaeus vannamei
AAACTGGCGGCGAGAAACGCGAAAATACGCATGCGCAGAAGATCCTTCAGACCGATTCCCGTTAAAACCTGTATAATCAATCTTAAAACACGTAAATGAGGTATAAAAACATTAATAAAGGTTTTTGAAAGCATAAATATGGAACGGCAGACACTGATGATTAGCAAAATATCCTTTTCACAATCGCGCAGCAATACATGCACTAGTCTGAACAGCGCAGTAATCGGTTCTGCGTCCAGTCCAATGTTTACTTTCGTCATGAAAAGATGATGATGGACTTAAGCAAAATTGGGCCCTCACCTCTGTTCATTTACGTATAGCACCTTTGGGAAGCATTTGCACAAATATTGCCATAGAAGAAAAGTGTCTTGGTTTGTATCGGTCTATCGATTCATATAGGTTTTATCTCCCAACTTATACTGCATATTGTCAGAATTTTTCTTTCTTTTTTATTTCACAGTAATCCAACTTCGGTAATTTTCTATATTACATCCGCATAACCGATATCGACGATTTTGGAATTGTTGGATTCCTCTCACTCTATACAATGCAAATATGTAGGTTTTATTGCACGGAAACCCCCCGTTAGCGACAAACTTGGCCCCTTTAGCGAGGGCAGCGATGTCGAAGCGGCGGACGTAATATATAAGACTATCCTAATGATATAACCTCACAGTGAAGATAATCATGGTTATTCACAAGACTTTCCATTGCAGGGGGCTGCGCCCTGTGCTACCCCCCTAGGGGGCTGCCCCCCCAACCCCCGCCGAGAAAACAAAACCACCACGTATTCACGGCAAGATAGGGCGCACACAAACTAGATGTGGAGCCGATAACCTACAATAACCTAGGATTTTTAAGGTACTAACCTGATTGATTAATGCCGCTAATTAGTAGGAAGTGCTCCTTTGCCGCAGAAGGTGAGGAGGCAGGGTGCGTCCGGCAGGAGGTCCTAGGCCGGAGGATACAGCGACGCTGCAGCACACAGGAAGTTGGTGCAAACCTCACATTCAGGTCCTGGTAGTATTTTTTCCTGGCTAGTTGCAATTTCGCTCAGAAAATCCGTCTCCGAATATGAGCACCCTCCACACTCGGCCATCGCGCCGGCTATGGCTGACTTCTGAACGCGACGGTTATTTCGGTTAGGAATACGGATGTCGTTATTCCAGAGGACGGGAAACTCGACCTTGAGGCCATCGGTGTAACATCGAAATGATTGATTAATGCCGCTAATTAGTAGGGAAGGTGCTCCTTTGCCGCAGAAGGTGAAGGAGGCAGGGTGCGTCCGGCAGGAGGTCCTAGGCCGGAGGATACAGCGACGCTGCAGCACACAGGAAGTGGTGCAACCTCACATTCAGGTCCTGGTAGTATTTTTTCCTGGCTAGTTGCAATTTCGCTCAGAAAATCCGTCTCCGAATATGAGCACCCTCCACACTCGGCCAACGCGCCGGCTATGGCTGACTTCTGAACGCGACGGTTATTTCGGTTAGGAATACGGATGTCGTTATTCCAGAGGACGGGAAACTCGACCTTGAGGCCATCGGTGTAACATCGAAATGATTGATTAATGCCGCTAATTAGTAGGGAAGGTGCTCCTTTGCCGCAGAAGGTGAAGGAGGCAGGGTGCGTCCGGCAGGAGGTCCTAGGCCGGAGGATACAGCGACGCTGCAGCACACAGGAAGTGGTGCAACCTCACATTCAGGTCCTGGTAGTATTTTTTCCTGGCTAGTTGCAATTTCGCTCAGAAAATCCGTCTCCGAATATGAGCACCCTCCACACTCGGCCATCGCGCCGGCTATGGCTGACTTCTGAACGCGACGGTTATTTCGGTTAGGAATACGGATGTCGTTATTCCAGAGGACGGGAAACTCGACCTTGAGGCCATCGGTGTAACATCGAAAGAGGCGCAAAACCCGCCAACGAGGGCGGGCCACCCTGTTCATCCTGATTATGCTACAATCGTCTCTATATACAATGCTGACTATAACAAGGTTAATATGCTGATTCAGTGGGAATCTTACGAGGTAATTGTATTACGCCCGCCACTCCGACATCGATGATGATTGTGTAACGCTCTAGCCTGCAGCCTGCCGGGAATACGTGGTAGAGGTTTTGTTTCCTCGGCGGGGGTTGGGGGCGGAAGCCCCCCCCAGGGGGGTCACAGGGGGCACAGCCCCCTGCAAAGGAAAGTTGTGTGAATAATCATGGTTATTTTCACTGTGCATTATATTATTAGTGCTATTTAATCCGGCATTTTCCCTGGAACCTTTCATGCCCTCCCCTGCTATCGGGGCCAAGTTTGACGCTTACAAGGGGTTTCCGCACAATAAAAACTATATATTTGCAATGTGGAGAGTGAGAGGAATCCAACGATACCAAAATCATCAATATCGATTATGCAGAGGTAATATAGAAAATTACCCCAACTTCGGTTACTATTTTGGTAATTTTCTATTTTACCTTCGCCTCTCCGATATTGACGATTTTGGTATTGTTGGATTCCTCTCACTGTCCACATTGCAAATAGATAGTTTTTATGGCGGGGAAACCCCCGTTAGCGACAAAGTTGGCCCAGATAGCAGGGGAGGGCATGAAAGGTTCCAGGGAAAATGCGGGGTTAAATAACACTAATAATATAACCCACAGTGAAAATAACCATGGTTATTCACATGACTTTCCATTGCAGGGGGCTGTGCCCCCTCGGACCCCTCAGGGGGGCTACCGCCCCCAACCCCCACCGAGGAAACAAAACCTCCATCACGTATTCACGGCAGGCAAGAGCGTTACACAGATATCGGCGATCTCAGAGCGGCGGACGTAGTACATTTACCTCGTACCATTCCCACTGAATCACCATACTAACTTTGACATAGCCAACATTGTATACAGATACGATTGTAGTATAATCAGGATGAACAAGGTATACCAAGAACAGAAGAGCGGTGGTGGCCCGCCCTCGTCGGCTGTCCGGGTTTTGCGCCTTTCTTGTTGCATCTAGTTCGTGTGCGCTCTATCCTGCCGTGAATACGTGGGGAATATTTTGTGTCCTCGGCGGGGGTTGGGGGTCGGCAGTCTCCCAGGGGGGAAAGTCTTGTGAATAACCATGGTTACTTTCACTGTGGGTTGTATTATTAGGGTAATTTTCAATATTACGTCCGCCGCTCCGGCATCGTCACCCCTGCTATTGGGGCCAAGTTTGCCACTAACGGGGGGTTTCCGCGCAATAAAACCTACATATTTGGATTGTACAGAGTGAGAGGAATCCAATGATACCAAAATCGTTGAAATCAGAGAGGCGAAGGTAATATAGAAAATTACCACTATTTCTTGTGTAAATTTAAAGTGGATAATAATCAGGGTTATCGTTGAAAAAAAAAGTGTAAGGAGTGATTACCTTGACATAACTTGAGACACTTTTCATCTAAGTCATATGGCGAGCAAAACAAAAATAGAGGAGTTCCTTGACAGAGAAGAGAGACCCATCCTTTGGTAATTTTCTATATTACGTCCGCCACTTTGACATCGACGATTTTGGTATCGTTGGATTCCTAGCACTGTCCACATTGCAAATATAGATTGTTTATTGCGCAGAACCCCCTCTATAGCAACAAACTTGGCCCCGATTGCAGGGGAGGGCAGGAAAGGTTCCAGGGAAAATGCAGGGTTAAATAACACTAATAATATAACCCACAGTGAAAATAAGGTAATTTTCTAAATTACCTCTGCCGCTCTGATATCGACGATTTTGGTATCGCTGGATTCCTCTCACTGTGCACATTGCATATATATAGTTTTTTTTGCGTGGAAACCCCCCATCAGTGACAAACTTGGCCCCGATAGCAGGAGAGGGCCTGAAAGGTTCCAGGGAAAATGTGGGGTTAAATAACACTAATAATATAATGCACAGTGAAAATAACCATGGTTATTCACACGACTTTCCATTGCAGAGGGCTGCGCCCCATGCTACCCCCTCAACCACCGCCAAGGAAACAAAACCTCCACCACGTATTCACAGCAGGCTAGAGAGTTACACAAATATCGTCGCGGCGGCGGTGGTGGCCCACCCTCATTGGCTGTGCGGGTTTTGCCCCTTTCTCGTTGCATCTAGTTCGTGTGCACTCTATCCTGCCGTGAATACATGGGGGATATTTTGTTTCCTCGGCAGGGGTTGGGGCAGCCCCCCTCCAGAGGGGGAAGTTCACGTGAATAACCATGGTAATTTCACTGTGGGTTATATTATTAGGGTAATTTTCTATATTAAGTCCGCCGTTCCAACATCGTCGCCCCTGCTATTGGGGCCAAGTTTGCTGCTAACGGTGGGTTCCTGTGTAGTAAAACCAACATATTTGTATTATATAGAGTAAGAGGAATCCAACACTACCAAAATCGTAGATATCGGAGCGGCGGAGGTAATATAGAAAATTACTGAAAATAATCATGGTTATTCGCATCACTTTCCATTGCGACCCGCAATGGAAAGTGATTATCGTCGATGTCGGAGCAGCGGACATAATATTACAATTACCTCGTAACATTCCTACTGAATCAGCATACTAACCTTGACATAGTCAGCATTGTATACAGAGACAATTGTAGTGTAATCAGGATGAACAGCTTATACCATGAACAGAAGAGCGGCGGTGGCCCGCCCTTGTCGGCAGGTTTTGCGCCTCTCTCGATGTTACACCGATGGCCTCGGATGATGGAGTGGAATGATGTGTGTACACTAGAAAGACGTATATTAGAGTCAGCCAATAGATAGCAGTTATTATCGTATACAGTTACTGAAGTGACTATGTCGCCATCTATTGTATAAGAACGTAAACTCAAGGTTTTCTGTCCTCTGGAACCATGATAATCATATTTACCGAAATAACCGCCGCATTTGGTACATCACAGCTGTTGTGATGACCAAATGTAGAGGATGCTCCTACTCGGAGACAGATTTCAGGAGCACCCTCCCTACTATCAATCAAGTTATTACCTTAAAAATCCTAGGTTATGGTAGGTTATCGGCTCCGCACCTAGTTCGTGTACGCTCTATCCAGCCGTGAAGACGTGATGGATTCTTTGTTTCCTCGGCGGGGATTGGGGGGTAGCAGCCCCCTGCAATGGAAAGTCATCTGAATAACCATGGTTATTTTCACTGTGGGTTATATTATTAGGGTAATTTTCTATATTATGTCTGCCGCTCCAACATCATCGCCCCTGCTATCGGGGTCAAGTTTGTCGCTATTGGGGGATGTCTACACAATAAAACCTACATATTTGCATTGTATAGAGTGAGAGGAATCCAACGATACCAAAATCGTTGATGTCATAGCAGACGTAATATAGAAAATTACCCATCCTTTTCTAAGTCTGGAATAAGTTATTTACAGCAACGCTTGTAGATACAGGGAAATGGATGCCGCCATCTTATAGAGCGGGAAAAATAAAAGGGGATAGAATAAAGTATAAGGTGCGCAGGCCTTATAGTCACCGCTAAATTATGAAAATATAATGTACGGGTGCCTTTCAAATTCAAAGTCGATGAGCTTCTTTACGTTGCAAAGAAAAACACAACACTGACCCACGAACGCATTTTTGCGTGTATCATTACACGCTTGTCAAAATGATGTTTGGTTAATTATCTGTGTCTGCTGGTACACATTTATGCCTTTAAAGTCTTTTGTTAATGTTATTATACTTCATTTGTATATTTTAATATTTATTTATACTCTCATATAGAATCCTGTGCATCGAGTCTTTCACACTTTCTTGCGCCAGCCACAGGTTGACAACTCACCAGCCCATTCATTTCGAGCTAGGACGCCAGTGAGAAATGTTGCATTTCAAGTGTCGTGTTGATTCTGGGTTGATTTTAAGGCTATTACAATGGCATCGAAGAATAATTAATTAGACTTTAGTAACCATCCCAGTTATATACCTGAACCCATCAAGAACTCCAAATGACGAAAAAGGTGATTCAAATCGAAGCAATCCCAACGGTACAAAGGAACAGGTGGAGAGAATGTGTCCTGGGGGGTGTTGGGGGGCTTGCCCCCCATCAGACCTCCTCCCAGGCAGTACCCAAAGGGCACCCCTACTTACGGCAGTTTATATTGATATATTAGGTTGGTTTATTGGTCAATACATTTTTTTAGGGGGTTGGAACGTGTGAATTCCCATAGAGTTTTGTCGAAAGGTGGGTTGGGTTCCCGTAGAGTTTTTTATTTATGGCGTGTCAGTCCGTAGAATTTCAGAAATGGCGGTTACATCCATAGAGTTTCATTGGCCGATTTTAAGTGTTTTTTGTGATAGTTTTACATAATTTTGATCATTATTCTTCTTATTTAAGCTTGTTTTATCCCATAATTCCCCTGATATACTTCATGCCCTCCCCTGCTAACAGGACTATCAAATCAAGAGCATTGATGGAGATATGGTACTCAATCTCCTGAACAATTCATTCACAGAAGAAACAACGCTGAAAATCAACTAAATCATAGGATTTCATGCAGAAAAACATAAATTTTTTTCAACTTAGTCTCTGGGAGGGTGCGTCGCTCTCTGTTACAATTACCCTAAGTCCTTCACCACGTTGACATCCCAAAGGTAAACATTACTATGACCTCTTAACTCATTACTGTGATATATCAATGAGTTCATGTATTACTGTGTGCTTCTGAAGATTATTTTGTAAATTTCAATGTCTGGTTTTCCTAATTCATGAACGTTATCCATTCTTTTATTTTTATTACACTTTTTTTTGCGTGGTTTCATAGTTATACGATACTCTTTACAAAATCCTAAAGTGCATTTGCACTTTCTACTGGGATTTCAAGATCTGGCAATTGCCGTTCCTTGACAAAATGCCGGTGAGAAATGTTTCATTTTCAGTATTGCGTTGGAGAAATGGATTAACGAGTGAGACGCACCCCGCAGTCGGAGCGCGAACCCTGATACTGTGTCACACTGGCAGGACGCCCGGCAATGTTTATTTTTTCGGGTATCTTTTTCTTTAACTAAAATTGCATCTGGGAGAGTTGATGAAGACTACAAAGGTAGTTTCAAAATATCGGCATTTTTGTGTTTACATACATTTTCATAGCTGTTTTGGTATTAACAAAACAAGGTATAAGATTAGTCTTCCTACACCATAATCCTCTATCATCTACCTACACTCCGAAGTTTTGTGGACACTGCCAGCACGTAACAGTTTTTCTAAATCTTATGTATAGTGTAGGAGGGTGGCAGAGATTTCATGGGTTTATAGGTCTACATGGACCATTCTTTTAAATTTCTCAAAAAAAAAAAAAAAATAATAATAATAATCATACAGCCATTCTGATTGCATGTCTATGTAAGACAATCTTTCTATTATAATATGCAGAAGCCACTTTTGGTTTCTATAGGCCTACGTTGACCGTTTAAAAAAAAAATCTCAAAAATCCATGTCTGTATAGAACAATCTTTCTCCTATAATATGCAGAGACTTTTGAGAAGTTGACCTTACTTTTTTTTGGGGGGTGTGAATATTTTTCAAAGGTGACTGTCAAAACACCCTAATATGAGATTTTGAAAATATATGTCACTTTTATAAGAAGCACATGAAATTATAGGAATCCCTTATTGCACCATGTAATAGATGTAATAAAAATGTGGACCAAAACATCGCAATATTTTTCCTTTTCATTATTTATATGTTTTACACGACAAATCAAGCATGAAGTACTTGTACATGTTATGATTATCTATTTCTTACCGTTATTGTTGCTCTAATGATGTTTTACGACACAAAATACTGGTTGGAAAAATTATTGTTCTCCAGTCAGACGGGTATGACACGGGTTTTCATCCCGAGCGAGACGGGTGTCACCACGCCATTGTTTTTCTGTCTTTTCACCCATATTTAACTCTTCGGGGCCACGCACCCAACTCTTACAGTATCTCGCCCGTAAAATGACATGCAAGTACAGGGCGGTATAGAAATAAGTATATAAAGTATGTAAGGATATATAGATCATTTCTGTGTATCCCATGACTTTTTGTTTGTTTATATCGTTACTTCTGTATGTTTGGTTGTTTGTTTGTTGATTGATTGTTGTATTTTTGCTCGCTCTCGCGCGCCTTATTATGTTCAAGACATTTTGCAGAAGGATAAAATGGATGAAATATGATCCAAAGATAAAAATATCAAAGCTTCTCAAAAAACAGCATATCACGCTTTGGCCCTGTACCAACTCCTGCCCCTAGGCCCCCTGGGTTTAACGGGAGGTTCGGGGGAGGTGGGCCTTGCCAGTCCTCCTCCCCCCAGATAAAAAACCCTTCGGCAGTGAGAAATGTATATAGTAATGCTGGGAGGAGGGGAACTGCTCCTCCCACCCAGCAAGAGAAGCGGGCTGTGGATCCCGCTGGGAGGGCGACTTCCAGGACGCAGGTCGGGAGTTAGAACTACTCGTCCCACCTGCGTTCTGGTTGATGCCAGCCTGGAGTGAAGCTTATGGGGGAAAACCTTCTGGAGCTCCGTAGGTGGATGATGGGTTCCACAGCCTGCCGTCCCCTTATACGTGGAGCAGCATCAGCGGGGGTGGCAGAGGTGGCGTCCACCCGGAGCGACTACCTGAGGCTAAACCTCAGGCGGGGAGTCAGGGTGGGGGCTTGGAACTGTTCTTTGCGTCAGGATGATCGGTTGCCTCTGCTGTCGAGGGAACTGGGGAGGCTGAGAGTGGAGGTGGCTGCTCTCTCGGAGGTGAGAAGACCTGGCAGCGGAACGATCAGTGTAGGTGGCTACACCTACTACTGGTCAGGCCGCAGCGACGGTCACCATCTCCAGGGAGTAGCCATGGCCATCTCCAGCAGACTCCAGCCCTCGGTAGTAGAGGTTACTCCAGTCGATGAGCGTATAATGGTAATGAGACTGAAGCTGTCTTTTGGCTTCATATCTCTTATTGCTGTGTACGCTCCTACCGATGTTTGTAAACTTGATGTGAAAGAGATGTTCTATGCCAAACTAGCATCTGTGTCAGACAGGTGCCCCAGGCGAGATATTCGTGTTCTGGGTGACTTCAATGCGGTATCTGGCTGTGATCGAGCTGGCTATGAGATGTCTGTCGGTCCCCATGGTTCGGGAGCTGATACCGGCAGCGAGAATAGCCTCCTTTTCCGGGACTTTGCTAGGTCCCAGAAATTGAGGATTTCTGGCTCCTGGTACCAGCACCCAGACTCATCGCTGGACATGGTACAGTGATACGGGTAATGCAGCCAAGGAGACCGACCACATACTCGTTAGCACTCGTTGGAGGATCCTTCAAAATTGCAGGGTGATGCAGCTCAAGAGACAATTGGTGAACGAACACCCGTGAGCAAGGCGAATTTTCATCTCGCAGGAGACACTGGATGCCACAGATGCTTGCCGTGTGGCTCGTCTGGCAGGGGATCGAGATTTGCACCGTTCTCAGGTGCGATCTCCAAGCTGAAGAGTGGTAAAGCAGCTGGTATATGCGGCATCCCAGCTGAACTGTTAAAGGCTGGTGGTGAACCTATGGAGCGGAGGTTGCATGCCGTCCTGGCTGCCATCTGGCGGTATGGTACTGTTCCCCCTGACCTGTTGAGGGGTGTAGAAATCCCTCTTTGGAAAAGGAAGGGGGACCGATGGGACTGCAGCAACCACCGAGGCATCACACTGCTTAGTATACCAGGCAAGGTTCTAGCCCACATCCTTCTGAGATGTATCAGAGATCACCTACTGAGGCATCAGAGACTGGAGCAATCTGGATTTATTCCTGGTAAGTCCACAATAGACCGTATACTAGCACTTCGAGTCATTATAGAGCGTCATCATGAGTTCGGGCATGGGCTGCTTGCAGCCTACATCGACCTCAAGAAGGCATTCGATACGGTGCATCGGGAATCACTCTAGGAGATCTTGAGACTGAGAGGAATTCCAACAAGGATTATTGGACAAATAGCAAGTCTGTATATTGGTACTGAAAGTGCTGTAAAGTGTGGTGGGGGCCTGTCAAGCTTCTTTCCTGTTAGTTCAGGAGTGAGGCAAGGCTGTGTCCTTTCACCAACGCTTTTCAACACTTGCATGGACTGGATAATGGGCAGAGCTACTGTTCAAAGTCATTGTTCAAACTCTGGGCAATGTCAAGGTTACCGACCTTAACTTTGCTGATGATGTTGCCATATTATCTGAGTCTTTGGAATCCTTAGTGGTTGCTCTTGATGTATCTAGTAATGAAGCGAAATCCTTGGGTGTAGAGGTCTCCTGGACCACGACCAAGATCCAGGACTTTGGGGACATATTAAGAGAACCTGTTCAGTCGGTACGTGCTTGCGGCGAGGACATTGAAGTAACAGAGAGCTTTACATATACTACATGCTCTCTCTTGCTGTCAGGACTTAATATATCAAGATTGTCAACTGTGATTATGGAAATGATCCTCAGATTCGTACTTGTCACATGAGAATAAATCAAATGATATAAATATTGTCTGGGAAGTCCCTATTGTCATAAATGGTAGAATAACCATTTCTTGTTTCAATTATGTACTTTTTAACTTCTGTGAATCTGTAGTTGTTTTCCAGTGCAAATGCTTTCCAAATGTATAGAAATCATTGTGCAGAAACACCCCAAAACCCCCACATTCGATGGCTGGGATAGCAGGGGAGAGCATAGAAGGTACCAGGGAAATTGCGGGGTAAAATATTAATGATATGAACAGTATCAGTTAGTTTATTGTCTAATTCAGGGGGCTACCACCCTCCAACCTCAACCTGCTCAGCTAGGGGGATGATTGTCATACCCAGTTCTGTTGTACATATGTCGTGGATTCTGTGTCTTTCAGAGTGTGGGTTGGGGAGCAGCAGCCCCCCTTCCATTATACATTACAGTGACTTATTCATTGTGTATTACTTTATTTATGTATTTACAATGTTCTATCCATATTTTATCCGGCAATGTCCCTGGTGCCTTTCATATCCTCCCCTGCTATTAGGGCCAAGGTTGTTGCTAATAGGAGGTATATTTGCAGTATAGTTTCAATATATTTGGAGAGTGGAGAGTAAAAGGAATCCATCAATACCAAAAGCATCGCAATCAATTATGCGAAGGTATTCTGGAAAATTACCACACTTTGTTGATGCACATTAATGGTATATAGGGGGCTTTGTCCCCCAATTCCCCTTATTGGGTGGTCTGCCATATAGAGTAAAAGTGTCATTACAAGGTCAGATTCGTCAGTTTCGATGTTAACCCATTTACGACGGGTGTCCTACATATGAGACACCCGGAAAAAAAAAGTTGGGCATTCCACCAGTGTGATGCTGTATCGGAGCTCACGCTCCAACTCAGCAGCGGGCCGCGGCTGCGCGCGGACAGAGTCCAGACCAGCCCCACGTGCCAATTTTGTAGCCGCCTGGAAACTTTTATTTTTGGCTTCAAAATATACTCGCAGTAGTGGGTTAAATGTAATTTTTTTTTTTTTTTTTTTTTTTTTTTTTTTTTTTTTTCTTTAATACCTGTTATTTTCCATCACAAATGATATAAATGAAAGTATTGTTACTTGTTTATAAAGTGACTACACACCTCCGAAATTGTTACTCCAGCCACTCCTATGAATCAACAAACATCACCCTATGAAGCAAAGACCCTCCTAACCTGGGGCTTTGTCCACAGACCCCCACCAATTTTTTTTTCTTTCATTCTTTCTTTCTTCCTTCCTTCCTACTTGGGGCTCTGCCCCCAGACCTCACACAGTCACCACAGATATACTTTCTGTATAAAATTTTTCAACTTATTGTCTATGTTTCTAACATCAATCTCAACCTGTGTAGTTAATTTTATGTATCAGTGAGTCTAGCTTTTCCCCTTTTTCTATCATGGTCATTAGCTTTTCATGCAAATGTATGCTTCAGCATTATTTCTTACACAACATTCTTAATATCAAATTGTTAACCATTTGGATTCAGTTGCATCTCGGCAGTCACGGAGCTCAAAACCCAGGCAATGGACCAGTATCCCAGGCATGCAGCACGTAGGCCAGGCGCACACAAACACCCATGAATAGTGACAATACTCAGTGCCTCTCCTTTGCTTAGTTATTTTGTATAAACTTTTTTTAGTTTTATAGCCATTTTACAAAGTCTTTTGATTTGCTAAATAACAAAAAAAAATTGGTAAATAACCATTTTTTCGTATTTTTCAATTTTATGTAATGCAACCAGCACCACCGGTCACAGCAGCCAAGAATACAGTGTGTATCATGGAAATGGCTTCCTCCCAGGAGCCGGCACTCTTCCAGTTACTGTGTACACACTTTACATTCCATATTCGTATATCATTGATAATAATGCTAAAGCCCCCTTCTGTGCGCCAAATGAATCAAATCACACTCCAAGAGGTTTGTGCACTCGCGGCTAGTCTTCGCTCATGACAGCAGTTCGTGTCACCCAGGACATGGCCAATTTGCCTGGTTGACGGCATGTTCACTTCACCTGCCCCTCAGCTCAAGTTTTTCTGTGACATGACTACAAAGTCATCCGGGTCCAATGGGTTAAGGAAATACCATAGATGAAAAGTGTCTTTCTTGTCATTCTATCCACTACAAACAAATTTACTTTGTACTATACAGATGTGTGAAACTGAAACTATACCAGTGGAATGACACTATCCTAAAGGAAGGGAAAAAAAGATACACTCCAGCTGTGTGAAACTGAAACTATACCAGTGGAATAACACGATCCTAAAGGAAGGAAAAAAGATACACTCCCTAATATTTTGAATGATCTTTGCTGGAAAAGATTAATGTTAGAAATGAAGGAAATGGGTTGTGGCTAATGGTTCACAGAGAGGCCTTGGTGTGATCGGGTGGGGGTTCGGGGTCAGAGACCCCAATATGGAAATATGGTGATTGGGTGGGGGTCTGGGAGCAAAGCTGCCAGAATGGGAACATAATTTTGATCATTACAGGGAATTTGTCTCAGAGGGTCACTGTAAACAATTTCCATTACATTTATTTATATCATTTGTAAGGGAAAAAACATATTTTACAAAGTAATTTATGGAAAAAGGAATAATAATTGCAAGATTGGATGGCTGTGTGAAACAAAAAATTACATTCATCTGTGATTTGCATTGTCACATTTCAAAGTTCATTTTTAAGTAACCTAATATTTACATTATGATAGACCCTGTGATGATAATCCAGTGTGATGAAATCATGTAACTTATTATATTATACTTTTATTATCTTTTATTTGTTATTGTGAATTCCTCTCTCTGTGTTGTAATTGCAGCCACTGTAAAGACGCACACAGTTAATCACATTAGCAGAATATTAATGATCCCATGTAAGCAAACATGACACGCATGTAAACAAATTATTTCAGCCAGAGTGTACTTGCATAATGTACCTATAATAAGCATTCAAATACATCACCACATCTGAAATTTTTTGATTACTCATGATATTCATAGTGCAATATAAAGTACTACTCTGACCATATGCCTCATTCCTACGATGTCAACTAGTTTATGTATCACTGTGTACTTGTGAAATTGTTATTTTGTAATTATCAGTCTTAAACCTCTGTGTATCAATATATGTATTATTATCATATCATGATGCATATTAAACTTTTTTGATATTCATTTATGTGGTTATTCTTAATAATATTCAGCGCATGTGCATTTTCATGTCTGGGATTTTAGACAGCTCCATGGACCTTCATTCCGTTATAAGTGGTGCCAATAAAAGCTTTGTTTACACTTTTATGCCAATTACAAGGCATCTTTGATCCATTCACCCTGGGTAAAAAAGTTTGGCAAGTGGACCTTATTGTGGGATTCTTGGAGCACATTAGCTGTTTCCCCTGTCTGCGAGCGACATTCGACACCTAAAAGTTTTTATTTTACTCTAATTTTTACTATTTAAAATTTGAATAGGTGCTATTGCCTAAAGCTTTACCATGTTAATGAAGCCAATATTTTTGAAGAAAAATAAGCTTTGTCCGCTGAGCTAATGGTGCAGAAATGGTTCTGATACGATGCCATCCGCTACTTTGTCCTCAACAGCCATGGCATGTATGTACATGCCACCAGGTAGCAAGGGGTTAGAACAATATATTAGCCTTGTAGGAGAAATATGCATGTGTCCATTACAGTTTGATATCAGGCCCCATTAACTATCCCAGT
Source organism: Penaeus vannamei (assembly GCF_003789085.1). NCBI lineage: Eukaryota > Metazoa > Arthropoda > Malacostraca > Decapoda > Penaeidae > Penaeus > Penaeus vannamei. The sequence continues at coordinate 286,150 of NW_020871057.1, forward strand.
GTCGAAAAAATACAAAATAGATACCAAGCAGTTTGGACAATAGAGGGATTAAAAGAAAGGTGTAATTGCAGTGTTTCTCTATATAAAGTTATATCTTTCAGGCAGCAAATTCTGTATAGTCAAACACATAATAATAGGTTATGTTCATATAAACATCTTATATTTTCTTTAGCAGTAAAAAATAGTCTAGAAGTATAGATACTCAGAAACACAAAATCATTATGGAATTTGGTAAAGCTAAAAAGGCCACCATCTATGTATGGAAGGTGCTCCCCTTGTATGTGATATTAGTGGAAAGCTTCAAATCCATGTGGAAAGGGGAAGAGTGATAATGTGATGAGGCCTTAATGTTTGAAAATAAATTGATTAATAGCATGCATGTTTTCCTGATCACCTCTGATGTGGAATTAACTTCAACTTATTTAGAATCACATTACTGTTGTCTCTATCTCATTGAGAGGAGTTGATGACAGTCCTTATGAGTGTAGGATATCTCTTTACTAGTATTAATCTTAATTTTATGTTAATGGAGTTATCCAGATTGACTTAGGGAAGTGTAAATTTTTAGGTAAACATTCACATAATGACTGGCTAATATAGGGAAAGTCTAAGGACACAGTCATGAAGCTAGAAAAACTCCATGTTGCTATATGAAATGATCTATTCAAGAAAATTGGTTAAATGAGGGTCGCAGAGAACAGCAATGTAGAAACCCAGCAAAAACTGCCTTTGCAAGTTGAGATCATCAAGGCATGGTCAATCATTGTCATTCTATAAAAAGACTATTTTTTATGTATTTCTCCATATTCAATGTGAAATATAG